>OU342744.1:179773149-180137713 GCA_910589775.1 Avena eriantha | reverse complement strand
GCAGTGAACATTGGTTGAACCATATGTTGTTTGTGAAAAGAACACAGATGCAATGACTCTAGTGGGTCCACATGTGGTTTGTGAAAAGAACACACATGCAATGAACACTGGTGGATCCATATGTGGTTTGTCGAAATAACACACAAGCAATGACTCTAATGGATCCATATGTGGTTTGTGGAAAAGAACACACATGCAATGACCACTGGTTGATCAATGTGTGGTTTGTGGATAGAGCACACATGCAATGACTCTAGTGGGTCCATATGTGGTTCATGTCAGGAACACACATGCACTGAACACTTGTGGATCCATATGTGGTTCATGTCAGGAACACACATGAAGTAACCACTGGTTGATGCATATGTGGTTTGTGGAAAGAACACACATGCAATGACACTGGTGGATCCATGTGTGGTTTGTGAAAAGAACACACATGCAATGACCACTGGTTGATCGATAAGTGGTTTGTGGAAAAGAACACACATGCACTGAACACTCGTGGATCCCTAAGTGGTTTGTGGAAAGAACACACATACACTGACCACTGGTCGATCCATGTGTGGTTTGTGGAAAGAACACACATGCAATGACTCTAGTGCTAGTTTTAGTATAAGAACACACAAGCAATGACTCTAGTGGTCCATATGTGATTTGTGGGAAGAACACACATGCAATGATACTGGTTGATCCATGTGTAGTTTGTGGAAAGAACACACATGCAATGACACTAGTGGATCCATGTGTGGTTTGTGAAAAGAACACACATGCAATGAATCTAGTGCTGGTTTTAGTATAAGAACCCACATGCAATGACTCTAGTGGGTCCAGATGTGGTTTGTGAAAAGAACACACCTGCAATGACCACTAGTTGATCCATATGTGGTTTGTCGAAAAGAACACACATGCAATGAACACCGGTGGATCCATAAGTGGTTTGTGGAAAGCACACACATGCAGTTAACACTGGTGGATCCATATGTGGTTTGTGAAAAGAACACACATGCAATGACTATAGTGGGTCCATATGTGGTTCATGTCAGAAACACACATGAAGTGAACACTGGTGGATCCATATGTGGTTCTTGTCAGGAACACACATGTAGTGAACACTGGTGGATCCATAAGTGGTTTGTGGAAAGAACATACATGAAGTAAACGTTGGTGGATCCATATGTGGTTTGTGGAAAGAACACACATAAAACGAACACTGGTTGATCCATAAGTGTATTGTGGAAAACACACATGAAGTGAACATTGGTGGATCCATATGTTGTTTGTGAAAAGAACACACATGCAATGACTCTAGTGCTGGTTTTAGTGTAAGAACACACAAGTAATGACTCTAGTGGGTCCATATGTGATTTGTGGAAAGAACACACATGCAATGACACTGGTTGATCTATGTGTGGTTTGTGGAAAGAACACACATGCAATGACACTGGTGGTTCCATGTGTGGTTTGTGAAAAGAACACACATGCAATGAGTCTAGTGCTGGTTTTAGTATAACAACACACATCCAATGACTCTAGTGGGTCCACATGTGGTTTGTGAATAGAACACACATGCAATGACCACTGGTTGATCCATATGTGGTTTATGGAAAAGAACACACATGCAATGAACACTGGTGGATCCATAAGTGGTTTGTGGAAAGAACACACATGCAGTAAACACTGGTGGATCCATATGTGGTTTTTGAAAATAACACACACGCAATGACTCTAGTGGGTCCATATGTGGTTCATGTCAGAATAACACATGTAGTGAACAATGGTGGATCCATATGTGGTTCATGTCAGGAACACACATGCAGTGAACACTGGTGGATCCATAAGTGGTTTGTGGAAAGAACACACATGCAGTGAACACTGGTGGATCACTATGTGGTTTGTGGAAAGAACACACATGCAATGAACAGTGGTGGATCCATAAGTGGTTTGTGGAAAGAACACACATGCAGTGAACACTGGTGGATGCATATGTTGTTTGTGAAAACAACACACATGCAATGACTCTAGTGGTTCCATATGTGGTTCATGTCAGAAACACACATGAAGTGAACACTGGTGGATCCATATGTGGTTCATGTCAGGAACAGAAAAGCAGTGAACACTGGTGGATCCATATATTGTTTGTGGAAAAGAACACACATGCAATGAACACTGATGGATCCATAAGTGGTTTGTGGAAAGAACACACCTGCAGTGAACACTAGTGGATCCATATCTGTTTTGTGGAAAGAACACACATGCAATGACTCTAGTGGGTCCATATGTGGTCCATGTCAGAATAACACATGCAGTGAACAATGGTGGATCCATATGTGGCTCATGTCAGGAACAAACATGCAGTGAACACTGGTGGATCCATAAGTGGTTTGTGGAAAGAACACACATGCATTGAACACTAGTGGATCCATATGTGGTTTGTGGAAAGAACACACATCCAGTGAAAACAGGTGGATCCATATGTGGTTCATGTCAGGAACACACATGCAGTGAACACTGGTGGATCCATAAGTGGTATGTGGAAAGAACACATATGCAGTGAACACTGGTGGATGCATATGTGGTTTGTGGAAAGAAGACACATGCAATGAACACTCGTGGATCCATAAGTGGTTTGTCTAAAGAACACACATGCAGTGAACACTGGTGGATCCATATGTTGTTTGTGAAAAGAACGCACATGCAATGACTCTAGTGGGTCCACATGTGGTTTGTGAAAAGAACACACATGCAATGAATACTGGTGGATCCATATGTGATTTGTGGAAAGAACACACATGCAATGACACTGGTTGATCCATGTGTGGTTTGTGGAAAGAACACACATGCAATGCCATTGGTTGATCGATGTGTGGTTTGTGGAAATAACACACATGCAATGACTCTAATGGATCCATATGTGGTTTGTGGAAAAGAACACACATGCAATGACCACTGGTTGATCCATGTGTGGTTTGTGGATAGAAAACACATGCAATGACTCTAGTGGGTCCATATGTGGTTCATGTCAGGCACACACATGCACTGAACACTTGGGGATCCATATGTGGTTCATGTCAGGAACACACATGCAATGACCACTGGTTGATCCATATGTGGTTTGTGGAAAGAACACACATGCAATGACACTGGTGGATCCATGTGTGGTTTGTGAAAATAACACACATGCAATTAGTCTAGTGCTGGTTTTAGTATATGAATGCACATGCAATGACTCTAGTGGGTCCACATGTGGTTTGTGAAAAGAACACACATGCAATGACCACTGGTTGATCCATAAGTGGTTTGTGGAAAAGAACACACATGCAATGAACACTGGTGGATCCATAAGTGGTTTGTGGAAAGAACACACATGTTGTGACCACTGGTTGATCCATGTGTGGTTTGTGGAAAGAACACACATGCAATGACTCTAGTGCTGGTTTTAGTACAAGAACCCACTAGCAATGACTCTAGTGGTCCATGTGATTTGTGGACAGAACACACATGCAATGACACTGGTTGATCCATGTGTGGTTTGTGGAAAGAACACACATGCAATGACACTGGTGGATCCATGTGTGGTTTGTGAAAAGAACACACATGCAATGAATCTAGTGCAGGTTTTAGTATAAGAACACACATGCAAAGACTCTAGTGGGTCCACATGTGGTTTGTGAAAAGAACACACATGCAATGACCACTAGTTGATCCATATGTGGTGTGTGGAAATTAAAACACATGCAATGAACACTGGTGGATCCATAAGTGGTTTGTGGAAAGAACACACATGTAGTGAAAACTGGTGGATCCATATGTGGTTCATGTAAGGAATACACATGTAGTGAACACTGGTGGATCCATAAGTGGTTTGTGGAAAGAACACACATGAAGTGAACACTGGTGGATCCTTATGTGGTTCATGTAAGGAACACACATGAATTGAACACTGGTGGATCCATAAGTGGTTTGTGGAAAGAACACACATGCAGTGAACGCTGGTGGATCCATATGTGGTTTGTGGAAAGAACACAGATGCAATGAACAGTTGTGGATCCATAAGTGGTTCGTGGAAAAAACACAAATGCAGTGAACACTGGTGGATCCATATGTTGCTTGTGAAAAGAACGCACATGTAATGACACTGGTTGATCCATGTGTGGTTTGTGGAATGAACACACATGCAATGAATCTGTTGCTAGTTTTATTATAAGAACACACATGTAGTGGGTCCACATGTAGTTTGTGAAAGGAACACACATGTAATGACCACTAGTTGATCCATAAGTGGTTTGAGGAAAAGAACACACATGCAATGAACACTGGTGGATCCATAAGTGGTTTGTGGAAAGAACACACATGAAGTGAACACTGGTGGATCCATATGTTGTTTTTGAAAAGAACACACATGCAATGACTCTAGTGCTAGTTTTAGTATAAGAACACACAAGCAATGACTCTAGTGGGTCCATATGTGATTTGTGGAAAGAACACTCATGCAATGACACTGGCTGATCCATGTGTGGTTTGTGGATAGAACACACATGGAATGACTCTAGTGGGTCCATATGTGGTTCATGTCAGGAACACACATGTACTGAACACTGGTGGATCCATATGTGGTTAATGTCAGGAACACACATGTAGTGACCACTGGTTGATCCATATGTGGTTTGTGGAAAGAACACACATGCAGTGACACTGGTGGATCCATCTTTGGTTTGTAAAAACACACACATGCAATGAGTCTAGTGCTGGTTTTAGTATAAGAACACACATGCAATGACTCTAGTGGGTCCACATGTGGTTTGTGAAAAGAACACACATGAAATGACCACTGGTTGATCCATAAGTGGTTTGTGGAAAAGAACACACATGCAATGAACACTGGTGGATCGATAAGTGGTTTTTGGAAAGAATACACATGCAGTGAACACTGGTGGATCCATATGTGGTTTGTGAAAAGAACACACATGCAATGACTCTAGTGGGTCCATATGTGGTTCATGTCAGGAACACACATGTAGTGAACACTGGTGGATCCATATGTGGTTCATGTGAGGAACACACATGCAGTGAACACTTGTGGATCCATAAGTGGTTAGTGGAAAGAACACACATGCAGTGAACACTGGTGGATCCATATGTGGTTTGTGGAAAGAACACACATGCAATGACTCTACTACTGGTTTTAGTATAAGAACACACAAGCAATGACTCTAGTGGGTCCATATGTGATTTGTGAAAAGAACACACATGCAATGCCACTGGTTGATCCATATGCGGTTTGTGGAAATAACACACATGCAATGCCATTGGTTATTCCATGTGTGGTTTGTGGAAATAACACACATGCAATGATTCTAACGGAACCATATGTGGTTTGTGGAAAAGAACACAGATGCAATGAACACAGGTGGATCCATAAGTGGTTTTTGGAAAGAACACACATGCAGTGAACACTGGTTGATCCATATGTGGTTTGTGAAAAGAACACACATGCAATGCCATTGGTTGATCCATATATGATTTGTGGATAGAACACACATGCAATGACACTGGTTGATCCATGTGTGGTTTGTGGAAAGAACACACATGCAATGACTCTAGTGGGTCCATATGTGGTTAATGTCAGGAATACACATGCAATGACTCTAGTGGGTCCACATGTGGTTTGTGAAAAGAACACACATGATATGACCACTGATTGATCCATATGTGGTTTGTGGAAAAGAACACACATGCAATGAACACTGGTGGATCCATAAGTGGTTTGTGGAAAGAACACACATGCAATGACTCTAAATCTGGTTTCAGTATAAGAACACATATGGATCCATATGTGGTTTGTGGAAAAGAACACACATGCAATGACCACTGGTTGATCCATGTGTGGTTTGTGGAAAGAACACACATGCAATGACTCTAATGCTGATTTTAGTATAAGAACACATATGCAATGACCACTGGTGGATCCATAAGTGGTTTGTGGAATAGAACACACATATAATGACCACTGGTTGATCCATAAGTGGTTTGTGGAAAGAACACACATGCAGTGAACACTGGTTGATCCATGTGTGGTTTGTGAAAATAACACACATGCAATGCCATTGGTTGATCCATATGTGGTTTTTGGAAAGAACACACATGCAATGACACTGGTTGATCCAAATGTGGTTCATGATAGGAACACACATGCAATGACTCTTGTGGATACACATGTGGTTTGTGGAAAGAACACGCATGCAATGAACTCTAGTGGATCTATCTTGGCATAATTTGATGTATGCCACGATGCATTTCATTGTAAAAGACACCCACTTTCCATTTTTATACTACTCAGCTTTGCTCTTGGTTTTTTGATACTACCAGTTTTGCCCCCTCTCTCTCTTTCGTAGAAGCCCAAACCTGTGCCCACTCTGTCTGCTACGCCCTGATTGGTTGTCACAGTTGTCACGCGGATCGTGCGCACCAACCGTTGATCCTGTGTGATCCAATGAGGCTCATTGCGCACGTCATGCCCTTCACAGGACAGCGCGAGACAACACGGACATCTCCCTCAACGAGACTTCTACAACGAGACTTCATAGGGCTATACCGTTTTTACTACGCAGCGCGCCTGCACTCTCACTTCTGACAGGCCCCCACCACACGAACCTTCCACGCGGCAGCCGCAGCCGGAAGAGCTGCCAACCGGGGCCCTCGAGGAGGCCTAAACATCTCCGGATTAAAACCCCAGCCTATCGGGCCCTCCATTCGCACTCATCCACTACTCTCTCTTCCCTATCCAGCAAAACCCCACAATCTTGAACGTACTTGCACGGACCTTCTCCATGAACCCAGTGCGTGGGGGTGAGTGTCTGGGCATCGCCGCGGGGTGGTGCTTCATGCGGTAGATCTAGAGGAGCATCACGCAGCACAAGGCGAGGAGGACGTGTAGTTCAACCCCTTGGGGGACCATGTGCTCGCCGGTGCTGATGACTTCGGAGGCACCGATGAGGGCGTGGAGTTCGACGAACACGCTCCGCTCGTGTACCCGGAGGTACATCTATTTCTACATGTTTCATATTTTCTTCTCGAGCTTAATCTATCCTGGTGTCATAAAAAAATCTAGTCCTAATGATTAGATGCAAAGTACGAACCGATACATGGAGAGATCTAGTCTGTTCTGAATGAATCCACATTATTTATTTATCAATAAGTTACCAAGAACACAAACCACATTAATTTAGGAGCGAGCTGGGGAGACGGCCATAATGAACTGCTGAACCTGTATAGACATGTTATTGCATCGAAAGTAACTTGGAATGGTGGAAGGAATATACATTTATTATTTTGCTCATTTCGGTTTGTATTCCATACATTACAGGTGTATTCAAGTGAGATGGACACTGACAAGGAGACTATTGACAACAAGAGCCACCATCTCATGAAGAAGCTCAAGAGCGGGATAATCCCTTTCCACACTCGACTTGGGGAGCTCAAGTGCCCTTTCTGTAAGAAAGTAGTCAACCCGAGGATTGCCAGCTTGATTCTGCATGCGGTTGGCATCGGTAAAAGCCCGGCTAGTAAACACAAGTTGGCGACCAAGGATAAGCACGCTACTTATGGCAAATTCCTGAGGGAGTATGTCAAGACCGGCCTAGTGTCCCCTTACTTAGGAATCAGCAACTTCTAGCCGACCAACCCCGTCACTGTGCTAGCCCGGCCACTAATAATATTTAGTTCTCTTACCGTATCTAGACCCTTAAACTATGGGGATTTCTATTTTTGTACCCTGCAAAATATATTCAAGTCCATCTGTTTATGGAGTTAAAGTTCCGGTGGCATACTCATTATTTTGCATGGATAGAGGGGTGCCCCCGATAGATATAAGGGTTATCCTGTCCGCTAGATCATAGAGGACCAACGGTTGGTGGGCAAAACTGAGTACAACTGAATCGCCAGGGTTAGACACGAGGGGAAAAACACGACTCACGGTACGCTTGTGCGGTGCACGGGGCGGTAGCGGACACATGTGGCCGTGCACGGTGCATTAGCATACGCGCTACACGGTAGTGCAACGAAACGTCGCTTCCTTTCTTTAATAGAGGCCTCCCCACTCCCATTCATCACACACTCTCTCACTCAACCGTCTCCACTTTCCCATCACCTTCTGCAAACGCCCAACAAAACTCCAACCACGCCAGCGATGGAGAAGAACGGCACGGTGGCCATCGGCGCCTCCAAGGCCGCCGGCGAGGAGCCCCCCCTGTCCCCATCCCCGCATCCGCTATAGCCGCCAGCGAGGAGGCCCCCGCCGATCTCGGACAGATCCCCCTCGGCTGGGACCCCTACGAGGAGGTTGTCTACATAAGGCCGAAGAACCCCTACGACACCAGCATCGCCGACCCATGGTCTGAGGTAACCAGGGTTTTCTCCCCTTCCCTTGTTCTTCCCCCGTTCCCATCGTTGGATGCTAGATCATATGTTATTAGGGCTCGGCTATTCATATTTTTATAGTAGCTAACCCTCTTATGTTAAATCTCGATTTTCGATGAATCCCCCTGTTTGTAGTTGGGATCAATATTTGATTTGGTTTGAGATTTGGGGAATAATCGGGAGATCTCATTTGGTTAATTTATGCAAAAAATCAATCTCGCTAATCAAAGTATCTCAATCATGTCCTTATTTCACTCTACTGTCTTTTCCCAACAGGAGGATAGCAGCGACCTCTGAAGTGACGACGAGTCCAAGGACACCAAGACTTATCATGTGCTGAGGAGGCTAAAGTCCGGTCAGTACAACAACTTCTTCGCTGACGACGTGTACATGTGCCCCTTCTGCCCCACCAGGAGGCTCCGCGCCATGGACTTCAAATCCCTCGTGAAGGATGCCGAGGACGTGAGGACCTGCGGCGAGTCCGTGAACGTCCACGGCTTCAGGGCCAAGCACCAGGCGCTCGGTCTTCACCTCCGCAACCTCCAGAAGGTGGCTATCGAGGAGGGTCGCATGCCCCCGATCAGACCCAAGGCGCCCAAGGTCAAGGGGCTGCACATCAAGAAGTGGAGGAGGCGCCAGAGGGAGAAGGCGGATGCCCTCCTCGCAAATGCAACGAGGGGCCACTAATCAGCTATTGCTGCTGCTGTAAAGCAGCACCTTTTGTCCTGTCTGTGTGGAACCTATCAGCTGCTGCTACTGAGCAGCCTAATTGTCGAACCTCATTAAGTACCGTACTATATAACCTATATTAGCTGCTTTATCTACATCTGCTCTGTTTACTGAATTTATTTATGGTGCTGGTTTGTTTTGCTGCTCTAGATTTGCTACCAGATTGGGGTCGCAAAAGGAACAATGAATGAAGAGAGAAGCTGCTCTAGATTCCCTACCTTTTTGGAAAAAACACAATGTTAGAGAGAGAGAGGGGACAATGCGCTCTTAAAAAGGCCAAATAACAAAAAAACTTCCACTTTACGCGTCATGGTGCACGTAACGGCCAAGCCTTTGACCAGACGACACCCCCCTCCGAGCGCATGTGAGGGCTTCGGAATATCGGGAGGGCAAAAGTGAGGACAAACGAGACACAATGTTGCTATAGCTAAATCTGACAAAAAGCTGAATTTGCCTTTACCATGCAATTTGGCTAGAGCTCCACAATGTAGCTATTCTAAATCCCTAAACTATGTGGTGCGTTGAAACCTAATGATTTTCCACCAACACGTGTGTTGCAAAGTTGCTTGATCGTGCATGCTTACACAAGTGGCCTATAGAGAAACTTATAGAAGCATGGGAAAATGAGCTTCATTTTGGCAAATTCGGGACAAGCTTTGCACAATCGGCAGGCCTGATCGGCTGCCCAGGGGTGCAGGGATGTGATACGTCCAAAACGTATCTACTTTCCTGAACACTTTTGCTATTGTTTCTCCTCTAAACTTGTGTGATGTGGATGCAACTAATGCGGACTGATGCTGTTTTCAGTAGAATTGCCTTGGTGTCTACTTTTTGTGCAGAAAACCAACTATCAGGAAAAATCCCGGAAAATATGCCAAAAATCCTATTTCACCCGAAGACTCCAGGAGCCAGAATACGAGACGGAAAAGAGCTAGGGGTGGCCACACCACCTGGTGGCAGGCCAGGCCAGGTCGCGCCAGGGGGTGGTGTGGGCCCCCTAGGCACCCCCTCGGCCTCTCTCTTCGCCTATAAGGAGCCTTCTGACCTAAAAACTACGGGGGGTTCGACGTTTTTTCGGAAGGAGTTCCGCTCCGCCGCCACCACCAGATTCCACGAAACAACACCAGAAACTCTGTTTTGGCACCCTGCCGGGACGGGGAATTGGTGGAGACCATCGCCATCATCATCACCATCGCTTGTCCATCGACCATCCATGTTTCCCCCATCTATGAGTGAGTAATCCCCCGCTGTAGGATATGGGGATGGTAGGGATTGGATGAGATCGTTCATGTAATGGCATCAGATTGTTAGGGCATGGTGCCTAGTATCTTTTATTAGTGCTTTATGACTTTGTTGTGACTTGTTGTGCTTAATGCTTGTCACTAGGGCCCAAGTGCCATGATTTCAGATCTGAACATGTTATTGATTCATTATTATAGTATTGTTCTTGGTCTTATCTGAAAGTTGTATACACACGTTGTTGTCCGGAACCTATGGCCCCGAAGTGACAGAAATCGGGATAACCGGAAGGGAATGGCTTTGATGTGAGGATCACATGTGTTCATGGAGTGTTAATGCTTTGCTCCGGTGCTCTATTAAAAGGAGCACCTTAATTGCCAGTAGTTCCTTAGAGGCCCCGCTGCAAACGGGCTGGCAGGACAAAAGATGCTGTGCAAGTTCTCATTGCGAGCACGTATGACTATATATGGAACACATGCCTAGGATTGTCTATTACTTGGATGCTTTATCTTATTTATCTACAATTGCCCTATGTTCTGATTGCTATGTGAATTGTCTTGTCCATGCAACGCCTGTCCATCCATCCCAATGCCTACCGCACTCGTATCCCACTGTTTACTGCTTTTGTTACTACTGTCTTTGCTTTACTACTGCTGTTAGTTTACTATTCCTACTACAAAACTGTTGCTACTGATAAACTGCTGTGAGCAAGATTGTTTCTAGGTGCAGCTGAATTGACAACTCACTAGTTAAGGCTTATAAATATTCTTTGGCTCCCCTTGTGTCGAATCAATAAATTGGGTTTCACTTCCCTCGAAAATACTGCGATACACACCCTATACTTGTGGGTCATCAAGACTATTTTCTGGCGCCATTGCCGGGGAGCATAGTTTTATTTATCAAGTTCACTTGGATTCACTATTGTTCAAGCTAAGTTTATCTTTCTCCTTGTTTGCTTGTTTCTTTATCAAAAATACAAAAAATTAGTTCCTACTCTAGTTGTTATTTTCGTTGGTCTGTTATTGTCTTGCCTTATCATGCTTGTTGTCAATGGTTGGTTTCTTTGAAACTGAAGCTTATTGGTAAGGGGGGTTCACGGAAGATCAAAAATATTATTATAAGGAACACCGCTTGTCACAAAAATGGAAACACTTATGGGGACAAATTGATAGATTGTATACCATTGCTAGAAACGTGTGCTCTACTTATAATGTTACTTATTGCTGTGATAAATCTCGTTGCAGAAAGAGGTATAAACACCTCCCTTTTCAATGTGAGTATAATGATAATGATACCATATCTTCTTATGCTAAAGGAATTTATGACTTTTATGATGTGGAACAAATTGAAGAATTTATTGCTTGGAAGGGTGCTTTTGAACTTGCTAGTTTGCTTGAAAATATTGATGATTCACCTTACAAATATGAGGTGTATGGTATCCTTAAATTTTGCTTTGATAATTACAAGGATGAAAATGGCTATATTCTTGAATATTTTAATAGATGCTTTCCACAAAAGGAAGAGACTAATGCCTTGCAGGATCCTATGGAAGAAGAAAGTGATGAACTTGAAATCTCATTAGATGAAAAAGAGGAGGAGAGTGATGAACAAAAGGAGGAAGAATGGATTAGCTACCCATGCCTACCATCTAATGAGAGTAACTCTTTATCCCTTACATTATTTGATTGCCCCCCATGCTTATTAAAGAAGGATGAATGTTATGTTCCTGAGGATTCTTTTGAAGATGTTTATGATAAAGCTCGTGCTTGTAGATCATGAAAAGCATGCTTTATGTGATAGTTATATTGTTGAGTTTATTCATGAGGCTACTGAAAATTATTATGAGAGAGGAAAATATGGTGGTAGAAGTTTTCATGGTATTGAAATACCTCTCTATGTGCTGAAAGTTTTGAAGTCACTCTCGTTTATCTTCCTATGCTTGCCACTTTGTTCTTTGTGCATTTATTTGCATACACGATTCCTATGCATAGGAAGTGGGTTAGACTTAAATGTGTTTTGAATTTGCTTCTTGATGCTCTATTTTACTTCAACTCATATTTCTTATGAGAGCATCCTCTCAAACTATCATGCCTGAAGATGATAATATGTCCATTATTTTTGGGAGACCTTTTCTTAAATACTGCAGGAGTTGTTATTGATTATAATCAAGGGAAGGTGACCTTCAATGTCAATGACAAGGAACATACTATCTATTTCCCCATGAAGATTCATAGGACTTATGGTTTTGAATTCAATTGAACATGTTGAGGGCATTCAAGTTGGAGAAATATATTGTCCAATACCAAGAGAAAAATTTGAAACTATTATGATTGGGACCATTGCTATCAAGGTTGAGGTAACATAATCATTAGTGGAATACAAAGTTTTGTCTCATATGAAATTGTTTTGGTAGAAAGACCTGATCAACCTTGTTAACAAAAGGATTTCATTGAACAAAACAATGTTTTCACCATGATTATCTCCGCTTACTTCTATTCTATCCATTTTAGTTTTTGCTTATGCCTAACTTAAAGGCGTTAAAGAAAAGTACTTATTGGGAGATAACCCAAAAGTTTTAGATGAGTCTTGGAAGTTATTACTTCAGTAATAACCGCTCCTTATCCTTTTTATTTGCCTTTTGTGCCAAGAGTAACCTCTAATGAGAGAGAAGTAATGATTGGGAAAATTGATGTCCCGAAACAGATTTCTGTGCTTCACCGTAAAAATTCGTGAGAGAGCTCTGGATGTTGGATTGAGCTGTAATGTTTTGTTCTTCTTCCCCGGGTTGTTATCTAACGTTCTTTAGTTCAACACTTTTTGATTTGAGCAAAATAAGGTCTTCGAAAAAATTCGTATTTACCTGCTGGTCTGTTTTGACAAATTTCTGCCATTTTCTGCACTTGCTTCTTGTTAGTTCCTTCTTGAGTTCTTTTGGGGAATTGAGATTTTTGAGGGAAGTGCTACAATAGTAGTGTTTTAATGGAAGTTTATTTTGTGTTATAACTTAACCTTAAGAGTTATTTATCTTGAGTGCACTAATGTTGCTTATAAAGATTGTGTGAAGTTTTGTATGAAGGAAAAATTTCAGGTGTATGGAAGGAATGAGTAATGAGATGAAGGATGGACTAAAGCTCAAGCTTGGGGATGCCAGGCATGTCACCCCAAGAAATATCCAAGAAGTACAAGCGTCAAAGCTTGGGGATGCCTAAGGCATCCCCTTCTTCATCAATAAAAATCCCAGGTTTCTTCCAAACACTTCATTTTTATTGTTTCATGTATAGTTGTGTTTTTCTTGGAGCGTCTTCTTTTTCATTTTTTTTTGGTTTTTAGTTTGCATGGTTTGCTTAGTTTGCTGAATAAATTGGTTGGACCTCCTCTTTCATGCATTGGTTTTCAAATAGTTTGGTTTGGTTTGGTTTGGTTTGGAAAAGAGTATGAAAGCTCATGCTTAAGTGGTAAAGAGAGCTTGTTTTTGACTGTGGCCTATGCTTTGTCATGCCATGCTTGATATTGTTTTGGCATTATGCTTAGTATTCTTTGCTGTAGCAAGACTTGTTATAAACAATTGAGATTGCTTAATGTGCCTTGGATGAATCATGCTTTGTTTTAGCATATTAAAGCATAGTATTGTGGTATTGTCCTTTGATGCTTTATTTGGGTTGACTTGGCACATTCTTACACCATGTTATGACTATATCAAGTCACCCTAGCCTTCATGATCCTTTAGTTTTCAACTTAGAGTATCACTTTATGCTTTGATCAATGATGTTTTGTCGCTCTACATGATTATGGCCATTATTACTCTCTCGTTTGTCGCTCCCTTACTATTGCTAGCTTTCACTTACACTGAGTATGTTTTACTCGTGTTTCCAACTCCCTAAAACCAAATATTGCCAAAGTGTCCACCATACCTACCTATTAGCATCATTTGCTACTTCCATGCATATTAAATATGCCTTGTTTCCTTCCGAATAAAATGTTTGCTTGTTATGAGAAAGTTGGTTAGTAAAGCTCTCACGAACTTGATGGCACACTTTATTTTCTTGCACTTAATAAACCTGAACCATTGCGTCCTTCTTTGTTGTGCATATGCTTGCGCTTTATGAGTTGAAGTTAGCAGAACCATGTATCATGGGGACCGCTTTCAACGCTTCATAGGTATTTTGTACCTAGTTGATATCATGTTCTTATGCTTATGGCTCCCGGCGGTGTGAAATAAAAGTAGAACTTGTAAGATCATGGAGTTTGTATGTATGTTAGAGAAACGCCTAGGCCGCTGGCCTAAGCCATGCCTAATCATGGTGGAAACTTGCAGCATAACCATAATGAGCATTCTATGAAGCATCCTCAATAAAAATCTATGCACATAGTAAATAAAAAGATCGCCGAGATGCTCATTGTCTGCTTGCCTTGTATTTTGATTATGGGATAGCTCCCGTGTCATGTGCAAGGGGTACCCCGTTGGCGGTTCTCTATGATACGTATATACTTACAATGACAAGAGCTTACTTGTGACTGAAGTTGAGTAGCATGAGGATCGGTCTTCATAAGTAAGGGGCATGAGGCTTCGATTTATAACTTGTCAAGCATATCCTCTTAGTTGTGTCACTTTCACCTTAACCACATTAAATATGCTTATGATAGGGGCAATGAGAGCTCAAAGCTAATGAGTACCATACTTTTAGCATTTGGAAGCTTTTCAAAAGTATTCAAAACCTTTTTCTTCAACTTGTTGAGTCTCCACATATTCTTTGAGCACCTTCTTGAGAGCATAATTGTCATTCTTTATGTTTGTTCCATTACTTGATTATTTTTGTTATGACTTTGATGCTTGTATTCTTGATATCTTTACTTCTAGTCATCACTTGAACTTCAGAGGTTCCTTGGCATTCATAATCAAAGGCAAGGGAGATACCACTCTATCATACCTTTTTATGAGCATGGTAATGTTGCTTATGTTCGTGCTTCATGCTACTTATTATTCTTGAGTTAGAATCTCTTCATAGATTGCAAAGACTATTAAGTAGACTTGGTTGCATACTCTTTATTATGAATTGTCCAAGTAGATTGATCACATTGCTGAGAATATTTACATCATATGAAACAAATGTGTTCGTGAAAGTTCTTTTATCGCACTCAGTTTTCAACTCGAACACTTTTGCTATTGTTTCTCCTCTAAACTTGTGTGATTTGGATGCAACTAATGCGGACTGATGCTGTTTTCAGCAGAATTGCCTTGGTGTCTACTTTTTGTGCAGAAAACCAACTATCAGGAAAAATCCCAGAAAATATGCCAAAAATCCTATTCGCCTATAAGGAGCCTTCTAACCTAAAAACTACGGGGGGTTCGATGTTTTTCCGGAAGGAGTTCCGCTCCGCCGCCACCACCAGATTCAACGAAACAACACCAGAAACTCCGTTCTGGCACCCTGCCGGGACGGGGAATTGGAGGAGACCATCGCCATCATCATCACCATCGCTTGTCCATCGACCATCCATGTTTGCCCCATCTACGAGTGAGTAATTCCCCGCTGTAGGCTATGGGGATGGTAGGGATTGGATGAGATCATTCATGTAATGGCATCAGAATGTTAGGGCATGGTGCCTAGTATCTTTTATTAGTGCTTTATGACTTTGTTGCGACTTGTTGTGCTTAATGCTTGTCACTAGGGCCAGAGTGCCATGATTTCAGATCTAAACATGTTATTGATTCATTATGCTAGTATTGTTCTTGGTCTTATCTGCAAGTTGTATACACACGTTGTTGTCCGGAACCTATGGCCCCGAAGTGACAGAAATCGGGATAACTGGAAGGGAATGGCTTTGATGTGAGGATCACATGTGTTCACGGAGTGTTAATGCTTTGCTCCGGTGCTCTATTAAAAGGAGCACCTTAACTGCCCGTAGTTCCCTAGAGGCCCTGCTGCAAACGGGCTGGCAGGACAAAAGATGTTGTGCAAGTTCTCATTGCGAGCACGTATGGCTATATATGGAACACATGCCTAGGATTGTCTAGTACTTGGATGATTTATCTTATTTATCTGCAATTGCCATATGTTCTGATTGCTATGTGAATTGTCTTGTCCATGCAACGCCCGTCCATCCATCCCTATGCCTACCGCACTCGAATCCCACTTTTACTGCTTTTGTGTAACACCCTCGAATCGGCCCTATGCAAGTTTTAGCGCTTCCCGCCAAACCCGCATAGAAACGATTCAAGGACGCCCACCAGGCACTTTCGTGCGGGTGGAAAACGAAGTAATACCATTACACATTAGTCCACGATGGAACCCACAGAACATATATATACAACTACGACTCGATGGGTCAAGAATATAGATATACTATACAAAGATCCAAATCACCTTGCAAACGATAGAGCGTCCGACTACGGACAAGGTGCAAATGGGGCTAAGAGCCCTGAAGAATAACCAATGGCGTCCATAACCCTGCCCAGGCGAAGCCGGAAGGGTAACCCTGCTAACGACGTCGATCTCAAACCTACTAAAACAAAAGGGGTGCCGACAAAGGGCAAAGGAAAAAGAGGAGCGTCAGTACTAAGGACAGTACACATCGAGGCTAGAATTCGACGGTCCTCGCCTACATAGGTATGGTGGACTGAAGCGGCAACGCAACAGCACTAAACAACCTATAGAGACTCAGTAAAACTGGCGACTATTAGAGAGGGATAAGAAAGACCTATTCGGATCCAACCTAATACTAACACCAATCATACCCATCCTGGTATTCCCCCCCTCGAGATCAAACGAGGAAGTTAAACCAAGGAACTCACAGAGTTGGCAGTTTTATTCATTCCATTATAGTTGCAGCACTTACTAGTCAGATATAGATATCATGAGTCATCCTGATAACATAAGTAGTGGGCAGTTTTAGTCAGCCATTCAGTGGTAGTTGCAGTACTTACTAGTCAGATACAATTAGCATGTGACATCCCAAACCCAGCAGTTGTTGGCACTTTTATTTCATTCCATTCGGGTTGCGATACTTACTAGGCAGATATAACATGACACAATACACACCAGTTCCACCAGTGGTTGGCACGTTTATTATCCATTCCATTGTAGTGAAGCTGATTACTAGTCACATATTAAGTCAAATTTATAGCACTACTTTAGTTATGCTTGTCTATGATCGAGATACTGTGCTCCAAGTCGTCCATAACCGTGGACACGGCTTTCAGAAAGATTTACCCTGCAGGGGTGCACAAATAGCAACACACACACGATCAACCTCGGAAAAACCAAATCAAATCCCAACGAGGCTTTCACGACAAAGCAATCACAGGATTCATAAAAGATTTCAGGGGGCCACCCTACTAAGCTACCCGCGACGAAGTTGGCCGGCTTCGAGATGGACCCAGGGTTTGTGTGGACGGCAGTAAACGACTGGGAACCCGAAAGTGTGACTGGGCTTGTCAATATAGCGAAAACGTGTCATGATCCAAAACAGTACAGGTGCTCCACACACAATCATAAATAAAGCAGTAAAGCATGGCATAGGTACAGGATAGTAATAAAACCCCAAAATAGTTTGTGGCCCCAAGAAATTAAAAATGAATCAAGCTCTGGCTAAGGGGATTCATGGTCCCATATGCCGATAATGCGATAGTCAAGGAACGGGTATCAAGTACTCGGGGTCCTACGGGACACAAGTGAGCGTGGAAGAACCAAATAACATCTATTGCCCACCGATGCCTCTGCATTAGTTATATCTATTCTCAGCAATTTAATAGTTGTATTTAAAGTCATGATCCTCTCCACCGTAAAGCATATGACAACATTCCAACAACTGTGTGGTACTTCACGACACAGGATCGCACCTGAGCAAGCGACTACGACTCGCAAGACCATCTATCTACCAAACAACAGGTAATAGGAGGTGTCCAAGGCAATATAAAAAGGCTGCACGGAATATATCTGGTACAGAACTCTAAAGCATCGCGACATGGATAGCAATAGATAAAGAAGAGGAAATAAAGACTATAAATGCAAAATAGGTAGAAAGGGGGAGAATGCTCGCTTGGGAGACACTGCCAAAGATTCATTATCCGAAGGACTTGTCGGTACTCGCATCACTCAATGGCCTAATCCGCGAAGAAGCAAATCACTAAAAGAAACACCGGACGCAATATTTAATACTACGGCAAAATATCCAGCATGATGTATGTATGATGCATGACATGGCAAAGATGCGGTGCAATTAGGCAATATTAAGCGGAACCGGGGTCCCGATAATTAATTAGATGGTTCATGTTGTTTAGGTACCCCGCAATTTAAATGTTGTCTTAACAAGGCAAAACATGGTATCGGTTCGCTACACAAATTTAAATGGAGTCCGGAATAAGACTAGAATAGCTCGCATATAGACTCCATATTTGATTTAGGTGAATCGACTATTTAACCCAACCCATTAGATGACATGTATGCAAGCATGATGATTTAATGATGCGACAGGTATATGTCATATTATAAAATAGAGGCTTAGGGTCACACATCTGGGTTTGGAAGATCTTGGTTCCGGGGGTTTGGGGTTCGACAGGGATCGGTCTCGGCGGGAACGAGGTTCGAACTTCGGGGTGCAGGGTCTTCGGATCTGTGAAGGAGATCATGGCATTCTGAGGAGAAGATCTTGGCATGCCGAGGGTTCGGCCTTCGAATCCTGGGAAGGAGGTTTTGCGGTTTTCCGTGAAGGCGATCTTGACGCTCGGTGCCCATGAAGTAGATATTGTCGTTCCGGCACCATCACCTTCTATCTCCGGTTGGAGTCTTGTCATCCGTCTTTTGTCGGTGGCGAACTTGACCGATGGTCTTCAGGTCACATCCATCCGGTGACGAACTGGTTTAGTACCACGATGATCTTGGCGTCCGTGTTCCCGCGTCTTTGATCGATGGCGAACTTGTTTAGGGTCGATGGTCATGCGCTGTCCTTGAGGTCCCATATCGTGTCGGTCTCGGAAGATCTTAGCGGAGTCTTGTATGGTTGATGAGGTTCGTGCGGCGATGGAAAACTTGGCGGTATGAGCATTGTTCTTGTCGCTCCACTCCGGCAGGGTCGATCTTGGCCACATGACTCTTCGGTTACACATCAACATGGGCACTGACCAGCAGGACAACGCATGGACGCTTGATCAGAAGCCTGCACGCGTTACAGAGACACCAACTGGGTGATGGAGACAGACGAGATGTTGGAGCTGCCCAACGGGGGAGACTGCAGGGAGCGGACCTACTACCTGGCATGGCCTTGGGAGGCACGCAGAAGGATGGCGATGGGTTGCAGGGGCGGAGGCCACATCAGGGAGGTGGAGTTTGCCGGCACTGGTGACGGCCGGAGCGTCGAGGAGCCCGAGACGCTGGCCGGTGGCGGGTTGTAGGAGACGACGGCGTCCAGGACTCGCGAGACGGCTAGAGAAGCCACGACAGCGAGACAATCCATGGTACCCAGCGCATGGTGTCCGACAAGCGCGGCGATGGTGCACAGGGTCAGCGACGAGCTTACTAGGGCGCCTCCTCCTTGTACCTCGAAGAAGAACGGCGCTAGGTCCGGGTTGAGCCGAGACAAAACAGGGCCACGGCAGGCTCGCGGGGAAGGGCCGCAGGCTGCCGAAGGAACTCGCGCGGCGGCGGAGGCTAGCGGCGTTGGTGGCAAGCTCGGGAAGGAGAACGGCGGGGCTCTTCCTGGCCAGCAGCAGGTTGCGAGGCGGAGGCGCGGAGGCTCTGTAGCGAGGATGCAGAGGCGGGGTGACGCTGGTATTCATGGCCGTCCGGGGTTGCAGCAGCGAGCAGGGGGAGAGAGACCGAGGCCCAGGCGGCGACGGGGATCGATCGGTGTGGAGGAGACATCGGGGTTGGGGATTTTGGGGCGGTAGGTGGGGAGCGGTAGAAGACAACAAGGGGCACGGGCCGAGGAGGTGGGGCCAGAGGGTGGGATCGTGACCAGAGATCCCAAGGCAGGCGGTTGTGACCGGGAGTGTGTAGCCGCGTCGCGATGCTCACGTTGCAGCTTGGCGTGCGCTGCTGCCTGCCTCACGCGTGTGCCTGTGCGATGTGGTCGCAACGCGGTTGGGGTGTGGCGGCGGCAGGTGTGGGTGGTGGTTTAGGTTAGGGATTAGGGTTAGGGTTTGGAGGTGGCCGGCTGGACTTTTGGGCCTGGCTGGCTGCCTCCCAAAAATAACATAAATATTTTATTTGTTTAAAACGGTGCTTTTGAAATCCGTTTTTAGACGAAACAAAATATTCCGGCCAAGCCCGGGTTTTGTATTTGAATAAAGACTTATTTAGAAAACAAAATAGGTTTTCGAAAATAGTTTTGAGACAAACATATTCAGGATGATAACGATGCTCAAATGCAATGTGGCATGATGACATGAGCATGCGGTCATGATGATGCAATGCACCAAAAAACACATCGATTTTCTAGTAGTGGTTTTATCGGGATGCCACAATTCGACACCACTAACAAGGGATCTCGCCCTCGAGATCCACCTCATGGTACCGGGAAGAAAGTCGACGATCTGAATCTTCTCGCTTCATGTAGATCCTCGCGACACCACTAACAAGATCGTTGTTCACATCCGTCGAGAGAACACTCTGGATAAACAAAGGAAGAAGGTAAAGGTATCGACAAATAAAGCCACCTCTAGCTTCCGTGGATGGAGTAAAATTGCTGGATCCACCGATTCTATGTACAAGAGTGAATGATAAGAGTATTTGGATGGTTATCAGTCCATCGCACACCCAAACCATTACTCTGAACACGAATAGGAGAATTATGCAACCAACTCTCGGAATCAGACTGAAGATCTCGACAAGCGAGGTTTGGAAACAAGGAGGGGTGCATACTCTGTATCGAATCTTGCATAGATGATGTCGTCGCGTCGGAAAACATCGAAAGGCACAAGAAGGAACAGAGAGAAGTCCAACAGATGAAGGATTCCTCAGATAGCACGAATACCGGATGTAGAAGCAACGTTACCAAAGAAGGAAGCGAAACCCTGAAGGTACGACGGAAACCCAACCACGGGAATTTCTGGACTCGAAGAAAAGATAAGAGAACAGATCCAAAACACGCAGAGGTAAGAGGAGAATAGTAGAGGGTAAGGAGTAAAAGCAGACCTAATCAGATCTATCCAACCGATTTTCCAAAATAGTTTTGACACTCTACTTCGGCCATTAGCTAGGTTATCCTACAGGCTGGACTTGTGGGGTATCGCAACTGCTGAGCTCTCATACCACTCTGTAACACCCTCGAATTATCCCTATGCAAGTTTTAGCGCTTCCCGCCAAACCCACATAGAAACGATTCAAGGACGCCCACCAGGCACTTTCGTGCGGGTGGAAAACGAAGTAATACCATTACACATTAGTCCACGATGGAACCCATAGAACATATATATACAACAACGACCCCATGAGTCAAGAATACAAATATACTATACAAAGATCCAAATCACCTTGCAAACGATAGAGCGTCCAACTACGGACAAGATGCAAATGGGGCTAAGAGCCCTGAAGAATAACCAATGGCGTCCATAACCCTGCCCAGGCCAAGCCGGAAGGGTAACCCTGCTAACGATGTCGATCTCGAACCTACTAAAACAAAAGGGGTGCCGACAAAGGGCAAAGGAAAAAGTGGAGCGTCAGTACTGAGGACAGTACACGGCGAGGCTAGAATTCGACGGTCCTCGCCTACATAGGTATGGTGGACTGAAGCGGTAGCGCAGCAGCACTAAACAACCTATAGAGACTCAGTAAAACTGGCGACTATTAGAGAGGGATAAGAAAGACCTATTCGGATCCAACCTGATAGTAACACCAATCATACCCATCCTGGTATTCCCCCCCTCGAGATCAAACGAGGAAGTTAAACCAAGGAACTCACACAGTTGGCAGTTTTATTCATTCCATTATAGTTGCAGCACTTACTAGTCAGATATAGATATCACGAGTCATCCTGATAACATAAGTACTGGGTAGTTTTAGTTAGCCATTCAATGGTAGTTGCAGTACTTACTAGTCAGATACAATTAGCATGTGACATCCCAAACCCAGCAGTTGTTGGCACTTTTATTTCATTCAATTGGGGTTGTGATACTCACTAGGCAGATATAACATGACACGATACACACCAGTTCCACCTGTGGTTGGCACGTTTATTATCCATTCCATTGTAGTGAAGCTGATTACTAGTCACATATTAAGTCAAATTTATAGCACTACTTTAGTTATGCTTGTCTATGATCGAGATACTGTGCTCCAAGTCGTCCATAACCGTGGACATGACTCTCAGAAAGATTTACCCTGCAAGGGTGCACAAATAGCAACACACACACGATCAACCTCGGAAAAACAAAATCAAAACCCAACGAGGCTTTCACGACAAAGCAATCATAGGATTCATAAAAGATTTCTGGGGCCCACCCCACTAAGCTACCCACGACGAAGTTGGCCGGCTCCGAGATGGACCCAGGGTTTGTGTGGACGGCGATAAACGACTGGGAACCCGAAAGTGTGACTGGGCTTATCGATACAGCGAAAACGTGTCACGATCCAAAATAGTACCCACGCACAATCATAAATAAAGCAGTAAAGCATGGCGTATGTACATGATAGTAATAAAACCCCAAACTAGTTTGTGGCCCCAAGAAATAAGAAATGAATCAAGCTCTGGCTAAGGGGATTCATGGTCCCATATGTGGATAGTGCGATAGTCAAGGAACAGGTATCAGGTACTCGGGGTCCTACGGGACACAAGTGAGCGCGGGAGAACCAAATAACATCTATTGCCCACCGATGCCTCTGCATTAGTTATATCTATTCTCAGCAATTTAATAGTTGTATTTAAAGTCATGATCATCTCCACCGTAAATCATATGACAACATTCCAACAACTGTGTGGTACTTCACAACATGGGATCGCACCTGAGCAAGCGACTACGACTCGCAAGACCATCTATCTACCAAACAACAGGTAATAGGAGGTGTCCAAGGCAATATAAAAAGGCTGCACAGAATATATCTGGTATGGAACACTAAAGCATCACGACACGGATATCAATAGATCAACAGGAGGCAATAAAGACTATAAATGCAAAATAGGTAGAAAGGGGGAGAATGCTCACCTGGGAGACACTGTCGAAGATTCATTATTCGAAGGACTTGTCGGTACTCGCATCACTCAACGGCCTAATCCGCGAAGAAGCAAATCACTAAAAGAAACACCGGATGCACTATTTAATACTACGGCAAAAGATCCAGTATGATGTATGTATGATGCATGACATGGCAAAGATGCGGTGCAATTAGGCAATATTAAGCGGAACCGGGGTCCCGATAATTAATTAGATGGTTCATGTTGTTTAGGTACCCCGCAATTTAAATGTTGTCTTAATAAGGAAAAACATGGTATCGGTTTGCTACACAAATTTAAATGGAGTCCGGAATAAGAATAGAATAGCCCGCATATAGACTCTATATTTAATTTAGGTGAATCGACTATTTAACCCAACCCACCAGATGACATGTATGCAAGCATGATGATTTAATGATGCGACATGTATATGTCATATTATAAAAATAAAGGCTTAGGGTCAGACATCTGGGTTCGGGGTTCGACAGGGATCGGTCTCGGCGGGAACGAGGTTCGGACTCCGGGGTTCAGGGTCTTCAGATCTATGAAGGAGATCATGACGTTCCGAGGAGAAGATCTTGGCGTGCCGAGGGTTCGGCCTTCGAATCCCAGGAAGGAGGTCTTGCGGTTTTCCGTGAAGGCAATCTTGACGCTCGGTGCCCGTGAAGTAGATCTTGTCGTTCGGGCACCATCACCTTCGATCTCTGGTTGGACTCTTGTCGTCCGTCTTTTGTCGGTGGCGAACTTGACCGATGGTCTTCAGGTCACATCCATCCAGTGACGAACTAGTTTAGTACCACAATGACCTTGGCATCCGTGTTCCGGCGTCTTTGATCGATGGCGAACTTGTTCAGGGTCGATGGTCATGCGCTGTCCTTGAGGTCCCATATCGTGTCGGTCTAGAAGATCTTGGCGGAGTCTTGTATGGTTGATGAGGTTCGTGCGACGATGGAGAACTTGGCAGTATGAGCATTGTTCTTGTCGCTCCACTCCGGCAGGGTCGATCTTGGCCACATGACTCTTCGGTTACACATCAACATGGGCACTGACCAGCAGGACAACGTAGGGACACTTGATCAGAAGCCTGCACGCGCAGAACTTACAGAGACACCAACTGGGTGATGGAGGCAGACGAGATGTTGGAGCCGCCCAACAGGGGAGACTGCAGGGAGAGGACCTACTGCCTGGTATGACCTTGGGAGGCAAGCAGAAGGATGGCGATGGGTTGCAGGGGCAGAGGCCACATCAGGTAGGTGGAGTTTGCCGGCACTAGTGACGGCCGGAGCGTCGAGGAGTCCGGGACGGTGGCCGGTGGCGGGTTGCAGGAGACGGCGGCGTCCAGGACTCGCGAGATGGCTAGAGAAGCCGCGGCGGCAAGACAATCCGTGGTGCCCAGCGCACGGTGTCCAACAAGAGCGGCGATGGTGCACAGGGTCGGCGACGAGCTTACTAGGGCGCTCCTCCTTGTACCTCGAAGAAGAACGGCGCTAGGTCTGGGTTGAGCCGAGACAAAACAGGGCCACGGCAGGCTCGCGGGGAAGGGCCGCAGGCTGCCGGAGGAACTCGCGCGGCAGCGGAGGCCAGCGTTGGTGGCAGGCTCGGGAAGGAGAACGGCGGGGCTCTGCCTGGCTAGTAGTGGGTTGCGAGGCGGAGGTGCGCTGGCCGGCAGCGGAGGCTCTGTAGCGAGAATGTAGAGGCAGAGTGATGCCGGGGTTCGTGGCCGTTCGGGGTTGCAACAGAGAGCACGGGGAGAGAGGCCGAGGCCCAGGCGGCGGCGGGGATCGATCGGTGCGGAGGAGACATCGGGGTTGGGGATTTACGGGCGGTAGGTGGGGAGCGGTAGAAGGCGACAAGGGGCACGGGCCGAGGAGGTGGGGCCAGAGGGTGGGATCATGAGCGGAGATCCCAAGGCGGGCGGTTGTGACCGGGAGTGTGTAGCCA
The DNA here is from genome assembly GCA_910589775.1 of Avena eriantha. Classification (NCBI taxonomy): domain Eukaryota; kingdom Viridiplantae; phylum Streptophyta; class Magnoliopsida; order Poales; family Poaceae; genus Avena; species Avena eriantha. The sequence goes on along the minus strand of OU342744.1, from coordinate 180,112,243 downwards.
CGTCGCGATGCTCATGTTGCAGCTTGGTGTGTGCTGCTGCCTGCCTCGCGCACGTGCCTGTGCGATATGGTCGCAACGCGGTTGGGGTGTGGCGGAGGCAGGTGTGGGTGGTGGTTTAGGTTAGGGATTATTGTTAGGGTTTGGAGGTGGCCGGCTGGACTTTTGGTCCTGGCTGGCTGCCTCCCAAAAATAACATAAATATTTTATTTGTTTAAAACGGGGCTTGTGAAATCCGTTTTTAGACGAAACAAAATATTTCGGCCAAGCCCGGGTTTTGTATTTGAATAAAGACAGGGCTTATTTAGAAAACAAAATAGGTTTTCGAAAATAGTTTTGAGACAAACATATGCAGGATGATGACGATGCTCAAATGCAATGTGGCATGATGACATGAGCATGCGGTCATGATGGTGCAATGCACCAAAAAAACATCGATTTTCTAGTAGTGGTTTTAGCGGGATGCCACATTTTGTTACTACTGTCTTTGCTTTACTACTGCTGTTACTTTACTATTCCTACTACAAAACTGTTGCTACTGATAAACTGCTGTGAGCAAGATTGTTTCCAGGTGCAGCTGAATTGACAACTCAGTTGTTAAGGCTTATAAATATTCTTTGGTCCCCTTGTGTCGAATCAAAAAATTGGGTTTCACTTCCCTCGAAAATACTACGATACATCCCCTATACTTGTGGGTCATCAGGATGCTAGGTCCATGTCTATGCTTACACTTCTTAAAGTTGTTAGGAATTAATAATAACTATACACTTCCTTTTGTCCTGTCACGTTACGTCGTGTCAACACCGCGCACCCGCTGCGGATCGGCAATGGGACAATGGTCTACGTGATCGGTCTCTGCCACGCCTAAGCCACGTCGCACACCCGTCCCATTGCCTACCAGGACGGACGCCGAATTTAATCGCTAGGATTGGAAACCATCGGTGCTCGCCTGGTCAAACTTGCTTCTGCATGGGTATGACCAGAATATTGGTAAAACAGAATTTAAGCATCGCCTTCCGTCTCCTCAGTACATCACTGTGCAAAAATCCCCAACTCATTCCTTCTGCCACCACCGCCATCGCAAGAACCATCGGTGCTGCCGCAGGCACCGCCTCCGCCTGGCCATACCACCGCAATAGATAACTCCACCTCCACACCCAGTCCCAGCCACCGCTACCGACCCTAGGCGACCGCCGCTGCATTAGCTTCTGCATGGATGCAGAGTACGTCGTGTTCAGCGACAGGAGCGACTACACCGACGATTACACCGTCACCGCCCATGGCACCACCAAGCTGACGGTCGTCCACACAAATGCGTCAGCGGAGGTCGCCAAGGTCATCGCAATGTACGAGTGGTGGTTACAGGAGCCGATGGACAGGTACAAGATCATCGGCCTTGACCTCGAGTATACCGGAGATAGGAAGAGGACAGTGCTTTTGCAGCTGTCCATGTGCAACCACTGCCTCCTATATCATGTATGTAGGGCCAAATCTGTATGCCCAGAGCTTCGCGAGTTCCTACACAGGGGAAGATCTACTTCGCCAACGTCGACATCAAGAACGACACTCCAAAGCTAGAACGAGATCTCCTCGTTCATCTCGTCAATCACGTCGATCTCTAACGTTTGTGGAGGTACCCGGATGGCGGTACGGGGAAAGCCGGCATGGCTAGACTCGCTGTCGACATCATCGACCGCGAGTACGCCGGCATGAAAGTCGAGTTCCCGAAGCACCTGCACGAGCGATGGGAGTGGAGGCACCTGGATTACGATGCAATCAAGTACGCAGCTAGGGACGCGTATGTCTGCTACGAGATGCTCAACAGGATCTGGCGGGTGGGTGAGTGTGCTGTTTACCACTACTAGTTTCGCATTTCGTTCCTAGTTTTATCTCGCATGTATTTTCTAAGCATTCTGTGTGTAAGAACCAAGCTTGTATGATCCCTGTGCTATTAGCTACTTAACCTGTATGGTCAACATTACCCCTTTTGTATGCTCAACATTCATTCTTACAAATTCTGTCTATGCCATTTGCATGCGGCAGAATGCAGGACTGACATGCATAAGATGTGATACAGTCATAAGTCATAACCAAACCTAGATTATAGCGAAGGATACAGTCATAACCAAACCCAGATTATAGTTTGACAAAGGTAATACACAGCAGTTCGTAATTTCTCACATAGTGTACTTCTGAAATAACATGTTTTCATAAACATAACAATCATGCACTAATAGTCTACATCCCAGCCTGTTGAAGAAGGCAACCGATCCCAGGATGCCATCGGTCGCTTGCCTCGGTTTGTAGATTCATCTACACTCCGGCATCTGGGGCAAACAACCTGCCTTGGTGGTGATTCAATGATGCGATGCCTGGAACAAGATTTTACAATCTGGCGGTACAACTCGTGGCTAACATACCCGTCAATTGTAGCGTACTTCAGATTAGGTTCAGAAAGTGGCTTATCCTCCCAGTAATCATGCCCTAAACGCCTCCACGAACATCTCGGCAATCTGTCCTTCATGTCAGCGTACCATGGGTCGATGAGTTCGGAGGCAAGAGCAGCCATCCCGGTCTTGCCACCCTTCGTCCCTGGGATCCAGTAAATTTTCTAGATGTCCACTCTGCACTCCTTTGGGATTCTAATGCTGACAGTCGGGCTTTCAAGCAGTTTAGTGTCATTCGTGATGTCAACACTAGTAAATGTTATGTGCTGGTTCATGAGAAAGTCATGAAACAGATCCCTAATGCTTTCGCCCCACCTGCATGAAAATGAATTTAGAAAAATAATATAGCAATAACTTTTGCAAGCAGACAGTTCAGGAACAAAAAGACATCAAAGTATATCAGATCCCGTCAGCCCCCTTCTCGGAAAAAGGCTGGTATACGAGGACGTGCCCCTTCATGGAGAGTTGCACCATGGCGATCCTACGGTGATCGCGGCTGTACTCGAGGTCGAGACCTACGAGCCTGTTTTCTTTGAATTGCAGGCAACTCATGTAATTATTCAGAGTGTTCCTCACCGTCCGAGGGTCGGTGGTGTAGAAGACATCGATCTTCTTCCCGCCATGTACTTCGATGTCGAAGTGCGCAGTTTCTTGCCTACCGTCGTTTCGGACGTCCGGAGCATCCATGACTATAGGCAAGAGGGAAAGGATACGGAGGAAGAGGGTGATGCGGTGGTGGAGGAAATGGATGAGGCCGTGGAGGAGAAAGTCGATGAGGCCATGGAGGAGGAAATGAGACGGAGAAGTGAAAGATTGGAACCGCCCTCACCAATATCTGGAATGGTGCACCACCATTCGTAGTAGGGTGAAGGTGGAGAAAAACGGCGGTTTTACACGTCGATGCTAGCGCTTCCTAAAATTTGTTTTGTGCCACTTGCATGCGGTGGAATCGAGGTCTGCCATGCATGATCCAAGTCAAACGTAGGCACGTTTGCGCATGCTGACCTTCACTCACTGACAGGCGGGTCGCACATTTCTCTGTTACGATTTATTTTTTCACTTCCTCTAGACGGTTCCGGTGCCCGCCCTCAATAATTACGCCCCCTTCTTGTCTTCCACGCGGACGTGAACCGGCGGCGGCGGTTCCTTGCAAATTCACTCCCCACTCCAACAACTGCCCCCATCCCTGATTCCATCCCCTCTCGAATCCATCCGCCTCCTTATCACAATGCCTCCATTAATCTACCGAATTCCAGACTCCATTTGCCGCTATGGGTAGAGGTTGGGGTAGCAGCAGGCTGAAGGAAAAGGCATGTGACGACGACCCGGATGGCCAGGGCGACCGCTACCACGAGGATTGGCGATGGCCGAACCTTAGTGCCGCGAACATGCACAGGATCGCCTCGGGGTTGGACATCATCTCAGCTAGCCGCCTCGCTCCCTGCATCCCTGGCTACCGCTTGACGATGCGAAACATGGACAAACAACCATTTGGCACGCCAGGCCTTCTTTACCCTGATAACAACAAATGGCCAAACGACCGTGATGGCCACGTAAGTTCTAGTATCTAGCTTATTCGTTCAGTCATATCGTTGATTCATATGTGATAAACTCTCATCGGAATCCTATGTTCCTTTCATCGAACGTGTTGTGTGCACGCGCGGTTTGAACAAATCGAACCAGTTAAGGCTATTCTGTACAGCGGAAGCTCTACTCGTACCTGATATTTTGGTATTTTCATAGTGACACAGTCTTACTTTAGGTGATAGTCGAGTTGTCAATTTCGATTTTGTAATGGAATGCCTGCTAGGTGATATTCTGTTTCCTAAAATAAAAACAAATAGATTAGACGATTTAAGGATGTTATGCCCCGAGTTGTTTATGATCATCGTCAGGAGTTTGTTCTGGGGGCTCTACTACTACTCCATATATTGAGTATCTTCGTAGTGACATAGGCACAATTTAGGTGATATCTGAGGAGACACTCATATTTAGGCGATATTTTGTGTACTTTAATCTGAAGGTCCAGTTGTCAAATTGTATTTGCAATGGAATCCATGCTAGGTGATTGTACCAACTGAAAATAAACTCTGCAGAATATTCATGGAAAACTGATGCTGCTGGATAAGTGGTCCGAATCAGTAGTGGTGAATATCAAGGAAGAAGAAGAGACGGAAATGGAAGATGACCAGAACTGGGTGGGTGGCAACAGCGAGTGGCTAGTCCTTTTATCACAGGATGGCAGTACTTGGACTCTAAAAAATGGCTACCAATGGGTGACACTTGCAGTGCCATCTTTGAAGGGTGTCGGCATTACTGCATTCAACAACGGGTGGCCGTCGCCCATTTCCGAATTCGCTTACTGGTTCAACATGGCAAAACTTGACCTCGAGAAGGTACAACTCCCACATAGACCGCGGGAGGGGGCGTGGAAGAACTGGGAGTATAACCTCTTAGCGGTGTTCGACAAGGCAATCACATTCATTAGATGCCCAGAAGACAATGAATGGACAGTCTTGCGCGACGACTTCCTGCGGCCGGAGAAGTATGTCGACGCCATCTTCACCTACGGCTACTCTTCGTACAGACCGCAACGCATTTATGCGGTCACTGAACCTAGCGGCGACGTGCGTGTTTGGGAGCCGTCCATTTGGGGTGAGTCATGGTGTCATATAGCATGTAAAATCCGATTCAAAATTCTGCTTACTGACTGTTAGTAACACGCAGGTACCCACGTAGCCCCGCGCATCATTCTAGCTCCGGTCATCGAAAATGTAGTAGCAGATGCTGAACTTGGGACACGGCGTTGGTTCCTGGCACCTCTCGGAGACAACACAGAACATGATGATGAACTCATGTGGATTCATATCAGGGGAGCACTAAACAGCGTTGGTGATACAATAGAACATATGGGGACACAACTTTCTTCATACCCATCGCTGCGGTGTCACGCTTTCTCGAGGTCCGCATGCCCATCCAAAGACCCAGTAGAGCAAGTCTGGAGTAGAGTCAACAATCTGAAGGGACAATCTGTGTTTCTTGGGATCAACTACCCTTTCTTTGTCGGAGCCCCTGGAGCTGTTGAACCTGTAATTGCTCAGGCAGCCCTGGCCCCTAATGCTTCTGCTGGTGGTGGTGTTGGTGGTGGTGGAGCTAACGAAGAACTAGCTGCTGCTGCTCCTGGTGAAGCTGACGAAATACTTGGTGATGCTGCTGCTGGTGAAGCTGACGAAATACTTGCTAATGCTGCTGCTGGTGAAGCTGACGAAATACCTGTTGAGGCTGCTACTGGTGAAGCTGACAAAATACCTGCTGAGGCTGCTGTCAGAGTCCAGGAAGAACATGCTGGTGTTGTTGCTGAGGTGCCAGCACTTCCAGTGTTCATAGCAGACTGTGTGTTTGCTGCACACTCACGCGCCTATCATGTTGACACTCCAGATCCGACCTAGAGCCGAATCTACGTCTGGGCGAGGGGGCCTACAATTGGCTCATCAGTGGGGTTGTACTATTTGAAGGAGAATGAAAGATGGCCAAACGCAGGATTCTGGTTCGTTCCGACGATACCACCAGCTCCAGGGACCTAGTGATCATATTGGCAGATCCGATGAACCATTTGTCTTTATATTTATCATTAGTTACGCTTATGTGTGTAAAGACTAAGTTGTGCTTATTTGTTTAAGACTAAGTTAGGCCTAACTGTGTAATATTCAGTGAAGCCCAGCTTTTCTTTCCACGCCCATAACAATAGAATTGCAGCATAGAACATACAAATGTAATGTGCATACCAGGCATTTTTGCTCAGGATAACAACCACTTCAAGCAAATGATACATCGTGTACGCATTTGAACGCATCACTAGAATGTGCCACCTATTGATGATTGATGACATGGATCTAGCTTTTCTGCACGTATTTGCATTGAATCGCTCATTGATTTATTCACATATTTTTTGGCAATGGCTGATGAACTCCACTCTCTTGGTAACTTGCTTCGTCAGCAAGCACTTATTGATGCAATGCAAAGTACAGAACATGGTCGTCATCGTCATTCCATTTAGGTTCTCTATGTTTCGTCATCATGGAGCTACTAATTTCAAATGAAAATCTAGTAAACAATATATGTGTACATTGTTAGAGTATGCTACGACCACGGTACGTACATGTTTTTCTACAATCACAAGAAGAAAACTTGATGCATTTGCACCTTGTTGGCATTGTGCTGAGCTCGGTGGATGTGGCTTTGGGGTTTGGAGAGGAAGGCGTCGTGGCTGGTGCATGTGCGACCACGGCGACGGCTAGCTCGGATTCTAGAGGAGGCCAATGGGACAGAGCATGGTCGGCATGGTGACAGATCTCACCTAGGAATGAATTCCCGTCCCCGCGCCGTGCCAATGGTGCGGTGCGGTCATGGTGAGGGCGAGCTCCGATTCGGGATGGGGAGGAGAATAGGCCGAGCAGGTTCGTCCAAGTCCTAGCTCCGCGCCATGGCCGCGACCACAGATTGCCGCCCTTGAGGAATAAGAAGACGCGTAAAGGATGCATGTGCCAACGCTGCAAGCCTACATGGCAGTGACGACGACAGCGACATAACGGCGAAAGATGACAGGGGCAACTTGACGGCCGTTAGCCTGATTTTTTGTATTGAAACGTAAAGTTGAATTCATGCCGAAAAAGACCCTCTGAGTATTTGGCACGCCAACTGTAGTCATCGCGGGTGATTTCAGGGAACTCAGGTACCGCGTTGCTTGGCCACCCCAACTTTCAGGCCGCAAAATGATATTCTCCTAGAGGCAATCATATATGATGTTATTCCCAATGTATTTAGAAAGTTATTGTCCATGTATGAACTACTAATATGTATCATTGAATATGTGATTCGATTGTGGAACTATATATTCATGTTGTTCATTCTAAATGTCCTTGGTTATTGAGGTTGTGCTGGACACACAACTTAGACCAATGTGACAGTCGGTAGATGACTCGGTTCCACTTGTCATGGGCATGGAGATGCTATTCCGACTTACACGGATTTGGCTAAAGAGTTTAGCGAGTCAGACTGACCCATATTGAGATGCAACGAACAAATTGTCATTTGTATGTCTAAATCAATGTAATCCTTAGACCCGAGGTTATTGCACAATCCGAGTTGAGGGTCACCGACTTAGGTTCTGTCAAACGTTGTTCCATCACTGGGCAGTTATAAAGGCGGCGTTCGGGTCGACTGAGAATCAAGTTGCGTGATGTGAATAACCAAGATGGGATTTTGCCCCTCCATCTGGAGAGATATTCTCTGGTCCCTCTCGGAAGATATGATTCAGAAAGCATGGCCATGCATGACTCAGTTAAGTGTTAACCGAGGCAATCGACTAAGAGTTAGTCGGATTAATCAATTATCTCGGATCGAGAATGAGAGTCAGACTATTTAAGGGATGATGATTATTTGCCTATAGTTCGACAAGGTATATCGTGAGGCAAAAGGGACTCAGACAAAAGTTGCATTGGAAGGTAAGTCATCATAACTCTTTGGTACTTGGGAGTCGGCATGTTCTGCTAGGAACCACTACTGACGGATCGGTCACAAGTGAGACTCGGATCGTGTCCGGGTTGCCATGAGCCTGTCGGGTCACACACTTAAGAGCAGGAGCAAGTTTGGGTTAGACCCAAACAGGAAATCTATTTGAGTTGGACCCAAATAGGGACATGGACTTAGTCAGTGAGTTGGACTCTCAGTGACTAATATAGGCCTTTTAGTGAATGGGCCACAAGTGAGTGGAGCCCACTTTCACTCCCCCTATAAGCTGGGGCGCAGGTGCTTAGAGTACAAGGTTAGGTCACTCCATGTGTTGGAAACCCTAGCTCCAGTCCGTCATGTTGCCACCGTACCGGACCTAGCAGTCCAACGCCGGTGCTCCTCCTCGTACGTGTGGATACTGGCGGAGGTGCTGTACGTTCAGCACTTCGACAATCGTGGAACCAAAACGGATCGTGAGGACCGCACTGGATCAAGCGACGTGCTTCATCGATTCCGCAACTGCGTGTCTAGTGGTAATCCTCGTGGCCTTCTACCTGAGCTATATGTTGGGATCACCACGTAGGGAAAAAGTTTTGCTTATCTCTGTGTGGCCCAACACATGGCACTCGCGATGGCGCAAGCCCATGGCATGGAGTTGGATCCCACTGCAATCTCCAAGGCGATGCCAGTCGACGCCGGAGGCCAGCAGGTAGTGTTTGATCCTTTTGCTAGTAGCTGCAGTAAATATGGGCCTCAGCTTATCAAGACAGTCCCAAAATACTCTAAGGAGTGATGATGTCTATGCACTTATATTCTTGTAGACAAATGTTGGGCCTCCAAGTGCAGAGGTTTGTAGAACAGCATCAAGTTTCCCTTCAGTGGATTGCCCAAGGTTTTTTGAACTCAGGGAGGAAGTGGTCAAAGGTATCCCTCTCAAGCAACCCTGCAATCAAGACACAAGAAGTCTCTTGTGTCCCCAACACACCCAATACACTTGTCAGGTGTATAGGTGCACTAGTTTGGCGAAGAGATAGTGAAATGCAAGTGGTATGGATAATTATAACTGGTAACGGTGCCAGGAAAGAGCTTGACGGGTAGGAAGAGACTAAAGGCAATCTAAAATAAAGATGGAAGCAAGCAAACATGTAATAGATCTCATTGCCAACGATGTTTCAATGTTTAGAAACAAGGCCTAGGGATCGTACTTCCGCTAGTGAACACTCTCATATAACTATCTTCTCTTCATGATACTACTCTGAACTACTCTCAGATTGGACACTCTAATCCATGGTAGGGCTATAAAAGCACTCCTCAAAGTCCGCCTTCCCCATCTAGATAACCCCACACTGTCACCTTGAGCGCTAGATGGTTCCAACAAACACTACAATTTCATAGAGACATCCAACTCCAAATATAACTCATAACAAGTATTTATGTAACCTTAGCCAAAGTGCCACACAGTGTGCAAACTGTCAACTTCACACACGTGGGGATAATCAGAGATTCATTAAAGCACTTGAGTAGCAGAATAGATCTATAGATTAAAAATCTCATGATCTCAACAATATCATGCATAGATAGAGAGATGAACACATAGCTACTGGTAGAGCCCTTAGCCTCGAGAGAGAACTACTCCCTCCTCATCATGGTGTTGGGAATATGCCCTAGGGGCAATCATGTATGATGTTATTCCCAATGTATTCATAAAGTTATTGTCCATGTATGAACTACTGATATGTATCATTGAATATGTGATTCGATTGTGGAAATATATATTCATGTTGTTCATACTAATTGTCTTTGGTCATTGAGGTTGTGCCAGACACACAACTGAGACTAAATTCGATTATGGAACTATATATTCATGTTGTTCATACTAATTGTCTTTGGTCGCTGAGGTTGTGCCGGACACACAACTGAGACTAATGTGAAAGTCGGCCGATGACTCGGTTCCACTTGTCATGGGTATGGAGATGCTATTCCGACTTACACTGATTTGGCTAAAGAGTTTAGCGAATCGGACTGACCCACAGTTGAGATGCAACGAGCATGTTGTCATTTGTATTCTCAAGCAATGGAATCCTTCGACCTGAGGTGATTGCATGATCCGAGTTGTGGATCGCCAGCCTAGGTCCTATCAAACGATGTTCCGTAAATGGGAAGTTATAAAGGTAGGGTTCGGGTTGGTTGTGAAGCAAGCTGCGTGACGTGGATTACCAAGATGGGATTTGCCCCTCCGTAATGGAGAGATATTCTCTGGGCCCTCTCGTGTGATATGATTTGGAAGCATGGCCATGCGGGACTTGGTTAAGTGTTAACCAAGGAGTTGGACTAAGTATTAGTCCAGTGAATCGTATATTGATGGGGATATGCCGAATAGGGTATGCCCAGCAGGACATTCCAATCGGGCCAAAGGCCTAGCGAGTGGGCCTACAGGACGGCGACTAGAATACGACCGAGGAGAAGGCCTCGCGATTGGAGACTGGAGTCCCAGAAGCGCACTTGAAGCCCAGTCGGATTAGGTCAAAGCCTCCGAATCCATATCTTGTTCGGTTGTAAACTGTAAACCCTAGCGAGGTGCCTCCTATATAAGCCTCCCTAGGGTAATCTGAGGACTTACGTTCATCATACACCCCTTCAAGCGACTCACTGCTTAGACGCCGAGCTCGCCACCCCTATAACTCGCTCTCCATCAATCCAATCTAGCAGGAGTAGGTATTTACCTTCCAGGGGCCGAACCTAGGTAAACCCATGTGCATCTGCCCCCATCTCGCACCGTAGATGGCCGCCAGCTCTCGCCCCTGATTCTATCAATCATTGCCGATGGCAGCGAATGCCGTGGCCATTTCCACGACAGTGGCGCCCCCCGTGGGGCCCAGCTGGACTGGCCTAAGTTCTGCGGCGAGACCCTACTCAACGATAGATCGGCCGATCGCCACCGGTCGCATGATCGCCATTGACAGGATCTTACATATCCTACCCAGCAGCAACATCCCGGCGTCACGCCCGATCACCCACAACGCAATAATGCCGGTCCGCACCATCAACCTATTCGTTGGCTTCACCGGCGCTGTCGACCCGGCGGCAACGGTGATCGTTGGCGGATCGCTGCCATGCCGTTGTCTGCTCTCGGAGGAGCAGGTCCGCTCCATCAGACGCCTCTCCACCGAATACGACTCGGCCGATAGCAACACGGCCGAGACCAACGCCGCCGTGGAGGATGCGGTCCTCCACGACCCCTGTCTCGTTCGACGAATCCATCACCACAACATCACAAGAGGACTCCATCACGCGGGTCTCCAACCCTGAGGACTTCAAGGATTCCTCCATCCTTGGGATCTTCGATTCCGAATCTGGCTCGGAGTCCCTCGAGGACTTCCGCGCTAGATCCAATCGCTTCAACGCGATCTACATGGCGGGCAACACGGTCGCCTCGCCATATCCATTCTCTACAATGATCCCTCCAACCACGACGGCCATGGAGGTGGAGGAAGCCCGCCTGTGACTAGAGTAGGCATAGTGCAAGGAGCTTGCTTAGCGCGAGAAATTCCATCTCGAGCGGGCAACAGCGCAGGAGCTGTCGCTCTACCACCAGCGCCGCATCAGGACCCGCCTGAACTCCAACGTCCAGGGCTACGTCCTGAACTTCAACGAAGAAAGCGACCTCGCACGCGCGGCTGAGCACGAATACTATGAGAACACGCCACCAGGTGGGAGCAACTGACCACCAACAACTTGAGGCACACCCTCACTAACCACGGCGACCCCAAACCCATGGGCTTGCTCAGCCGAGTCGGTCCCCAATGCTTCTGAGCCTTGATCCGAGGCGAGAAGTACCCCGCCAACTTCAAGGCGCCCAAGGAGATCGAAAAGTACGACCCAATGTATGATCCAGCGGTATGGCTGGACACATACCTCATGGGGATGGGAATTGCCCGCCACACCGACCTACTAGCCGCTCGCTACCTCCCCCTGATGATGGAGGGTGTGACTCGGCAATGGATCAACACCCTCCCCGCCAACATCATCGACTCGTGGGAAGAGATGCGGGATGCCTTCGTCAGGCACTTTGAGGGCTCCTACAGCCGCGCCACCACCATCGAGGACCTGGAGCAATGCATCCAAGGACAACGCGAGTTGACCCGCCACTGGATCCAAAGGTGGCAGGAAATATGGATCAACGCCTCCGACATCCACCTGGACAAGCGATACACTGCTTCAAGAACGTGTGCCGGTACGAACCCCTAGTTGCTAAGACCAAGAGGGTCTACCGGACGCTCGACAACATCCCCGACCTCCTCGAGATCGCCAAGCGCTACGCGGAAGAGGAACCCAACCAGGACTCCGACGACGAGTCGGGAGGAAGATGTCGCATCAGCGCCCATGACAGCAGGCGACAACGCGACATGCGCTACAACAACACTCGCATCACTGGAAAGCGCCACGGTGACGGGCGAGTCAACTTCATCGCCAATGTCGGCTACGGCCAACGCGACCCAAAGAACTTCCGCCGCGATGGAGGAAACTACCGCGATAGTGGAAACTACCGCGCCAACAACACGGCAAGGCCGAAATTCGACCCAGCCGCCCTGCTCAACCAACCCTGTGTCTACCATAGAAGGGAGGGAAAGCCCGCCACCCACACTACCGCACAATGCTACTCCCTCAAGGAAATCGAAAAGGCAAGGTGGGCACGGGATGACCCCAACAACAACCCACCAAGGGACAACGGAAACACTGGCGGCTTCGGCAATGCCGGCGGATCACTGCACACCTTCACCGGGCTCGGCACCAAGCGCACGAAGAAGGTGCTCGCCCACATAGTCGACGTCAATGCGGTGACACAGGTCGATATCGCCCACTTCCTCAACTAGTCTGAGCAAAGTATCACCTGGAGTTACCAGGACCACGCACCCAAGATTGAGTACCCAGGGCGAGTCGCCCTGGTGGTCAAGCCCAAAGTGGCCGACTACTCGCTACCCAAGAAACTGATGAACGGTGGGAGCTCCATCAATATCATGTACTTGGACACGTTCAAGAGGCTCCAGCTTCCAGAATCAGCAATCGAGCCGACGCTGCAACCTTCCATGGCATCGTCCCCGGTCAGAAGGCATACCCGATTGGAAAAGTAACGCTGTTAGTCACCTTTGGCACTGTAGCAAACTACCGCACCGAGCGGATCGTGTTCGAGGTGGTGAACTTCCACAGCCCCTACCACCGCGTCCTAGGACGCCAAACGTTCGCCACATTCATGGCGACCCCCACTATGCCTACAACATGATGAAGCTTCCAGGGCCAAGCGGCATCATCACCGTCCACGGCGACCCCGATATGGCCATGGAATACGAAGATAAAGGCGCTGAGCTCGTTGACACCATCATTGCAACGGAGACTGACCACGTGGAGGAACTCGCGAAATACACATGCAACATCAACAAGGATGACCCCACCATCCTGAAGAAGCCAACTGCCGTGAATTCCACGTTCGAGGCGACTACGCACACTCGCATAGTCGAGCTCGTCCTGGGTGACTCTAGCCAGACAGTCACCATCGGGGCGCATATGAGCCCCGCATAGGAAAGTGCGCTCATCGGGTTCCTCCATGAGAATCGCGACATCTTCGCATGGAAGCCATCTGACATGCCCGGTGTCCCGAGGGAACTCGTTGAGCACAAACTCAACGCTGACCCCAAAGTGCGACCGGTAAAGCAGTCGCTGCGGCCCTTCAATGAAGAGCGCCGCCGAGCAATCGCTGAAGAAGTACAGTGCTTGCTAGCCGCAGGCTTCATTCGGCCAATTAAGTACTCCAAGTGGCTGGCAAACCTAGTCCTGGTCCTGAAAAAGAACAATACATGGAGAATGTGTATCGACTACACCAACCTCAACAGCGCCTGCCCGAAGGAGGAATTCGTCCTACCGCGCATTGACCAGATCATCGACTCGACCGTGGGATCGGATTCGCTGTGCTTCATCGACGCGTATTCTGGCTACAACCAAATCAAAATGGCGGTCGAGGATGAGGAGAAGACGGTGTTCATCACGCCATTCGGCGCCTTCTGCTACATGTCCATGATGTTCAGCCTCAAGAACACCGGCACCACCTACCAAAGGTGCATGCAGGAGTGCCTCGCGAGCCAAATTGACCGCAACATGCACGTGTACATCGACGACATGGTGGTAAAGTCCACCCGCCAGGATGACCTGCTCGCCGACCTAGCCAAAACCTTCGCAAACCTATGGAGGTACAACATCAAGCTCAACCCAGGAAAATGCACCTTCAGCATCCCCACCGGACAACTGCTGGGATACGTGGTCTCCAAACAAGGCACCGAGGCCAACTCCACCAAGATCGACACCATCACGCGACTCGGGAAACCCGAGTGCCTGCGTGACGTCCAGAAGTTGGTCGGGCGAGTCAGAACTCTCAGTCGCTTCATCCCCCGGCTCGGTGAGAAGGCAATGCCCATCTACCGCCTGATGCGCAAGAACCCCATGTTCCAATGGGACGCGGAGGCAGACAACGCACTCAAAGAGCTCAAAGAAGTGCTACTCGTGGCTCTACTACGCCACCCAATCGACAAAGAGCCAATGCTCGTCTATGTGGCGGCCTTCACTCGAGTCTTTAGCGCCGTGATGGTCGTCGAACGGCCAGAGGAGGGCAAGGAGAGCCACATGCAGCGCTCCATCTACTACATCAGTGAAGTCCTGACGGACTCAAGGTAGCGCTACCCGCAGTACCAGAAACTGGTATACACGGTATTCCGAGCTCAACGGCGACTCCCTCACTACTTCCAGGAGCACCCAATCATGGTCGTCTCCTCCGGGCCACTACAGGACATCATATGCAATCGCGAGGCAACTGGGCGAGTCGCCAAGTGGGCTATCGAAATCGGCATCCACAACATCAAATACGAGCCCCGCAAAGCGATCAAATCGCAAGCCCTGGATGATTTCCTCGTAGACTGGGAAGAAGCACAGCAGCCGGAGAAGCTCCCATACCTCCACTACTGGTGGCTCCACTTCGAGGGGTCCAAGAACACCGACGGCACCGGGGCCAGGGTCATACTAACCTCCCCCAAGGGAGACAAGCTCCGCTACATGCTCCACCTCGACTTCAAGCCTTGCACCAACAACATGGCAGAGTACGAGGCCCTCCTTCAAGGCATGCAGACCGCCAAGGAGATGAACATCAACCGCCTATGGTGCTACGGTGACTTCGACCTTGTCATTGGGACCTGCGATGTCGTCTCCCTGACAATGATTGCATACCGCCAAGCGGTAGACCAGCTGGGAGGACACTTCGACGGTTACTCTGTTGAGTGGATCGATAGGCAAAAGAATGAGGAGGCAGACGCCCTCTCCCGCATCGGCTCGGCCAGGAAAACGCCACCCGCAGGAGTCTTCCTCGACATCATCCACAATCCTTCAGTCTCCCTGCCAAACGAGATTGACATCAAGATACCACTACAACCCGAGTCCACCCTCATCGCTATGGTCATAGAGCCTAGTGACTGGACTGCACCATACGTCGCCTTCCTCGAGCACAAGATCCTCCCAAACAACGAGACGGAAGCGCGAATGATTGCGCGTCGCTGCAAATCCTTCGTCATCATCAATGGAAAGCTCCACAAGCACAGCGTGACCGGCGTGTTCCAGCGCTGCGTATAGCAAGAAGAAGGACGCAAGATCCTCCAGGACATCCACACCAGTGACTGTGGCCATCACGCCGGCGCCAAGTCGCTAGTCGCAAAAGCCATGTGGTATGGCTTCTACTAGCTCACCGCGCACGCCGACGCCAACGACATTGTCAATGATGCGTCGGGTGCCACAAGTACGCCCACTAGATGCATCTACCTGGTTCGGCACTCAAGACTATCCCCATCACCTAGACATTCGCCGTATGGGGCATGGACATGGTCGGCCCGTTCAATAAGGCCCCATCCAGCATCACCCACCTCCTGGTCACGGTCGACAAGTTCACCAAGTGGGTTGAAGCCAAGATGATCAAAAAGTGTGACGGCAAGAAGGCCACCAAGTTTCTTCGCGAGCTCATCTATCGGTATGGCTACCCGCACATCATCATAACACACAATGGCACCAACTTCGCCAAGGGCACCATGGCAGAATTCTACGAAGAACACATCATATGACTCGACCTCGCCTCAGTCGCCCACCCGGAGTCGAACGGCCAAGCGGAACGTGCTAATCAGAGCGTCCTCCACGGGCTCAAGCCGTGACTTCAAGTGCCCCTCGAGCAAACCCCAGGATGCTGGGTCGAAGAGCTCCCCTCCGAAATATGGGGATCCGCGCCTCAGTTAACCGCTCCACGGGGTTCACACCCTTCTTCATGGTGTATGGCGCCGAGGCTGTAATGCCAACCGCCTGGAGCACGATTCACCTCGAGTCGCCAACTACATCGAGGCGACAAACGAGACCGCCCGCCAAGACATTGTCGACCAGCTCGACGAAGCACGCGACCTAGCTTGCTCCCGCACCACCATCTACTAGCAGGGACTCCACCGCTACCACAGCCGCCGAGTCTAGACCCGCACCTTCCAGGAAGGTGACTTGGTCCTGTGACTGGTCCAGGAGAAGAAGGGCATGCACAAGCTTTCCCCCATGGGAAGGGCCATTCGCCATAGGGCGCGTCCTCGACAACAACGCCTACTACCTCATCAACATAATAGGCAATGGCCAGCCTGAAGTCGGGAGGCCATGGAATGTAAACCTCCTCCAAAATTTCTATACATAGAACTCAAACTTGTACCAAAATGATACATAATGAAATACATTCGGATCGCACAAATTGTGTCTACTCGCCGTCTTGTTGTGCCACTCACACTCGTACATTTAGCAATACGCTACCTACGGAAGTCAACCCTTGGTCGAGCGACCGACACGGCTAAGTAGTGCGACCCAAGGGCACCAAAGATATTCGGGCCTTGTGTAGTCCACGAATACGCCAATCCGGAGCCACCATCGGAGTCGCCCCGCTCGACTGGCCTACCGGGCCAAGACGGCCGATTAATGCTCCCCACAGCAACCTGTCCTCCCCATCCTCGTGCAAAGCGACTCGAACGGTTAAGTACCACGCACGGGGACTTTGCAACAAGAAAACCTCACGTGGCTCGGGAATACACCAAGTAAGAGAGCTGCATTGGACTTGCCGACTGGCTCTCCGAGCTAGGGGAGAGACGCATTACAAATGACGCATCAAATCCTTACCTACGATGGGCACGCGCCTAGAACGGCTAAGTACCACGCTCTGGGACTCGCCCAAACTGACCCTGCTTGCGCCTGGGAAAATAGCTAAGTACAGAGCCCCCCCTTAGAGTCGCAATGCGACTGGCCCCACGCACCACAACAAATCAGCCCGAAACAAAATGAAAACTCAAAGCAAAACACACATACACTTAAATGAGTTAAACCTCACTAAAGGGCAGACGCGGTCGAGGACTCGCCCACATAGAAATCAGCAACAAACACAACTAACCGTAAATTGCGAGTCGATTGACTCCTCTTACTTCCATACATAAATATTGTTCATACTACAAAAGTGGCCACTCGGGAATATCTTACAAAAATCCCCCAGGGCAGCTATCTATTTTGCAGGCTCGATGAAGAAGCGCCGCCACCGCCCTTAACACGGACGTATGGCTCCCACGGATTTGTCAGGTAGGTCGTCAGCGACTTTGATAGCTCCGACCGGAAGGGTTGCTCCGACTTGAGGTCGCGATGCTCCGGCTCAGGGTAGCCAGGCGCAACCATAGTCTCCTGGTATGGCAGCAAGCCCCCCATCGCCAGCACCCGATCTGCGAAGGGAGCAGCCTTGGCGGTCAACGTCAACACCTCCGACATCTCCACCGAGCCATTCGTAGAATGGATGGCACGTTCGGCCTTCAGGCACGGGGCCACCACGGTGTTGAGCCTCAGGGTCACGCATTTCCCCGACGACTTCGACCTTGACGATGTCACCATCATCAACACCTCCGACATCTCCACCGAGCCATTCACCGAAGGATAGCCATTGGTGACATCATCGAGGTCGAAGTCGTCGGGGAAATGTGTGAGCCCCAGGCTCAATGCCGTGGTGGCCCCGTGCCTGAAGGCCGAACGTGCCATCCATTCTACATTGGCGGGCGCCTCTTCCAGGTAGCGCCATACTTCAGTCAGTCCCCCAGGTATAACCTCGGTGGGGGACATCCCTTGAAGCACCGCCTGGATGCACAACGCCGAGGCGGTGGCCACGTTCACCACCGCGGTCACGCATTGGGAGGTGTCGAAGGTCTACACCACCGGATCGCTTTGCCCTATCAAAGCTGCAATGTCAGACACCCAACGTCACTACGGACTCACCCACTCGGGGGCTCACCTCATACATCAAAGAGGAAAGAAACCACTCAGCAAGGAGCTTCCGGCAGTTCTCAGTCACATGCTTCTCAAGGGCAGCAAGGTCGCCCTGCAGCCCGAGGATGATTGAATCAGCAGCCTTCTGCTCCTCCTCCACCACGACGACTACAGCTTTGGCTCTCGCCTCCTCCGGTTCCTTCACCAACAAGTTGATCCGCTCCCTTGCTATGTCCAGTTACGTAGCTGGGACGTACCCCTCACAGGCCTTGGCAACAGCAGCCAGAAGACCACCTACAAAGAAAAAACCAAATAAGTCACTTTTGTGTAAGCGTCAATGGCTCGAACTCGCCAAGAAGTGCAACAACTTACCAATGGTTTCCTAGAGTCGTTGGTTGGCTTCCTGTGCCACGCACAGGTCTTGCTGCAGTCGCACCTTCGCGGCTTGCCGGTCGGCTGATTCCTTCTGCAGGCCTTGCGGACATAAAGACATTCAGCGACTGGACGACTACAATTCTAAGTGCCTAGGTGCTGAATTTCAGCGACTAGACACTCGGGGACCGGAGGACTACAATTCTAAGTGCCTAGCCGCTGAAATTCAGCGACTAGACACTCAGGGACTGGACGACTACAATTCTAAGTGCCTAGCCGCTGAAATTCAGCGACTAGACACTCGGGGACTAGACATACCTGAATGGCGGCGCCGAGCATGCCATGAAGTCCACTGGCGTCCGTCGAAGGTACCACGAACGATGTACGCATGCGCCGCGACCCAACATCTTCGTCGACGATTTCTGGAACTTGCGGAGATTGGCTCTCCGCCACAAACGGAGACCCCTTCGCCATGAAGCACGGGAACGACGCAGCCGCCCTCGCTGAAGCACCAATTGGCGGAGAAAGCAGTTATGTCGCTGAAGCCCCCTTGGTTGGCTCCGATCGGGCGGGCATCGTTGCTTTATCATGGGAAGCAGGGGCACCCTCCCCCGTGATGTCCTCCGTCAAGACATCAGAAATGTCTCCTCTGCTCTTCTTCTCTTTCATGCCCTCAGCAGGCGCAACCTCCTCAACATGCTTCCTCTTCCTGGAAAGGTTGACCTCCTCTACATCAACGGCCGGTGGAATTTTGGCCACCGAGGGGCGACCTATCTTCTTGGCACCAGACCTGCAAAATCACCAAAGTGATCAAAGAAATCATACAAGAAAGCATCAAAGAACAGAAAAGAAAACTCATGACTCACTTGGCGACCGGGAGAACGCGTAACCCCGTGCTGATGTGAGCGGGTTTGTCCAATTCTGGGCCTAGCTTGTGGGAGAGATCCTTCTCAAAAATATCTAAGGCCCACGACACCGCAGGCTTCTTTGATGATGAAGCCATGGTCTCCGAAACCTTGGTGCCGGACGATGCGGTCGTTCCCGCCAGACACGGCAATTTGCCCGTCGCGGCTCCAGCAGCTCCTGGCTCCGATGCGGCCGAGACGGTCAGCGCGATCGCCGCAAGTTGAACTTCTACCTCCACCGCCGCATCCGCTACCTCTGTTCCCATCATCAGAGTCGGATCCTCCGGGACCTTAGGCGAGATCTTAGTCACGTCATCGTCGGACTCGTCATCCAAATTGAACGCCACTGCCGACCTAGGTGGCGACGCTGGCTTCGGAGCACGTTTCTTCGCAGGCGACTTCGACTTACGCACAGTCTTCGCTGGCGTGGTGGTGCGCCGCAAACTGTGCTCTTGCAGAATGACGTCATCGTCATCCCGCTCGTCAAGATTGCAGCTCGCGTCAATCTCACGCTTCCTTTGCATGCAAGTCTTGCGAGCCACGAGCGCTGGGGGAGGAACCTACCTCTCTTCTCCTTCGCTTTCGGAGGAGTCCCTGTCGGACCCCTCTTCGAGTTCTCTTGGAAGCTCTTCATCTAGTAGAGGAAGCCAACCCTCGAGAACCTGAAACAACTGAGAGTGGCCATGAACAAACATCAAACGATGTGGTTGCAAATTGCACCGTGAGAATCACGACAAAAGATAAATTCAGAGAGAGAGGCTTACCGTGGGAGCTTCATTCTTCTCGGGCACATACGGGGCGAGCCCGGCTGGCGTGGTTGTAAATTCTACGTCGGTAATCTTCTTCAAGGAGGCCTTGTAGTCTGCAGCATCCCACGACTCCTTGCTGGTCCGGGAAGGATTGTTCTTACCGGTGTACTCATACATCCAATGGGGCCGAGTCGCCAACGGGACCAAGCGCCGCCCGAGCCAGCAGTTGTACACATTGATTGTGGAAAACCCTTGGTCCTTCAACTTATGGATCTAGTCCATCATCTCCGCGACAGCCATCCTCTGATTGTCGGGGAGCTTGTCCGCTGTCAGCCGGTGGGGCTCGCTTCTCTCCATGATGAACTCGGGAAGCGCCACTTCACCGGACGGGGTGGACTCTTTCACATAAAACCAACTCTTCTTCGGCAACAGGAGCTTGATGAAATTGACCATCGGCTTCAACTGAAATGTAACACCTCCGGCCGACAAGATCGAGCCGCCGGACCCCTCGCGCCCGATGCGGCTGTGGAACAGCTCCAACCACAGTGGTAAGTATCGCCTGCAGCCGAGGTAGCATTCACAGAAGGCGACAAAGATTGCCAGCTGCTCGGTGTTGTGCGGGCCGTGATCTGACGGCTTGATTGCGTAGTATGCGCAGAACCGTCGGAAGAATAACGAGGTGGGGAATCCCAAGCCCCTCCTCAAGTGGCTTGGGAAGTAGATGAACTCGCTCGCGCGTGGCTTCGGCTCGACCTCGGAAGACGCGGGGATCTGCCAATTCCCCTTACAGAGGACCACCGCATCCTCAAACGACTTGAGCTATGCCACTGAGCACTTGGATCTCCCCCACAGATCTTTCGGAGGCGCCATCAGGAAAGAAGCGGGGTCACTTGGTCTGGAAAATCTAGATAGAGGAGAGATAGAGAGAATGGAAGCGCAAAGATGAGGAATGTTGGGAAGGGTCTACAGGACTGATCCGTCCCTCCCCTTATAAAGAAGCGTTACCCGCCAATCTCGGGATAGCCGTTACCCGCAGTAATCGTGCTGAAGTCTACCGTTGGACTACCCAACGGATAGTTTGACCAAGATGATGGTCCAAATCCTCCCACTCAACTTGCCTGCAGCTATACATTGTCTGGTCGATGGGGCAGCAACTCGGAAGTGATTGCATTCGCCAAAGCTGCGACTGGAAACCCGGTGTAAAATTTCCTCGGTTCTCGGCCGAGTCCATCACCGATTCGATTAGGCATCCAAATTGAACTCGCCTACTCCGACTGCTAACTGAACACCTGCATTTGAATCAACGATGGCCTCGGGGACTACTGATGGGGATATGCAGAATGGGTTATGTCCAGCAGGACATTCCGATCGGGCCAAAGGCCTAGCGAGTGGGCCTGCAGGACGGCGACTGGAATACGACTGAGGAGCAGGCCTGGCGATTGGAGACTGGAGGCCCAAAAGCACACTTGAAGCCCAGTAGTATTAGGTCAAAGCCTCCAAATCCATATCTTGTTCGGTTGTAAACTGTAAACCCTAGCAAGGTGCCTCCTATATAAGCCTCCCTAGGGTAGTCTAAGGACTTACGTTCATCATACACCCCTTCAAACGACTCGCTGCTTTGACGCCGAGCTCGCCACCCCTGTAACTTGCTCTCCATCAATCCAATCTAGCAGGAGTAGGTCTTTACCCTCTAGGGGGGCGAACCTGGGTAAACCCATGTGCATATTCCCCCATCTCGCACCACAGATGGCCGCCAGCTCTCGCCCCCGATTCTAGCGACTTCCATGGCCATTTCCACGACATATATCATGGAACAAGAAGGGAGATTCGAGCTATTAAAGGGATGGCAACAACTCGCCTATAGCTTGACAAGATATATCGTGAGGCAAAGGGACTTGGACGAATGTCACATTGAGAAAGGTTTGTCTTCTGACTTTATGGCGCTTGGGAGTTTGCACGTCTTGCTAGAGGCCTCTACCAACTATCGACTCAGAGTGGTGTACGTAAACCTACAGGGTCACACACTTAAGGGTAAGGAGCCCATGTGGATTCAATCCATGTGGAGATTGGGGTACGGCCTAGATGGGCCTCAAGCGTTGAGCCTAGCTAGGAGGGTATATAAGTGGAGTGACAAGGGATTGTCCCTAACCTAGCCGTTACTTTCTCCACTCCCATTTCGGGCTAGACAGGATCTAGCAGTCCTCTGCCTGGAGCTCCTTCCTATACGTGTGGATACCGGTAGAGGCGTTGCACGTCCGGCGCTAGAGACAAGGAGGTCCGTGGGGATCTGGACGTGCTGTATGGAGATTGTTCGGCATGGAATCAACTGACACGCTTCATCAACAATCCGCACCTGCGCGTCTAGTGGTAAATCTCGGTGGCCTATCACTTGAGTTGGATCTTGGGAGTACCGCGTGGGGTGAAATGTTTTTGTTTATCTCTATGTGGCCCAACACATGGGAGTCAGCAACAGCGATGGAGATGGCGGTTGAGATCGATGGAGATGGCCCCGGGGGCAGTTCCCTGTCCTGGCAGGGTGCTAGAATAGAGACTTTCTGTCCCCCGAATCTCCCTTTCGGTGGCGGTGGTGCTATGGAGGTTTTCGTGGCTTTCTTGCCGATTATTTAGGGTTTCTATGTCAGAGGCTTCTTATAGGCAAAAGGAGAGGCTGAGGGGGTGCCCGAGGCGGCTGCCCCCCCAGGCACGGGCCAGGCCAGGTCGCGCGTCCAGCGGTTGTGGCCAGGCGAGGCCCTTCTCTGTCTCGTCTTCTGGTTTCGTGTTCCCCTCGGTGAAATATTGACTTTGGCTTTTGTCCTGTCGAATTCCGAGAATATTCATTTCCTGGCTTTTCTGGAACCAAAAATAGAACAAAACAGGCAACTGGCACTGTGGCATCTTGTTAATAGGTTAGTCCCAGAAAACATATAAAAATACCTCAAAGTGTTGACAAAGCAAAGCAAAGTAGATACTAAACAAGCATGGAACATCAAAAATTATACATACGTTTACGACGTATCAAGCGACATCGAGCGAAGGCGGCGAAGACCGCGGCATCTGAGGCTACCACCAGCAAGTCTGTGGCGTCAGAAACTGCCACAGATGCATGAAGCCCCCGAAGTCGAAGTCTAAGTCGAAGAAGCAGATTGGTCCGTAGTTACCCTTTGTAATAGGTCTAGCTTATTTTGTTGGTCCGCATTTTGTGGGGAGTGCCCCCTTGACACTTTTATCAGATTTGAACTCAGTCCTCTTTTTATCAATGTATGATTAGTCTCATTTGCCTCTTTCTTGATTGTACCTAGGGTCCTTCGAGTGGTCATTCGAGTGGTCCTCATGATTCTCCTCCCACCGATGAAACCACAGCGCAACTGCGTTCAAAGGTGGAGGAATTATCGTTGCTTTCGCGACTGCATTAAGCAGTTGGAGCGTGAGTTGCCCATTGTCCACGATAACGCGGATGTGTGGAAGTCGAAAGCTGAGAAGGCCACCGTCCGCGAGAAGTATCTCTTGGAGGAAGTGGTGCAATGAGCAGTTTAAATGTTAGCTTTCTGTCTTCTCATCTTGTATTTTAGTCAGTCGCGGTGATGCATTGTCTTTACACTTTGCTGCTTGCTTGGTGTAGTTGTTAGCGCTCGTCATCCGCAGGATGAGAAGGACCGGGTGACCATTCAAATGAATAACCTGACCCAAGAGCAGCTGCAGGCGAGTGGGTATTTTTGGGTGGACCACGACCGTGCAGTCGCGTTGGCGACTGATACGTTGCTAACGTATCCATAATTTTTGATGTTCCATGCTTGGTTTTATCTAATTTCTTATGTTTTGTCCACACTTTGGAGTACTTTCTATACACTTTCTTGGACTAACCTATTAACAAGAGCCAAAGTGCTAGCTGCCTATTTTCTGCTGTTATTGGTTCCAGGAAAGTCCGAAAATCAATATTCTCGGAATGGAACCGGACAAAAGCCAAAGTTGATATTTTACCGGAAGACTCACGGAGCCAGAAGATGAGACGGAGAGGGGCCACAAGGTGGCCACACCACCCCTTGGCGCGGGTAGCCCTAGGCCGCGCCATGGCATGGTGTGGGCCCCCTGGCCGCCCACCGACCTTGCCTCTTTGCCTATAAGATGCCTCCCGATGCAAAAACCCTAGATAGAACAGCCTCCAGCCACAAAAAGTTCCACCGCGCCGCCGCCACCGAAGGGGAGATTTGCGGGATAGAAAGTCCCTGTTCCGGCACCCTGCCGGGACGGGGAAGTGCCCCCATCTCCATCTCCATCGATCTCCACCAACATCTCCATCGTCATTGCCGATTCGCATGATGATGAGGGAGTAGTTCTTCCTCAAGGCTAAGGGTTCTACCGGTAGTTATATGTTCATCTCTCTCTCTATGCATGATCATATTGTGATCATGAGCTTTGTAATCAAGTAGATCTACTTTGCTACTCAAGTGCTTTAATAGATCTCTGCTCTCCCCATGTGTGTGAAAGTGACAACATGCACACCATGGTGGCACTTAGGCTAGAGATTACAAATACTTGTTATGCGTTATATTTGGAGTTGGATGTCTCTATGAAATTGTGGTGTTTGTTGGAACCATCTAGTGCTCAAGGTGACAGTGTGGGCTTATCTAGATGGGGAAAGCGGACTTTGAGGTGTGTTGTTATAGCCCTACCATGGATTAGAGTGTCCAACCAGAGAGTAGTTTAGAGTAGTATCATAAAGAGAAGATATTTATATGAGAGTGTTCACTAGTGAAAGTATGATCCCTAGGCCTTGTTTCTAAACATCGAAACACCATTTGCAACTAGATATGTTACATGTTTGCTTGCTTCCATCTTTTTCCCTTTAGTCTTTTTCTCCCATCAAGCTATTTTCTGGCACCATTGTCTTATATCCATACCACTTTTATTTCACTATCTATTCGCTGAACTAGTGCACCTATACACCTGACAAGTGTATTGGGTGTGTTGGGGACACAAGAGACTATTTGTATCTTGATTATAGGGTTGCTTGAGAGTGATACCTTTGACGACTTCCTCCCTGAGTTCGATAAACCTTGGGTGATCCACTTAAGGGAAACTTGCTGCTGTTCTACAAACCTCTACACTTGGAGGCCCAACAACTGTCTACAAGAATAGAAGTGCGTAGACATCAAGCTATTTTCTGGAGTCGTTGCCGGGGAGGTAAGGTAAAAGGTACTCACATCCTCCGGTGTGAGTGCTCGAAGTTATTTCCTTTAGATTCTGCAATTTTGTCTTTTTGTTTCTTATTTTCACTAGTTAGGCTTAATGGAAAACAACAACAAAATTAGAGAGCTTTATAGTATTTATCTTGAGTTAGGACATGAAGTGTTTGAAGAGAAAATTAAAAAACCCATGGAACTTTATTTGCAAGTTAATAGCAATGTTATTAGTATGAATTCTTTGAACACCATTTTGTCTAATGCTATGGAAAAGTCTAAGCTTGGGGAAGCTGGTTTGATGAAAATGATCTTTTTAGTCCCCCAAGCATGGAGGAGAAAGTTTACTTTGATGATACTATGCCTCCAATCTATGATGATTACAATGATGAATATGATATTTTCAGTCCACCTACTATTGAGGAGGAAACTAATTATGATTACAATATGCCTCCTATATTTGATGATTATGGTGATGAAAATAATAATGATAGCTATTTTGTTGAATTTGCTCCCACTACAATTAATAAGAATGACTATGTTTATGTGGGGAGTATTAATTCTTTTATGCATGTGGCTCATGATAAGAATGTTTCTTGTGATAGTTATATTGTTACTTTTATTCATGATGCTACTAAAAGTTATTATGAGAGAGCGAAAAATGGTTTTATGTGTCTCAACAATATTAATTTTCCCCACTTTATGTTGAAAGTCTTGAAGTTGCACTTGTTTTGCTTTCCTATGCTTGTTGCTTTGTGCTTTCATGACTTGTTTCTTACAAGATTCCTATGCATAGGAAGTGGGTTAGAATTAATTGTGTTTTGAATTTGCTTCTTGATGCTCTCTTTTACTTCAATTCATATTTTTATGTGGGCATCTTCTCAAACTATCATGCCTAACTTAAAGGCGTTAAAGAAAAGTACTTATTGGGAGATAACCCAAAAGTTTTAGTTGAGTCTTGGAAGTTATTGCTTCAGTAATAAACTTTCCTTATCCTTTTTATTTGCTTTTTGTGCTAAGAGTAACCTCTAATGAGAGAGAAGTAATGCTTGGAAAGTTGCTGTCCCAAAACAGATTTTTGTGCTTCACCGTAAAAATTCGTGTAAAATCTCTGTACGTTGTTTCGATGGGTGAATTTTTGTGCTTCTGCCACATGTTATCATCTAACTTTTGTTAGTTCAACACTTTTCGATTTGAGCAACATAAGGTCTTCTAAAAAATTGGTTTTTACCTGCTGGTCTGTTTTGACAGATTTCTGCCATTATTTGCATTTACTTCTTGTTGATTCCTTTTTGAGTTTTCTTTGGGGAATTGAGATTTTTTAGGGGAGTGCTACAGTAGCTTGTGTTTTAATGGAAGTTTTAATGGTGTTGAAACTGAACCCAAAGACTTATTATCTTGAATGCACTAATATTGCTAATAAAGATTGTGTGAAGTTTTGTATGAAGGAAGAATTTTAGGTGTATAGAGAGAATGATGTAATGAGATGAAGAATGGACTAAATCTCAAACTTGGGGATGCCACCTGTGTCACCCCAAGAAATATTCAAGAGGTACAAGCATCAAAGCTTGGGGATTCCCAAGGCATCCCCTTCTTCATCAATAAAAATCTCAGGTCTCTCTAGACACTTCGTTTTTATTGTTTCATGCATAAGTTGTGTTATTCTTGGAGCGTATTCGTTTTTGTTTTTGTTTTTGGTTTTCTTGGTTTTCTTAGTTTTCTGAATAAATTGGTTGCACTCCCTCTTTCATGCGTTGGTTTTCAAATAGTTTGGTTTGGATTGGAAAAGAGTAGGAAAGTTCATGCTTAAGTGGTAAAGAGAGCTTGTTTTGGACTGTGGCCTATGCTTTGTCATGCCATGCTTGATATTGTTTTGACTTTATGCTTAGTGATCTTTGTTGTAGCATGACATGTTATAAACAATTGAGATTTCTTAATGTGCCCTAGAAGAATCATGTGTTGTTTTAGCATATTAAAGCATAGAATTGTGGTATTCTCCTTTGATGCTTTATTTGGGTTGACTTGGCGCATGCTCACACCATGTTATGACTATCCCAAGTCACCATAGCCTTTATGATCCTTTAGTTTTCGACTTGTAGTATCACTTTATGCTTTGATTAATTATGTTTTGTCGCTCTGCATGATTATGGCCATTATTGCTCTCTTAGTTGGTCGCTCCCAGTCTTTTGCTAGCCTCCATAACTAAGTATGAGTTCCACTCATGCATCCAACTCCTAAAACCAAGTTATTCCAAATAGTCCACCATACCTACCTATTAGCATTTGCTACTCCAAGTATATTCATGTTTTTATCTACCTTCCGAATTAAACTTGTTATGAGAAAACTAGTGATTAAAGCTCTCACGAACTTGATGGCACATTTTACTTTTCTTGCCCTTAATAAACTTGAACCATTGTGTCGTCTATTTTGTATATGCTTGCACATATATGTCGGGGATTAGCAGAACCCTGCTGTCATGGGGAACGCTTTCTACATTGCACTTGTACTTTGTACCTAGTTGATATCATGCTCTTTTGTCTATTGATGTCGTCGGTGTGAAATGAAAGGGGAGCTTGTAAGTCCATGGAGTTATGTATGTGTGTTAGAGAAATGCCTGGGTCGCTGGTCTAATCCATGTTGTCATGGTGGAAACCTACAGCGTAACCATAATGAGATGTCTATGAAGCATTGTTCTTATAAACAAAAGAGTCAGATAATGAGAAAAAAGAGAAAAATAAGAAAAAAAGAGATATGAGAAAAGAGGAAAGAGAGAAAAAAGCACCATTTTCCCATGGTAAATAAGAAGATTGCTGAGATGCTTGTTGTCTGCTTGCCTTGTCATTTTGATATGGAGATTCTTCCGTATCATCGGGTAAGGGGTACCCCGTTGGCGGTTCTCTATGATACACATGTACTTACTATGACAAGAACTTATCGGTAACTAAACTTGAGTAGCATGAGGAGCGGCCCTCGTATTCAAGGGACATGAGATTTCCAACTTATACTTCGTCAAGCATATACACCATAGTTTGTTCACTTTAACCTTAATCACTTCAAGATGCTTATGATAGGGGCAATGAGAGCTGAAAGCAAATAAGTACCATAATTTTTGGAAGCTCTTTATGAAACTTGAATCCCGACTTCCTTCTATGAAGGCCTTTCTTTTACTTTTATGTTGAGTCTCCACCTTCTATCTTTATGCACCTACTTTGAGAGCATAGTGGTCATTCTTAGTTCTATGTGCATTGTCCCAAGACTTGTTGATTGATGCATAGCTTTGATATTGCTTGTTTTAAACTATTTGTATCTAGTCACTCTTATGAACTTTGAAGGTGTCCTATGCATTTATGTTTGCTACTCTATGAGGGACAAGCTGAATGCCACTATACTATGTTTTCTTTATGTGAAACAAACAAACGTCTTGCAAAGCATTGTTATTCATGAATCTTTTGTTTGTGCCCTTTCATGTTGCAACATAGTTTCTTTGTCTTATTGTTAGAACTTTATCTTCATGTTATGATTGAAGTACTATGATCCCAGCTATCATTGTTTTACAAATACTTTGATCAAGTTTATGATGGTGCATGTCACCTCAAAAATTATTCTTTCTTTTTATCACTTACCTACTCGAGGACGAGCATGAGTTAAGCTTGGGGATGTTGATACGTTGCTAATGTATCCATAATTTTTGATGTTCCATGCTTGGTTTTATCTACTTTCTTATGTTTTGTCCACACTTTGGAGTACTTTCTATACAATTTCTAGGACTAATCTATTAACAAGAGCCATAGTGCTAGCTGCCTATTTTCTACTGTTTTTGGTTCCAGGAAAGTCAGAAAATCAATATTCTTGGAATTGGACCAGACAAAAGACAAAGTCGATATTTTACCGGAAGACTCACGGAGCCAGAAGACGAGACGGAGAGGGGCCATAGGGTGGCCACACCACCCCTTGGTACGGGCAGCCCTAGGCCATGCCAGGACATGGTGTGGGCCCCCTGGATGCCCATCGACCTTACCTCTTCACCTATAAGATGCCTCCCGATGCAAAAACCCTAGATAGAATAGCCTCCAGTCACGAAAAGTTCCGCAGCGCCGCCGCCACCAAAGGGGAGATTCGGGGGGACAAAAAGTCTCTGTTCCGGCACCCTACCGGGATGGGGAAGTGCCCCCGGAGCCATCTCCATCGATCTCCACCACCATCTCCATCGCCGTTGCTGATTCCCATGATGATGAGGGAGTAGTTCTTCCTCAAGGATAAGGGTTCTACCAGTAGCTATGTGTTCATCTCTCTCTCTCTATGCGTGATCCTACTGTGATCATGAGCTTTGTAATCAAGTAGATCTACTTTGCTACTCAAGTGCTTTAATAGATCTCTGCTCTTCCCATGTGTGTGAAAGTGACAGTGTGCACACCATGGTGGAACTTAGGCTAGAGATTACAAATACTTGTTATGAGTTATATTTGGAGTTGGATGTCTCTATGAAATTGTGGCATTTGTTGGAACCATCTAGTGCTCAAGGTGACAGTGTGGGGTTATCTAAATGGGGAAAGCGGACTTTGTGGTGTGCTATTATAGCCCTACGATGGATTAGAGTGTCCAACCGGAGAGTAGTTTAGAGTAGTATCATAAAGAGAAGATATTTATATGAGAGTGTTCACTAGTGAAAGTATGATCCCTAGGCCTTGTTTCTAAACATTGAAACACCGTTTGTAACTAGTTTTGTTACATGTTTGCTTGCTTCCACCTTTTTCCCTTTAGTCTTTTTCTCCCATCGAGCTATTTTATGGCACCGTTGTCTTATATCCATACCACTTGTATTTCACTATCTCTTCGCCGAACTAGTGCACCTATACACCTGACAAGTGTATTGGGTGTGTTGGGGACACAAGAGACTTCTTGTATCTTGATTTCTGGGTTGCTAGAGAGGGATACCTTTGACCACTTCCTCCCTGAGTTCAATAAACCTTGGGTGATCCACTTAAGGGAAACTTGCTACTGTTCTACAAACCTCTGCACTTGGAGGCCCAACAATTGTCTACAAGAATAGAAGTGTGTAGACATCAGCGACCCTGCAGGATCATTCTTCTTGAGTGCTTCAATGCTTGAAGAAGGCGCAGTCGTGTCTTAGACACATTTATCAGACGATGTTTCCGCTAGAAGCCATCCCTTCAAGCCTGTTGGCCCTTTTGGAGAAATTTCAAGATATAAGCGCGGTGCGGGAGTGCGTGTGGCAGCAGCTGGTCACCGGTGTGGAGGCTGCTCTGTCGCTGGTGCGACTGCATCAGCCAGATATGGACATAGCATCTGTTGCTACTAGACCGCCGCCGCTGCTAGAAAGGATGACCTGGAACATGGTGCTGAACTACTAGGCAGTTGATCGGCTAGTAGAGGACATCGTCGACTTCTTTGAAGAGCAAACGAATGTTCATCTTCTGCAGCAGTAGCATAGTTTGTATCCTGCACATGGATGTATGAGTGTTGTAAAGTTCGTATGATTGTATTGGGTGTATTTAGTACCCATTAATATGTGAAGAGCTTGATAGCTTGTATATTTTTCGAGTGTAATGTACTTTGAAGTTCCTTTTCGTTTGCCTGACGTCTGTTTATCTCAGCACCTTGAAAACCTGTCAGGTGCATTGCAACTGGGTTGGTGTTTATCAAGGGTTCAATTGGTAGTGTGTCAGCTACTCGGGATACTGAGATTTGTTCGTAGAACGAAAGTGTAAAGGGTGGCGCAGCCCCCGAGTGATGAAATTGCAAGAAAATATGAAAAGACACGGAGTTTTGGGGCACTTAGCTTTATTTATTCGTAGAATAGTACGAGGTACAATGTGTGGCTAAGTAGCCTGGCTGAATAGCCTTATTTGTAATGTAAAAACGACTAGGGGTAGAAACAACGCAGCTATGCGATGTTCCAAGGTTGGAGTATGCGACTCCGCTTGCTAGGTCTTTGAGGCGATAGGCGCCACCTGGGATTACTTCAGTAATCACATAAGGTCCTTCCCAGGGGGACTCGAGTTTGAGGTGCCCTTGCTGCTTCAGTCGCAGGACCATATCTCCTTCAACGAAGGATCTGGGGCGTAGCCTTCTACTGTGGTAGTTGTGGAGGTTCTGCTAATAGATCGTTGATCTCTCCGATGCGATCTCGCGTGCCTCATCGAGGAGGTCGACAGAGTCTTCGAGTGCGAGAGTTGACTCCTGCTCGCTATAAGCAACCACTCACGGAGCTTTGTAGCGCACTTCTGCGGGTAGCACCGCCTCAGCACCGTGCACCATGAAGAACGGGGTGTAGACCGTGGCGCTGTTTGGAGTTGTGCGTAAGCTCCAAAGTACGGACTGGAGCTCATCTGGCCAGCATCTGGCGGCTTGTTCGAGTGTCCAAAGGAGTCGCTTCTTGATTCCGCCGCAGACGAGGCCGTTGGCCTTTTCGACTTGACCGTTGGTCTGAGGGTGAGCCACCGAAGCATAGCTAACAATGATTCCCAGGTTTTGCAGAATTCCTAGAACTCCTTGGAGGTGAAGTTTGTCCCGTTGTCCATGATAATGCTATGTGGCACTCCAAAATGGTAGATGATGGACTCGGAGAACTTGACAGCGCTGGCTCCTGATTGATTCATCACTGACATGGTTTCGATCCACTTGGTGAATTTGTCGACCGCGACTAAGAGGTAGACATAACCTCCTCGCGAGGACTTGGGGAGCTTGCTGACCATATCGAGTCCCCACTGTGCGAAGGGCCAAGCCAATGGTATTGGCCTAAGTTCCACGCCAGGCGCGTATGGTTTTTGTGTGACTCGCTGGCAAGCGTTGCAGCGCTAGACGATGTCCTTGGCATCGCACATGGCCGTGGGCTAGTAGAATCCAGCTTGCGGAGCTTTGGCAACAAGGGCGCGACTGCCAGGATGATGTTCACAAGTGCCTTCATGTATGTCGAGGAGGACGACCCTTTCCTCCCTATTGGAAACACACCGTTGAAGTGCCCCTGTGATGCTATGCTTGTACAGTTCGCCGTTGATGAGGGTGAATGCATTGGATCGTCGCACGATGTGACGCGCATCAGTCGGGTCATCTAGTAGCCTCTTGCTGAGCAGATATGTGATGTACGGCTGTGTCCAAGATGGCTCAATCATCATGACCTCCATTGGGCCTTCGAGTCCCGTCCCAAGCTCCATGTCATCGAGTGCCATTGGCTCGTTGGGTGGCATAGCCCCTGAGTCCGTTGACGTGCTTGATTTCTTCTCTGGAGCCTTGGGCTTGATGGAGCACTCGTAGATGCACTCGAGGAATACCCCAGGTGGTATGTGGGCACAGGTGGAGCTGATGTTGGCAAGTAGATCTGCCTCTTCATTGCTTTCACGGCCTACGTGTTGTAGCTCGCAGCCGTCGAAGTCTCCCTCGAGTGTGTCATAGAGGTCACGATAGGTGATCATGTTGTCGCTCAGTGCGTCGCACTCGTGCATCGTTTGGTTGACCACCAGCTTGGAGTCGCTGTAGATGATGAGCCTCTTGGTGCCGCAGGGTTTCGCTATCCGCATCCCGTGGATTAAGGCCTCGTACTCGGCTTCGTTATTAGAGGCGGTGAATTGCATTCGCATAATATATTTCATCTTGTCTCCTTGGGGCAATGTCAGTATGACACCTGCGCTAGCTCCATCCTTTCACTTGGACCCCTCGAAGTGCATTTTCCAAAGATAGGACATATCTGGCTTGTCGGGGAGCTGGTTCTCCATCCAGTGCATGAGGAAGTCCGGGAGAACTTGCGACTTGATCGCCTCGCGCTTCTCATATGTGATTTCTCGTGGAGACAGTTCGATTCCCTAGAGCGCGACTCGTCCGGTGGCGTCAGGATTTGAGTATATGCCCGAGTGGGGCATCGTTTACCACCACGATTGGGTGTCCCTGGAAGTAGTGGCGCAGTCGCCTGGCTGTCATGAAGACGCCATATGCCAGCTTCTGGTAGTGTGTGTACCGCTGCTTTGTTGGCGTGAGCACCTCGCTGAGGTAGTATACTGGGCGCTGGACCCCATGGACCTTATTTTCTTCGGCTCGTTCCACCACGAGCGCCGTGCTGATCACCTGGTTGGTGGCGGAGATGTAGAGTAGTAGTGGTTCCTTTTCGCGAGGCATCACCAGTGCTGGAGAGGTGGAGAGTAGACGCTTGAGATCTTCGAATGCTTCTTGCGCCTCGTCTGTCCACTTGAACTTGTCAGCTTTACGGAGGAGTTGGTAGAAGGGCAGTGCCTTTTCGTCCATTCGACTGATGAATCGACTGAGCACCGCGATTCGCCCAACCAGCTACTGGACGCCTTTTACGTTCTTTGGCTTATCCATGGCCAGTATGGCCTTTATTTTCTTCGGGTTTGCCTCGATCCCCCTCGCAGAGATGAGATACCTGAGTAATTGCCTAGATGGCACACCAAAAGCACATTTGTCCGGATTGAGCTTGATCCGGTAGCGGTCGAGGTTAGCAAAAGTCTCGCGGAGATCGTCGATTAACGTGGCTTCCTCCTTGGTTTTGATGACGAAGTTGTCAACGTAGACTTGGATATTGCGACCAAGTTGGTTTTTTAGGCAAGCCTGCATGCATCGCTGATAGGT
The DNA here is from genome assembly GCA_910589775.1 of Avena eriantha. Taxonomy (NCBI): domain Eukaryota; kingdom Viridiplantae; phylum Streptophyta; class Magnoliopsida; order Poales; family Poaceae; genus Avena; species Avena eriantha. The sequence continues at coordinate 180,078,137 of OU342744.1, read as the reverse complement.
GGCTCCTGCGTTTTTTAGCTTGAAAGGCATCGTGTTGTAGCAGAACACACCAAAGGGCGTTGTAAACTCTGTTTTATCCTGGTCTTCCTCCTTCATTCGAATCTGATTATAGCCTGAGTAGGCGTCGAGGAAGCATAGGCGCTCACATCCCGCGATGGAGTCGATGATTTGATCGATCCGTGGCAACGGGAAGTGATCCTTTGGGTAGTGCTTATTCAAGGAGGTGAAGTCCACGCACATCCGCAGGATATCCATGTCTTTTTTAGGCACAAGCACTGTGTTAGCAAGCCAGGTGCTTTCCTTGATCTCGCATATGAAATTTGCGTCGAGAAGTCCGTTGATCTCCATACCGACTGCTTTTGATCTTGGTTCAGACAGTCGCCATATTGTCTGCTTGACTGGCCTTGCGTCTGGATTTACGTTGAGTGAGTGCTCAGCGAATTCCCTGGGAACCCCTGGCATGGCCGCCAGATAGCAGGCGAAGATTTCCCAGTACTCATGGAGAATTCGATGAGCGCAAGTTCCTATGCAGAACTCAAGTTGTTGGCGATGAGGGTCGTCTTGGTCAGGTCAGTTGGGTGGACCTGGACTTTCTTTGTGTGCACCGACGAGTCAAAGGAAAGGTCGGGTGAACTTGGCCTGCTCAGGGGAGGTAGACTATTGTCTGTTGACTCCTTCAATCTTGCGAGTTCCTCCTACATGCCAAAAGACTAGGAGATTCTGTTGAATTCCCCGTCGTAGTTGTAGGACCTCTCAAAGCTTCCATTGATTGTGATGACGCTGTTTGGACCTGGCATTTTCATCTGCAGGTAGGCGTAGTGCGGCACTACCATGAACCTCGTGAACGCGACACGTCCGAGGATGCAATGGTATTGTGAGGGCCAGTCGACGACTTCAAAGTCGATGCGCTCTCGCCGAAAGTTTTGTGGGGTGCCGAAGATGATGTCGAGGTTGATTTTGCTCGGGGGTATACGCCCTTCCCTGGGATAATGCCGTGGAACGTCGTGTCTAAAACTTCCAGATAAGTCAGAGGGATCCTCATCGCAGGCAAGGTACTTGCGAACATGAGGTTGATGCCGCTCCCGCCGTCCATGAAGACGTGACTCATATCGAATCCCTCGATCTGCACCTCGAGTACAAGGGGATAGTGGCCTAGACAAGGAACCTGGCGCGGGTGGTCGCGCTTGTTGAAGGAGATGCAGGACTCGCTTCCACTGAGGTACTAAGTGGTGCGAGGTGGAGAGTTTATCGCCAAATTGACTTGGCGAGTGATTGCCTTCTGCATTCCATTGGAGGGCGCCCTTTTTGGATCATCCCCATGTTTCCCACGGCTCGCGGGTACGGCTCACCTCCATGATGCTGGACTGGCGCAGCCGCAGGTGGTGGTGGCCCTAGCGGTGGTGGTGGAGCTCCATGTGCCACAGTGCCTATGGTAGCTCCATAGCCCCGGTTGATCGCGTCGCGATTCATCTGGGCCAGACCCTCGTGGATTTTGAGGAACTCGTGGCAATCCTTTAGGAGGTGGCTGGATTTTTGCCGTCGTGCTTGTCGATGTAGAAGTGCATGTTGCATGGTCCGGACAGTTTGTCCTAGATGGATGTTGCGGATGCCTCTTCGCGAATGCGGCGTTGCCACACTTGTGTGGTTTTCCCAGCGTCGTGGTATCCTCCACTGTGATATCAGCTATTGCGGTTGTCGTCGCGTTTGTCGGCGTAGCCAGCCGTGACCATGTTGACTTCATCGCGGTCCTCATAGACGCGCATTCAACATTTTCCTCGGCGGTCACGTCTGCGCCCAAGGTCGTCGTCATCGTTAGAGTAGGTGCGGTTTTTCACTGAATCTTCTCCATCCGCCTACCAATTCGCGATTTCCATCAGGTGGTCGATCGTTTTGGGCTTCGAGAGGCCTAGCTCCTCCCTAAGCTCTATACGACGAACGCTTCCGTTGAACGCGTCGATTGTGTGGTCCTCCGAGATGTTTTCTACGGAGTTCTTGATAAGGGAACACCTCTGGATGTACGAGCGCAGCGACTCGCCGGACCTTTGGTGGCAGCCTCACAGTTCTTCGATTGACGTAGGCCTTTTGTAAGTGCCCTTGAAGTTGCGCACGAAGCTGTAGACTAGCTATTCCCAAGTCTGAATTGATCCGTGTGGGAGATTGTTGAGCCATGCACGGGTGATGCCTTGCAACTGTAGCTGCAGGCATTGCATTGCCGTGCTTGAGTTTCTGCCATGTAGCTTGACGGAGGATATGTGACCCTCCAGCCAGATTTTCGGGTCCTACAGGCCGTCAAATTTTGGATTCTCCGACGGGAGTTTGAACCCCTTAGGCATTCGCTTCTGCCTGATGGATCTCCTAAACCATCTAGCACCGCAGAGCTCGGTCTCGTCTTCTTTCGAGTCAGTCGAGCGAGCACGCCTTGCCCGCATCTTGTCAACCTTGAGCTGCATGATGTCATCACGCGCGTCGTAGTTGTGGTCATGCCACCGTGAGCGACGTCACCGTGACAGATCATGGCTATCGTCGCTGGAGGAGTACGAGTAGTATTATTTGGCCAGAGCCTTGCTTTTCTTCGGCTCTGGCGTAGGCTCTTTGTCGAGGGCGGCCTCGATTAGCCCTAGGCCTGCGATCATAGATCGGTGCATGGCAGCTCGTGGATCTCCAGCCGGTGGCTGGTTGTTGAGGAGGTACATGGTGGCCACTGTCACCGCAGTTTGCAGCATCTTCGGGAGGACGTTGCCCCGCGTATCCACCATCATAGAGCTGAAGTCGAGGACTTTTGCGGTTTCTACGTGCTCTTGGTCGGTGAGGTGGGCCAGTTGAGATCGTCTTTTGTTGGCCAGGTACTCGTTGCCTTTGGAGGAGGATCCTACGTGGGAGGAGAGCTGAGCTCGCCGAAGGCTCGACTCGTGCGTTGGCTTTCTGTGTGCCTCCAGATGCGGGATTACCTGTTGTTGGTGTTTGAATTCCTCCTTCAGTAGCCAATGGTAGCCCATCAGCATGTCCTGCAGTGTGTTGGGGGGTAGAGGATTGCCCCGTAGAGCTTCTGGATAGCGGGCCCACTCGTTGTCCTTGAGCTTGATTAGCATATGCTCGCATGTGTTCTCATTCGTCGTGAGGTGCGGTTCTCCTCCTGTCCCGTTATTGGTGGGCGTGCCGTTGGTAGGGCCACCATTGGTGGGGCCACTGGTTGTGACTGGTATACCACCGTTGGTCAGTCCAGTGCTAGTGCCGGTGTTTTCGCGATTGACGCGGGTGTCGCCCCCGTTGATGACAGCGCACATGAAATGATTGAGGAAGATGATGTTCCCACAACTTCCAGATCCGGAGCCGTAGGCTCCAACTTCTATGGCCAGGCCACCCAGATCGGATCCATGACTGTTGTCGTTGTCCGTGCTCCTAGCTTTTGCCGGGGTGTTGAGCTCGCTGAGGGTGCCGATTGGTGGTGGGAACCACGATGCTGGAGCAATCGCGGGTGCCGTCGGCTGGTCAGGCAGGCGAAGCGTGCCTGTAACATCCCAAGTATTGCAATCTGATCGATTATCCGTGTTCACGGAAACAGAACAACATCGAGCATCTGAAGGATGGAGCCTCTAAAAGATCTTCCTCTCTCTTTTCCAAACTTAACGTTTTATAAACCCCAAGGCGTGAGTAATATCGCCATTGGGTGGGATTTTGGGAACTTGGTGCGTAATATCCAAGCGCTAGGTTGATTGGGCACTTGGTGAGTAATATCCACGTGTTCCATTCGACCCTATACTACTTATCAAAGTTTACAAAGTAGGGAAATTTTTCTTCCTCTTTTCTTCTTACATTGAGAAAATTGGCTTTATGCAAATGAACCCCAAAGCCTACTCTTAGCCTTGCATGTAGAGATAGACTCACTCTTTCCTTGGTGTAATTTGCCAATACATTCAAAGTATTGACCCAACTTGTTGGCTGCACGTCTTATGTGCAGAATCCGAAGACTGAAAGGTGCGTAGGGATCGCGGGTCTTCACGCAACTAGCCTGAGGCGTTGATGGACTCAAGTTTTACTTAGTTTCCTCTATTTTATTTGAGCTAGCTATAAGCTATGCAAGTTGTAATAATTATACTCTGGATTATTCGTGTAATAATGACTTGTGTTTTACATGATATTCATCAACTATGAAGTGCTAGCTATTGATCCAGGGACTAGCATGTTAATCACAGGGACTTAGGATCCTTAACGATCCGAGGTCGCAACAGATGGTATCAGAGCACAAAGTTGCCTGTAGGACGTGACCCCTAGGATTGGAAACCACCTTTACCATGTGTGTTTTTGCTTTCCATATTCTTCTAAGTTATTTGTACTCTTCTAGTAATTCTCTTCCTTATCACCTTGTGCCTAATTTTCCTTCTCCTAACCTAAAGATGACGTCCTTCTACTATGACACCGCCGAAGACATCAAGTGCCTGCGCTTTGGGGAATGCCTTCTGGACATCATGAAGACATTGCAGTTACCCATGCCGTCAATCAAGGGAAGCGAGTTGAGGAAGATGCACAGGGAAGGATGCTGGGCAATTGAAGTCATCCAACCGGGGCGCAGTCAGACATAACCCAAGACAGAGGCCATTGTACTCAACGTCACCAGCGACTCCAAGGAGAAAGGACTTAGCATCAGCTTGCAGGAGCTCATTGGACGCCTTTGCGGACGCCACCATGAAGAGGTTGAAGGCCACTACATCAAACTCTTTGGAAGACGTGATGAGAAGGGAGTTCCAATCGAGTTAACCCCAGAGGAAAGGAAGACATGCAAGCGTCGAAGAATCCAATATCAAGACTTGGAGTCCCACATCAATGACCTTCAGAAGGGGAGCTGCCTTGAGATCATGAGGAATGATGAGCTTTGTGCCCTAGTCAAGGAGAAGGACGAGAAGATCAAGGAGCTGGAAGAGAAGATCAAGTCCCTAGGAGGGGAGCTCAACGCCCAAGACAAGAGGTTCGCTAATCAAGAGAAGAGGGTGCAAGATAAGAACAAGAGGATTAGGGAGCAAAGTCTCATGCTCGCAAAGAACAAGATGGAGTTCAAGAACTTTGCCACCATGTTGAAGGACCTACGAGCAGCCAAGAGGAGCTTGGAGGAGAAGATCACGCCCGTGACTATGGGGTCAAGTTTGATCAAGAAGCTACAGAAGGAGAAGAAGGAACTCCAAGAGAAGCTCGAAGTTGCTACCCAGGAGCTGCAAGAGGTGAAGGAACTTCAAGAAAGGCTCGAAACTACTACACCGGAGCCACAGGAGGTGAAGGAACTTCAGGAGAAGCTTGAAGCCACGACGAAGGACATGGAGTTATACAAGTCACTTCTGGAAAAGGAAGGCTTCATCATTGAGGATGAGGAAGTGGATGATGAGTAGAGTAGTTGGACCACCTTTAGTTCTATAGTCAAACGTTGTTCGCGATTGTAATGAGTACCAAAAAAAATTATTTTGGTTTAGTTAAACTTGGTTGAGTGTGTTAAACTGTGTGCTTTGTGTGCCTTGCTTTCTCTTGTGTTTTTCTCTTGTTTACATAAGGGTAGTAGTTTTATTCCATAGGCTTTCTATCCACTTCTTAACTTGTTTCCCAAACCCCCACAGATGGCGAGACGGGGAAACAACAACAACAACATGCCCCCAGAGATAGCACAACTTATGAACTCCCAGAATCAGCTGATTCAACTCCTCACTCAAAACAACAACAACAACAACCCGCCGCCTCCGCCACCTCCACCGTCCCAACAGGATCGCCTGACTCGGTTCTTGAGGTTGAACCTTCCAATTTTCTCAAGTAGTTCTGAGCCAATTGTGGCAGATGACTGGCTCCGCACCACCAACAAGAAGTTAGGCACCGTCCAAGTTGTTGGGGCTGACAGGGTGCACTTTGCCACGCACCAACTTGAGGGACCAGCTGCTGAATGGTGGGATAATTACGAGGTCACCCACCCCGATATTGAGGCTATCACCTAGAACCAGTTCAAGGCGGCCTTTCGTACTCATCACGTAGCCGCGGGAGTCATGTCACTAAAGAGACGCGAGTTCCACGACTTGAAACAACTGCACCGCTCTGTCTCTGAGTATGGGGACCTTTTTAACAAGTTGGCACGTTATGCACCTGATGATGTGTCCACGGATGCCAAGAGACAGGAAGAGTTCCTAAGGGGGCTTAATGATGAAATATCCATTCAGCTTGTGGCTCTGAAGTTTGAGAACTATCAGGAACATCTGGACAGGGCAGTTGTGGTTGAAGCAAAGCAAAGGAGTATAGAGAACCGGAAGAGAAAGTCCACCTCACACAAGCACAACTCGGCCCCATATCAGAAGCAACGCACTTCATCACCACCACCCCACAACCACAATGGCCACAACCACAATGGTCATCGTCATGGAGGACATAACCACAATGGCCATAAACACCGTAATGGAAATGGCAACGGGAAGGATCTGAGTGAAGTGACATGCTTCAAGTGTAACAAGACAGGGCATTATGCCACTACTTGCCTCGAAAAGATAAAGAATGGGAACGGTAATGGGAACGGCAACAGACACAACCATGGCAATGGAAATGGGAAGAAGCCGAATCCATTCGTCAAAGCCACGGTGAATCATGTCTCCATGGAGGATGCTCGTGAAGCACCTAACTCCGTGATTGGTAAGTTCAAGCTTAACTCCACCCCCACAGTTGTTCTTTTTGATACTGGTGCATCTCATTCATTCATATCAAGGGTATTTGTGGATAAAGGCAAGATACCTACGGAGACTATTAGTACTCCTCTAAGGGTAAGTTCTCCTGGTGGAGAAATAGTGGCAAACTCTGGATGCCGTGGGTTAGAACTAAGGATTGGGGCACACATCTTTCCCACCAGCCTAGTCGTTCTAGAATCACAAGTCTTAGACATAATTTTGGGCATGAATTGGATGACCGAATACGAGGGAGTCATAGGCTGTGCCAAAAGGACTATCGCACTCACGACTCCGGATAAGAAAAGGATCTTCTTTAAGTCAGCTTTCACACTCAAAGGAAGTTTGGTGAACTCCCTTAAGGGGGTTAGCTTGGAGGATGTGCCAATTGTGAAGGAGTATCCAGATGTGTTTCCGGAAGAATTGCCAGGGATGCCTCCTGACCGAGACATCGAGTTTCTCATTGACTTGATGCCTGGTATTGGACCAATAGCAAAGAGACCGTACAAGATGGATGTGGATGAGCTGAAGAAACTTAAGAAACAACTTAGAGAGCAATTGGACAAAGGCTTCATTCAACCAAGTGTGTCATCTTGGGGAGCACCTGTCTTATTCATGGAGAAGAAGGATAAAACCAAGAGACTAGTCATGGACTACCGGTCGTTGAATGAAGTGACAATCAAGAATAAGTACCCTCTGCCCAATATCAACGACCTGTTCGATCAATTAAAGGGAGATAGTGTGTTCTCTAAGATTGATCTCCGATCAGGTTATTTCCAGTTAAAGATCCGAGAACAGGATGTACCCAAGATAGCCTTCACCACAAGATACAGATTGTATGAGTACACCGTGATGTCGTTTGGCTTAACCAATGCCCCAGCATACTTCCTGACTATGATGAACAAGGTATTCATGGAGTACTTGGATGAGTTTATTGTGGTATTCATTGATGACATACTCATATACTCCAAGGACGAGAAGGAACATGAGCGGCATCTGCGCCTGATTATGGAAAAGTTAAGGGAACACAAGTTGTATGCCAAGTTTAGCAAATGTGAGTTCTGGTTGAAAGAAGTGGGATTCCTTGGTCATATTGTGTCAGCTAAAGGAGTTGCCGTGGACCCAAGTAAGGTAGCTTCCGTGACAAAATGGGAGTCCCCTAAGAATGTGGGTGATATTAGGAGTTTCCTGTGCCTTGCAGGATATTACCGAAGGTTCATTGAAAACTTTTCCAAGATAGCAAAGCCTATGACAGAATTGTTGAAAAAAGAGAAGAAGTTCCAATTGTAACATCACCCGTTTTGTGTCTCCCTCACATCCAAAAGGACTTCCAAGTCTATTGCAACGCTTGTCGACAAGGACTTGGTAGTGTACTGATGCAAGATGGAAAAGTAGTGTCCTACGCCTCTCGGCAACTTAAGAATCATGAGAATAACTAGCCCACACACGATTTGGAACTAGCATCAGTTGTGCATGCGCTCAAGGTATGGAGACATTACCTAATGGGCAAACATTGCGATGTGTTCACGGATCACAAGAGCCTTAAATACATCTTCACTCAAAAGGAATTAAATATGAGGCAAAGGAGATGGCTTGAGCTCATCAAGGACTATGACTTGGACCTGCAATACCATCCTGGAAAGGCCAATGTTGTGGCTGACGCCCTAAGCAGGAAGGTCTATGTAAATGGACTTACCGTGGGAGAACTTCCAAAGGTTTTATGTGAACAGTTCAAGGACCTAAGGTTGGAGATAGTTCCTAAGGGGTACTTGGCGACTATGGAGATAGTGCCCATGCTTCTGGACCAAATCAAAGAGGCCTAGAAGGGGGACAAATAATTGGAGAAGATAAGAGTTAATATAGGCAAGGGTAAAGCAAAAGGGTTTCATACGGATGAACAAGGAATACTTTGGTATGAGAAGCGTTTGTGCGTTCCGGATGATCCCGCTATCACGAAGATAATTCTTCAAGAAGCTCATGACTCGCCTTACTCAATTCATCCTGGTAAAACAAAGATGTACATGGATGTGAAAGATAGGTTCTGGTGGAATAACTTGAAAAGAGAAATTGTTGAATACATCTCCTTGTGTGACGTATGCAACAGAGTCAAGGCCGAACATCAAAAACCAGCAGGACTGCTGCAGCCATTACCTGTGCCCGATTGGAAGTGGGACAAGGTAGGCATGGATTTTATCACAGGACTACCCCGGACTCGTTCTGGGTATGACTCCATCTGGGTTGTGGTCGACCACTTCACAAAAGTGGCCCACTTCATTCCCGTAAAGACCACCTATACGGGTGCTAAACTTGCCAAGATTTATATGTCAAGGATCGTAAGTCTTCATGGTGTACCCAAGGGGATTATCTCTGATAGAGGTACCCAATTCACCTCTAAGTTTTGGCGACAGCTACACGAGTCTCTAGGGACACGACTGGAGTTTAGTACTGCCTTCCACCCACAAACAGATGGACAGACAGAAAGAGTCAACCAGATCTTGGAGGACATGTTAAGAGCGTGTGCGCTAGACTATGGGTCTAGTTGGGATGATAATTTGCCATATGCGGAATTCTCATACAATAACAGCTACCAAACTAGCATCAAGATGGCCCCATTCGAAGTTCTATATGGCAGAAAGTGTAGGACTCCGCTACTATGGAGTGGGGTTGGAGAACGTAGTTTGTTTGGACCTGAACTGATCAAGGATGCCGAAGAGAAGGTGAGACAGATTCAAGACAGGTTAAAAATAGCCCAATCTAGACAAAAGAGTTATGCTGATTCCAAGCGCAGGGATGTGACTTATGAAGTGGGAGACCGTGCGTATCTCCGAGTCTCGCCACTACGAGGTGTTAAGAGATTTGGAATCAAGGGTAAGTTAGCACCCCGATTCATAGGGCCCTACAAGATCTTGGGTCGTAAAGGGGAAGTTGCCTATCAGTTGGAATTACCCCGATTCATAGGGCCCTACAAGATCTTGGGTCGTAAAGGGGAAGTTGCAATCTGATCGATCAGCCGTGTTCATGGAAACAGAACAACATCGAGCATCTGAAGGATGGAGCCTCTGAAAGATCTTCCTCTCTCTTTTCCAAACTTAACGTTTTATAAACCCCAAGGCATGAGTACTATCGCCATTGGGTGGGATTTTGGGAACTTGGTGCGTAATATCCAAGCGCTAGGTTGATTGGGCACTTGGTGAGTAATATCCACGTGTTCCATTCGACCCTATACTACTTATCAAAGTTTACAAAGTAGGGAAATTTTTCTTCCTCTTTTCTTCTTACATTGAGAAAATTGGCTTTATGCAAATGAACCCCAAAGCCTACTCTTAGCCTTGCATGAGAGATAGACTCACTCTTTCCTTGGTGTAATTTTCCAATACATTCAAAGTATTGACCCAACTTGTTGGCTACACGTCTTATGTGCAGAATCCGAAGACTGAAAGGTGCGTAGGGATCGCGGGTCTTCACGCAACTAGCCTGAGGCGTTGATGGACTCAAGTTTTACTTAGTTTCCGCTATTTTATTTGAGCTAGCTATAAGCTATGCAAGTTGTAATAATTATACTCTGGATTATTCGTGTAATAATGACTTGTGTTTTACATGATATTCATCGACTGTGAAGTGCTAGCTATTGATCCAGGGACTAGCATGTTAATCACAGGGACTTAGGATCCTTAATGATCCGAGGTCACAACAGTGCCCAGTTGACCGACCTGGAAGCAGAAGCTCCCGATCGCCAGGCTGATCCCATTGCCGACGGACTCGAAAGCAGGGCGAGTGGCCTGCGTGTGGACGGTGAAGTCGAAAGCGCCAAAGAGCTAGCGAATCTCCCCTGTTGTAGAGTTGTAGATCGCGGTTGACGGGGCCAAAGAAGCCACGGCATCAACACTCTCAATTCCCACAGACGGCGCCAATTGACGAGGGTATAACTCGTCAATGCCCATTGTTATGGACTTGGGTTTTGGAGAAGGAGGGAGCTCTAGAGGCATCAATCGGCTAGCAAACAAGCACACATGGACGCAAGGTTTACCCAGTTTCAGACCTCGTAGAGGTCCCTACTCTTGCTTGTCTGCTCTTGGAATTATCGAGGGAGTCAAAAGTTACAGGGGTGCACAGATGCAATCTAGCGATGGTTGTGGAAACTAGGGTTGTGATTGTCCTCCTCGCCTCCCCCTCCTAGCCTTTATATAGATAAGCTAGGTCTCGGGTAGCAGGTCGAGTAGGTTACAGATTGGGGTTCGTCCTTTGAACTTTATATCTTAAGCTTCTTCTTGCACCGCAAGCAATCGGAGAGTCCGTGGGTCATCCGAATTCTACATTGGGCCTTGGCAACACCGTGGGCTTCTGCTGTATCTGGACCGTATATGCCAAACTCGAGTACCTGTAGGGTATACCCATGTGAACATCCATAATCCGGATCAAAGGTACCAGAGGCCAATGGTGTTCATGGGCGCAATCTTCTTATCCGCTCACGCCGTGCTTTCAAGAGCTTACATGCCAAAGTTTTTTGGGAAAAAGAGGTGCCAGCTAATTTAAATGATCTTGTTTCTGTTTTTGGCACTGATCCAAGCCCGCTCGTTAGCTACAATGGCACATGGTCGAAGAGTGGCGCTGAAACTTTGATGGCCCTAGCGATAGCGCACAGCGAGAAGGTCGACTAGCAGAAGGTTAGCTCCTCTATCCCAGTCACCTCCAATAGCCAGGCAGTCAATTTGAAGCCTTTTGTTAAGAGGGCCAAGAAGTACTCTCGGATGATGATGGGCATAGGCGCGAATCCAGCAAAATCAGCTGCTCCTTCTTCGGACAGTGCCCCTTCATCGAGTGTTGCCCCAGTTATTCCTGCGACTAGCGCTCCATCTACTAGTGCTAATTTGTCCATAGAAAAGACAGCACCATACCTTATTTTGTAGCCATAAGTAGCTTTCGTGTTGTTGCTGTAATGAACTTGGTTTATTTTATTTAAGCACTCTGTTTGCTGAGGAACAATTTTTTTGTATATCTGTGTGGATTTTTCCTTATGTACTGAAAGCTCTATATTTTCGGCAGTCCTACCAGATATTGTGCGATTCGGCGGCTCCATCTGTGCCTACTCAGTCATTAGATGCGAACCCATCTTCGTCTAGGTTGGGTGCGGCGATTGGGACTGCTATTATTTGTGCAGTAGACCCGCCATTATATGTAGAAAAAATTGAGCAGGTGAAAAAACTTGAAGGTAAACTCTGGGTTATCCAATCGATGGTGGACATTGCTCAATCAAAAATGCGCCAGGCCCTGGATCATGAAGCATATTTTTTGGAGGAAATTTCCATGACGAGCGAGAAGAGGCTATGTAAGTCTTCCGTGTTATTTTGTGTTGCTTTATTCTTTTGCAGAGTTTAATTTCCCGTTTCTCTTTTTCTGTAGGCAATCGATTGTGAGAGAAGGAAGAAACCCAATGTCTGCACAATCGAAAATAAGCTCTTGTGGCTGCTTCCCAAAATTTTGAAACTGACTTTTGGATTGATCACCGTCGCGCCTACTCTATGGCTTTGCTTCAAGACTGTGTATCAGAGGTGGAGCAATGTGTTGAGTGTTGCCGTAGATTGCTGGCCATTGTATACAATGACATGTTTCCCCAAGATCTGCAGCCTCAGACCCTAGCTGCTTTACTAGAGAAATTTTGGTAGGGTGAAAGGATTCATCACTTTGTGAAGCTCCAACTTGTGGCGAGTGTTAAACTTAGGCTTTATTGGGTACATGCGACCGTCCAATGCTGGATTTGGATGCAATATATTTGGGGCTACCTCCCCCTCCTAGCGGTGGACTTTTTAACATGGTGCCCCATTACGCTGTTGCCCGTAATCCTGCCATTAAGATTGTCCAGAGATGCCTAGAGGCAGATGAAGATTTCTTCATAAAACTTCTCCATCTAGTTGTTTTTCTTGATTATGTATCTTCGTACTTGAAAAATTATTTGAGTAACTCCATTGTACTTTTGCCAAAAAAAGGTCGTAAATTTATACGAGATTTTTGTTTTTATCGTGCAAGACCCTTGTACTCGCCTAATGCCTATAGGCCGAGTCAACATTTATCTGAGTCGAAGACACATTGTATAGGAGCCGACGATTGTTCATATGGCACAATTGTCAAAGCCCCCGTGTATTGAGTTGATGAATAGGACAAAAGAGATCTTGAAACCCAATTTTTGAAACTTTTCTTTATTTATCGTCGAATAGCAGAGGATACATTTTTTGGCGTGTTCTCCTAGCCATTGGCCTTATTGAATATAAAATGCATAAAATTAAAAAATCTTCCTAAAATCTACGGCTTCTGTCTTGAGGTGCTCCATTGCGCTCTGTGTGGGTTTAAGGGGTTTTCATCCTTTCGACTGGAGGCGCATTGTCTGCACAGCGGACCAGAGAGAAACGTGGTTGACTTGCTGGATCGCTTGTAGTTGGGAAATCAATGCACATGTGGAGGTCGTCGCCTTTTTTTGGGACGAGTATTGGGTTAGATACCCACGTTGCTTTTGTTACCTCTACGATGCACCATGTATTTGTGAGGCGAGGAACTTGCTCTCCAATGGCCTTGATTCGTCGGGTGGACTGTTTATTGTCTGCTATGTTTGAATTCACTGGGTGCTCGTCGGGATCCTTTGGGCCTTCTTGTATTTTGATGGAGTTTCCAAGAGTTTCCCAATTCTCACGGGGGACACCGAAGAGCGCGCCTTCCTATGCGAGACCGATACTGGAGGCCGAATAGGTTGTTTTTGTGTGTGCGTGGTGCGCCTGATTTTCCGAAGTTTGCTCACTAGGGACATGTCCCTCGTGTAGTAATTCTGCATCCGCGATTTTTAACTGGCCCAATTATGTCTCCATCCTGAAAGATTCTGATATTATATTGAATTCTCAATCACAACTATCCAAGCAACTGAAACTTCCTCTTACTGTTATGATCCCATTAGGGGCTGGCATTTTTAGCACGAGATATGCGTAGTGGGGCACTGCCATGAATCTAGCGAAAGCTATTCGTCCTAGGATTGCGTGGTACTGTGATGGCTAATCCATGACTTCGAACTCTAGTTTTTCGTGCCTGAAGTTATTCCTTGACCCGAAGGCTACATCGAGATATATTTTGCCTAGAGGAATCTTGGCTTTGCCTGGAACAATCCCGTGGAAAGTTGTGTTCATAGGCACTAGATTTGTTAGGGACCAATTCATTGCCCATAGGATTTTGCCGTAGATGAGGTTGATGCTGCTCCCTGCATCCAGGAAAACCTTGATCATGTCGAACCCGCCAATTTGTGCTTCCACTATTAAGGCTGACTGACCCGATCATGGTACCCGAAGTGGGTGATCAGCTCTACTAAACGTAATTTCTTGTTCTGACTAGTGGAGATACTTAGGTGTAGGAGGTGGTGCTGTTACTGCCATATTTACTTGTCTTGTAATTAGCTTTTGTGTCCTATTAGAGGGCCGTCATTTCTAGATTGATGGCCAAAGTGCTAGGAGCAGTGGTGTAACCTCGGTTTATTGCTTCGGTTGCCTTTGCATTGCATAGTTCCTGCATCTTTAAAAATGTTCGGTAATTCTTCATGAGATGAATGGATCACCTTTTGCCCGTTGAGTCGACGCAAAGGTGCATATTGCAGGGCCCTTCCAACATTTTCCCTGTAGACTTTGGTGGGTCTCGATTTCTTGGCTGGTATCGCTGCTGTGGCTAGCTTCCATGGACATCATCCCTATTGCCGCGATACCTATTGTTTTAATCATCGCTTCTTCGGTTGTCCCTCCGGAGAAACCAGCGGTGACATAACTTGGTCCATTGTATCCATGACTGCTTCGTCATCTTCTGTCATTATTGCGCCTATCCCTATCTTCTTCGGGTGAACAGGCTCACTTATTGTGTACCACGTCTTCTCCGTCGGTCCAATGATTAGCCATGTCCATCAGCTGTGTGATTGTCTTGGGCTTGACTCATCCCATTTCTTCGATGAATTCTTGTCGATAAAGGCCTTCATTGAAGGTGTTGATTGCTCTTTCATTGGATATAGTCTCAGTCGAGTTTTTTATAATGTTCCACCGCTAGATAAAGGCCCGTATTGGTTCTCCTGGTTTTTGCTTGCTTGCTTGCAATTGTTCTAGAGACGTGGGTCGCTTGAATGTGGAGTGGAAATTTCGGATGAATTTGTCCTCAAGATCGTTCCAGCTGTTGACAGAATCTTTGGGTAGCTGTCTTAGCCATGACCGTGCAGCGCCAGTTAGATGCAGCTGCAAGCTCTGCATTGCAATGGCCTTGGAGCCACCCTGTAATTTGGCAGTTGCTAAATAATCTTCCAACCAAGCTTCGGGTTCTTGGAGACCATCGTACTTCTGACGATCGTGGGGGAGTTTGAAGTCCTTTGGTACTAGAGTTTTGCGAACCTGTCGGATAAAGCAAATAGCTCCACATAGCTCATATTCGTCTTCGCTTTCACCGCCGTAATATCTTCGGCTGCTATGCTCTTCTTTGGATCTGTCAATCCTGTGATGTGTAATGTCATCTCTTGCATCATTTCGTGTCTCGGAGCCTGAAAAGTGCACTCGATGTAGCGACCGTGATCGTCGGGTGTGCCTCACCTGCCAAGGGCTACTGCAATAGCGTGGGGATCTATTGGGTTGTTGTGTAATTCCCTGTGCTACTTGTGCGAGAGATGCTCCTACCATGCCGAGGTTCATTAGAGCAGAGCGACAGAGAGCCGCACGGGGATCGTCGGGTGCGGGTTGAGTTGTGAGCAGGTACATTTGTGTAGCTACAATTGTAGCTTGGACTGTTTTTCCTTTGATGTGTCATGTTCGATCTACTAACATGAATGATAAATCAAGGTCTCGCGTTAATTCGTTTCTTTCAGCTTCGGGGATATTCTACAGCTGTGAGGTTCCTCTCCGTGGTTACGCTCCTCGTGTTACGCTTCCCTATCCTCGGGTAGAGCTTAGATGGGCCTACCAAAGGCTGGATTTTTCATCTAGTCTTTTTCTTTTGTCAAGCTGCCTATGCATCCTTAGCAAGTCTCTCTTTTTGTGATGAAGTAGGTATTGGTGTGCCAGTAAATCTTCAAGTGTGGCTTCGGCTATCATTGGAACTACACCTGAAATTGTTGCCTTGATTTTTGCCATGCTACAGCTGGTATCCAGAGAGTTTGCCGCTCGACTCTACATGGTTCTTCTCTTCCTAGGGTTATGCAGTTGTTCATCGGGTATCCTTCGCTTTCGCGATTTTGTTCATTTCCATGATCTCCTGCATTATTGTTCGACAAAATATCATCAGGGTCAAACATAGGGTTACTGTTGGACTCCTGCTAAGTTGAGGCGTCCCCGATGATCACACACACTTGGTGCTGAGTTATGTATGAACTGGTGATGTCGTCATTGGATCCAAGGGAGACACTGTCCGGGGGATCAGTGAAGTCCAGTAGTTTCCACTCTGGGTAGATTTCAGCCATCCTAATTCCGAAATCAATACTTTTGCCACTTCCTTCGGGTTCCATGTTTATCAATCTTGATCCATGTGGCGTAGTTGGCTGGAGGTCTGACCCAAGGGAGAGATCGTTGTAAAAACCATCAAGATCTCCTAGATCTGCTGTGTTTTCATTGTTTTCTTCAGCTTTCTCTGCCTACAGTGTGGCTTCTGCGGATGATCCGATGGATGATGTAGCTATCGCCGTAGTCGCAGATTTTTCGACCGACGGTCCCGATGAGATCGGAGCCGGAAGGTGTGGTGCTTCGGGATCCTCCACTTGAAAGTGGAAACTTCCGACCATGAGATCGGATCCACCATTGAAATCAGCGGGTACCGAGATAGGGGTGGGTGGGCGGGGATTCACTTATGCCGGGTTGCTACTTGATGAAAAGGGGTCCGCCAAATCCATGACTCCAGCGTTTAGGTTTCACACAGATGGCGCCAATCAATGAGGGGTAACCTCGGCAATGCCCATGATTATGGACTTAGGGTTTCATGAAAAACAGAACGCTGGGGATTACGTCGGATGTCAAGCAAACAAGAGAGTCGAAGTTGCCTGATTATTGATGAACAAGCTATTACATATTACTTGGGAGTTTTTCAGTACGTCCTCGTAGGCTTCTCCCATCCTATATATAATAGGCCGGGTCTCAAAGCCGTATACGGATAGGTTACATATTTATTATTAGAAGACCAACACAACGTCAATTCTTGTTTCCTTATCTAATACAACTAAGGCTTACATCGGATGCTTCTTGGGCCACCATCTTGAATCTTCATGGGCAGTGAGCCTTTATATAGCCAGGGTAGAAAATCATAAGCACCCGAGTAATCATACCCATGTCACCACCCTAGGGCAAGAGGCGCTTCGAGCTTTACACCAGACGAGGTCTAAGCTCTCTATAGGAATCAGCGACACTATCGCCATTGGACGAGTTCTCATCTCCGACAACTTTCCGATCGTTCCTCTAGATGACTTCTAGACCCCGGTGAAGACGAACCCCACCTGCTGCTCTGTTTTCCCAGTCAGGGACATCCACATCTTCATCGGCAAAACCGACTCGGGTCCTAGCTTCCAGGAAGGCGGAAACTCGTCAAGACCCGCACGGACCGCCTACGGGAAAGATACGTTCGGAAAAGGATCTGGCCCAGATCTCTCTCTAGAGTGTGCCGGCTCAGATCGAAAAAATTCAAGACCCACCAAACCGCCCCTGTGTAGGATATAACAGTGGAAGGACCCCGCAGATCCACTTGGCTTCCCCGAGCATCACAAATTCAATGGTTGCACTTTGTCGACGTCGTCACCATCTTCGATCTGGTCAGATGCATTCAGAGGGACGGAGAATCCCCTCGTGAATACGTTGCTAGATGGTTAAGGGTGAGGGAAACCTTAGATGGCGACCACACCGACGAACTTGTCTACCACTTTTTGGAAGGGCTCATGCCCGTAGCACTTCTTCGGCATACGCCTAGGAGACCGTAGGCTGCCGGCTTGCTCACCCTTGGTGAGATGGTTGCACTTGATAACTATTACATGGACGCCGAGGAGAATACCAAAGCCATGCCCGGCCTAAGGCTGGAGGAAGCAACAAGAATGGCCCTCCACCTCCGCCATCGAAAACACCGAATCCAACTCTGACTCAGTGCTTGACACCCTCTATGCTGACATCAACATGGATGGCGGTGGATCTGACGCCAACTCGGAGGAATATGATGTTGCTATGAGGGAGATCAAGAAGGAGGAGCACTCCAAGAAGGCTATCACTTCCCGTCAGGTATTGCTAGCCATCGGGAACATGATAGAAGAAGACAAGCAGAACCAGGTTGCCTATCAAGCTCCGCCAGTAGTGGCGGAGGCAGGAGCCGCGGCAGCAAAAGGCAAAAAGGCCATTGATCCTACGGGTTCGGCCAAGCCCATGCCGCCTCCGGCTATTTCCCAGCAGTAGCCGCAGGAACTAACCACCAGACCAAGCGCTTCAAACATAGCAAACATACCGCCACCACCGTCTACGTCAGCAGCTAGCAACCCCTTGGTTACTCCCACCGACAAGGTGATGTACGGTCCACTCCTCGTCAATCCATTATCGTCGCCCGTATCCATAATGTTACGGAGCTCGATGAGAAACATGCAGAAATCCTCGCAGAGGACAAATGCATTGTAGAACAGGGCCTAGATGGACAAGGATTTGGCCAAGGCGCAACAATCAATCAAGGTGACAAGAGCAATGGAGGCTGAATACAAGCAGTTGCGGTTAAAGCACAAGGCAAAGAAGGCACCAGATCACATCGTCGGTGATCCTGGCGTTTGGCGAAAGTTAGGATGGGAAGCGTCAAAACTGCCAAAAGCCAGCCCATACATTTATTTAGAGGGGAGGCAAGTAGTGCCAACTCTCGCCCTCAACATGGTTGTCGCCAACTGAAGGAGTTATGCCCTAGAGGCAAATAATAAAGTGTATTATTTGATATGACTCCTATATGTTCATAATACGTTTCGTACTATGCTATAACTGTGTTAATACACGTGTGGTATGTAAACAAACCGTGTCTCTAGTTACCTCTAGCGAACTAGTTCATTGGTCATGAGGATGATCTAAGTTTCAAGATCATGGGCATTTATGCCAATTGACAATGGGGTCATGTTATTAGTTCAATAACATGATAGAAAAACATCTGACCATTATATCTTGAATGAGATCTAGTTACAAAGTTCACCATTGATGATAAAACAGAGAGAACCTCGCAACCTGATCCTTTGACTATGAGGTAATGCAAATCACCATTCCAGAAGAAGCTTAGATGGTTATCAAAGTTATCTCGTAAAAGGATGATCAAAAAGGTACCACTCAGGTTTTCCGAAGGGATGAGTAGAGGAGTACATATCAAGACTAGGATTTGTCTAGTCCATGTAACGGACAGATACATCTGGCCATCTTGGTGACGTTGTATTAATGAAGCTTGCAAGCATGTGATTTGGTCACAGAATGCAACGACATGAGAACGAGTAAACAAGTTCATTGGTAACGAGACCGAACTAAGGTATGGGGATATTGAAGGTCAAGTCTCGAATGAATTAGGTATCATATGACAAAGGGAACGGGAAACGACTATCTCACGGTTCGAGTGATTGTATTCGTGAAACGAATGGGGGTCACATGGCCATCCAGGTCCCTCTGTTGATCATTGATGTGAGAGCAGTCTCGATCATGTCCTGAGTGTTTCCTAACCGAAGGATGTCACGCTTAAGGGTAGGGATGCTTAGGGTAGATGAGGTATCATATGAGAAATAGAGAAAGAGAAACCGGAATAGTTCTGGGTCACATCTGATGGAGATCGGAAGGGGTCCGGAAGGTGTTATGGAGTGAAGGAATAATACAATATGTGTATTTGAATATTAATTGGATAATTAATATTAAATATATATTTTATTTTATTATTAAAGCCATCATAATGCTAATGGGCCTCACCCGAAGGGAGGCCCAATAGGGCATGGCGCCTAGGGAGAGGGGGCCAGATGGCCTAGGCTTGGTGGGCCGCCCCAATGGGGCCCACCTAGGGCCGGCGGCTGCCCCTAGGTGGCCGGCGGGTGTGGGGGTTAGTCCCACACCACCTGGCCCTAGGGTGGTGCGCCCCCCTCCCACTATGTATAGGGGTCTCCCTTCCCCCCTTTGGAATCATCCCATTCCCTCTCATTCTCTCTGTCATCCATTGAGGACATCTCCATAATATTAGGGAGAACCTCGTGGGTGAGTTCTCCACCTTCACACCACCATCGTGTGATCTGCGATCCGACATCTACTTCTTCCGCTGCTTGGTTGGATCGGAGTCCGGTTGACGTCTCCTACATCGGACGTGTGACGAACTTTGGAGGCACCACACTTAGGGTGCTGCTCGTCTTCAACAATATACGCCTTCCTGCATAAGGCGTGCCTCGGTCTTCAAAGGTATGAATACCATGTCTACATAGTATAGATCATGGTATTAGTGTTTGAGTAGATAGAATTTTTTTGTTTTCTGCTATGGAACCCTTCCGTGGTGTCAGAGCGGGTCTATGGGTAGACATGTCGTATGGATAGAACACATAGCAATATGTGGGCATTGATTCTCTAGTTGCTAGCCTCTTTTAATGTTCTTGTTCATATCGGGACACTGTTTGATGAAGCGGCCCCCAACCAACCTCACGTGTTGATTCATGAGACTGGTCCACGAATTCATGTGGATTAGGGGACTGTCTGTCTCTCTATAGTAGTTGATATGGAATTGGCATTGGAGGGCCCTGAAAAGGGAAGAAGAACGGCAATCATTGAATCCATGTTGTGGCTCCATGTTCATAGGTGGGAAGGGGTTCTACTGTGAAAACCCTAAAGCCGCGTAAAACTTGCAATAGATGAGATAGAAGCGTCTATTTTTATTATTGCATAGGGGCATGTACTATAACGTGGCAATGACAAGTTTATGAAACTTTCGTTGAAGCCATTGATGATGATCAAAATGCTATAACCACGTCATAACACTTTCCTTTTGAAGTATTACTTATTGTGATGGTATATTTATATTCGACGGTAGCATAATAATATAAACCCTCACGGTATTCCAGTTATCGTATTCCCCTTGTGTGTGCACCACCAAGAAAGTTCTTCGGCATGAGGCGCCCTGCGGTGAGTAGAGGTCAGACATATATACGTTCGCATACAGTGGGTGTAAGCCATGTTGCACTACGAATACACACAAGTTAGAACTGGCAAGCCTAGCATGTTACAGAGACGTGGCCTCGGAATACAGGAGACCGAAAGGTCGAGCATGAATCACATAGTTGATGTGATCGACATTAGAGAATGTCCACCCTTGATACTGCACTGATGGCCGTGATGATCGGGGGAGGTGCAGGGGATTGGGATCATGTGATCACTAAACTAGTAGAGGGATGTTCGTTTAAGTGGGAGTTCTTTTAATTAAAACTTGAACTCATTATTATGAACATGGTCTAAACACTTTGCAAATCCATTATAGATGTCTCGCCCACCCACCTTTAACCTTAGCACTTTCCTCGAGAAGGACAAGCTGAAAACTAATGGAACCAACTTCACCGCATGGTTCCGCAATCTTAGGATCCTCCTAGTCCCCTACAAGTTGACCTATGTCATCGAGGCCGAGCTTCTGGCTAAGCCTACAAATTCTGCCTCCTAGGATGAAAAGAATGTCTGGCAGTCCAAGGCTGACAATTTCTCCCTCATCCAGAGTGGAATGCTCTATGCCATGGAGTCGGAGCTTCAAAAGCATTTTGAGAAGATGAATGATTTTGAGATCATTGAGGACCTCAAGGCTGTCTTTGCTCCACAGGCCCATGCAGAGAGGTATGATGCTTCCGAGCTCTTCTTCTCTACTAAAATGGAAGAGCACAACAATATTAATGAGCACGTGGTCAAAATGTCTGGATACGTTAAGCATTTGAACGCCCTGGATTGCAAAATCCTGAAGGAGCTCGCAATTGATAGGGTTCTGCACTCGCTGCCCCTAGATATAAGTGCTTTGTGATGAACTACAACATGCAAGGGATGACTAAGACCCTTGCTGAGGTGTTCGCCATGCTCAAAACTGCTGAGGTTGAAATCAAGAAGGAGCACACGGTGTTAATTGTCAATAAGACCACCAACTTGAAGAAGTCGGGGCGAAAGGGAAAAAGCAAGGGCAAGAAGTCCAAGAAGCATGGCAAGATCATTGCCAGCACCTCAAAGACTACCAAGCCCTGCCCTAAGCCTGGCACTACGTGCTACTACTGTAAAGGGGATGGGCACTAGAAACGCAACTGCCCCAAGTACCTTGAAGACAAGCGAGCCGGCAAGATAGCCACCAAGGACAAAGGTATATATGATATACATGTTATTGATATATTCCTTACAAGCGCCAGGAGTAACACCTGGGTATTTGATACCGGATCTATTGCTCACATTTGTAACTCTTAGCATGATCTGTAGAGTAGGAGGCACCTAAGGAAGGACGAGGTGACGATGCACGTTGGCAATGGTTCAAGAGTCGAAGTGATGGCCATCAGCACCCTGCATCTCCGTCTGCCTTTTCAGGATTACTGTTGGTTTTGAATAAATGCTACTATGTACCCGCATTGAGTATGAATATTGTGAGTGGGTCTTGCTTGTTGCAAGACCGTTATTCGTTTAAATCAGGAACAAATGATTGTTCAACTTATATGAATGATATTTTCTATGTTCATGATCCTATGTGTGATGGTTTATTCTTACTTGATCTTGACTTTAATACACACATCCATAGTGTTGATGCTAAACGTTGTAAGCATAGTGATGATAATTCCATGTTTATGTGGCATTTCCGTCTTGGTCACATTGGCATAAAACGCATAAAGAAGCTTCATTCAGAAGGGCTTCTTGGATCATTGTATTTCGATTCCCTTGATACATGTGAGCCATGCCTCATGGGCAAGATGACTAGGACACCGTTCTCTGGGACAGTGGAGAGAGCTATAGACCTACTGGGATTCATACATACAGATGTATGTGAACCAATGAGCGTCTCAACATGCAATGGTTATTGTTACTTTGTTACCTTCACTGACGACTTAAGCAGATATGGATATATCTACTTAATGAAGCACAAGTCTGAAACCTTTGAAAAGTTCAAGGAATTTCAGAAAGAAGTAGAGAATCAACTTAACAAGAGAATCAAACATCTTCGATCGGATCGAGGAGGCGAGTATTTGAGTAATGAGTTTAACATGCACTTGAAGGACTGTGGGATTATCCTACAACTTACGCCAGACGAAACACCATAGCGTAATGGTGTGTCGAAACATCGTAACCGAACCCTATTAGATAGTGTGCGGTCCATGATGTCTTTAAGTGATTTGTCTGTGTCTTTTTGGGGGTACGCGTTAGAAACCGCTGCTTTTATTTTAAACCGAGCACCATCCAAATCCGTGGAGACAACCCCATATGAGTTATGGTATGGATAAAAGCCAAAGTTGTCATTTCTAAAAGTTTGGGGTTGTGAGGCTTACGTTAAGAAACTACAGCCTGACAAACTCGAACCCAAATCGGAAAAATGTATCTTTGTGGGATATCCAAGGGAAACCATTGGGTATACTTTCTACAACCAAGCCGAGGAAAAACGTTTGTCGCAAGAACCAACACCTTTCTCGAGAAAGAGTTTCTTGCTAAAGGAGTTAGTGGAAGGAAAATTAAGTTAGATGAAGTTGTTGACCCTTCTCTCCAAATTCCGAGGAGCACAATGGAAGCTGTTCTGAAACCTCTCTCCAACATGGAGGAAGAGCCCAATGATGATGATCAAAACAACGACGTCGAGACTCCTGAGATCCGCAGGTCTACAAGAGTTCGTGCCACTCCTGATTGGTACAATAGCCTTGTAATGTCTGTCATCCTAGATGAACAGGAAGAACCTGCAAACTACAAAGAGGCTATGGATAGTGCTGACTCTGAGAAATGGCTAGAAGCCATGAAATCCGAAATAGGATCCATGCTTGAGAACCAAGTTTGCACTTTGGTAGATCTTCCAGAAGGCCGCAAGGCCGTGGCAAATAAATGGATCTTTAAGAAAAAGATAGATGCGAATGGTAATGTGACCGTTCACAAAGCTCGACTTGTCACAAAGGGGTTTCGACAAATTTAAGGAGTTTATTACAACGAGACTTACTCTCTTGTAGTGATGCTTAAGGCTGTCCGGATTTTAATAGCAATTGTTGCACATTTTGACTATGAAATTTGGCAGATGGATGTCAAGACTGCATTCCTCAATGGTCACATTGATGAAGAGTTGTATATGATGCAACTAGAAGGTTTTGTTGATCCTAAGGATGCTATAAAGGTATGCAAGCTTCAACGGTCTATTTATGGATTGAAGCAAGCATCTCGGAGATGGAACCAACGTTTTGATCAAGTGATCAAGAGTTTTGGATTTGTCCAAAATCAACAAGAGTTTTGTGTTTACAAGAAAGCGAGTGGGAGCTCAGTTGTTTTCTTAGTAGTATATGTGGATGACATATTACTCATGGGAAACGATATGGATCTTATGAGAAGCGTCAAAGCATATTTGAGTAACCAATTTTCCATGAAAGATCTAGGTGAAGCAGCATACATATTAGGAATCAAGATCTATAGAGATAGATCAAGGCACCTAATCGCATTAAGTCAGAGTACTTACATCGAAAAGATTTTGCAGAGGTTCAAAATGGAAAACACCAAAAGGGGTTTTACACCCATGATGAAGAATTGCAAAATGAGTATGACTCAATGTCCTGTAATGGATGATGATAGAGAGAAGATGTCTTACATCCCATATACCTCACCCATAGGATCTATCATGTATGCAATGTTAAGTACACGACCTGATGTGGAATTGGCTCTTAGTTTGATGAGCCGATACCAATGTAATCCAGGACAGGATCACTAGACAGCTGTAAAGAATATCCTAAAGTATCTGAAAAGAACAAAGGATATGTTCCTAATCTATGGAGGAAGTGATTAAGCTCTAAACGTAACAGGTTACGTGGATGCGAGCTGGAACTCGGATCATGATGACTCGAAGTCTCAAACAGGATTTGTGTTCCTAGTGAATGGTGGGCCGGTAAGCTGGAAGAGTAAGAAGTAGCCAGTGGTGGCGCAATCTTCAATGGAGTTTGAATACATTGTTGTGGCTCATGCAGCAAATGAAGTTGTTTGGCTAAGGAATTTTGTCATCGAACTGGGAGTTTTTCCAAATGCACAAGACCCCATGACGATCTATTGTGATGACACGGGAGGTATTGCAAACACTAAGGACTCATTCCATAGCCAAACACATCAAGCTTAGATTTCACGTCATCAGACAGAATGTTGACAAAGGTGAAGTCAAGATTTGCAAAGTAGATACGGAAATGAATATGGCAGATCCTTTGACTAAAGCTCTCCATCAGGAAAAGCACGAACAACACCGAGATTCCATTTATGTTAGGTTCCTGCCTATTGTAAACTAGTTTTGTTTGTACTCTAGTGCAAGTGGGAGACTGAAGGAGTTATGCCCTAGAGGCAAATAATAAAGTGTATTATTTGATATGACTCCTATATGTTCATAATACGTTTCATACTGTGTTATAATTGTGTTAATACGAAACGTTAATACCCGTGTGGTATGTAAACAAACCATGTCTCTAGTTACCTCTAGCGAACTAGTTCATTGGTCATGAAGATGGTCTAAGTTTCAAGATCATGGGCATTTATGCCAATTGACAATGGGGTCATGTTATTAGTTGAATAACATGATAGACAAACATCCAACCTTTATATCTTGAATGAGATCTAGTTACAAAGTTCACCATTGATGATAAAACACAAAGAACCTCGCAAAATGACCCTTTAACTGTGAGGTAATGCAAATCACCATTCCGGAAGAAGCTTAGATGGTTATCAAGAGTCATCTCGTAAAAGGGTGATCAAAAAGGTGCCACTCAGGTTTTCCGAAGGGATGAGTAGAGGAGTACATATCAATACCAAGATTTGTCTAGTCCATGTAACGGACAGATACATGTGGCCATCTTGGTGACGTTGTATTAATGAAGCTTGCAAGCATGTGATTTGGTCACGGAATACAACGACATGAGAACGAGTAAACAAGTTCATTGGTAACGAGACCGAACTAAGGTATGGGGATATTGAAGATCAAGTCACGAATGAATTAGGTATCATATGACAAAGGGAACGGGAAACGACTATCTCACGGTTCGAGCGATTGTATTCGTGAAGCGCATGGGGGTCACATGGCCATCCAGGTCCCTCTATTGATCATTGATGTGAGAGCAGTCTTGATCATGTCCTGAGTGTTTCCGAACCGAAGGATGTCACTCTTAAGGGTAGGGACGCTTAGGGTAGATGAGGTATCGTAGGAGAAATAGAGAAAGAGAAACCGGAATAGTTCCGGGTAACATCCGATGGAACTCGGAAGGGGTCCGCAAGGTGTTCCGGAGTGAAGGAATAATACAATATGTGTATTTGAATATTAATTGGAGAATTAATATTAAATATATATTTTATTTTATTATTAAAGGCATCATAATGCTAATGGGGCTCACCCGAAGGGAGGCCCAATAGGGCATGGCGCCTAGGGAGAGTGGGCCAGCTAGCCTAGGCTTTGTGGGCAGCCCCAATGGGGCCCACCTAGGGACGGCGGCTGCCCCTAGGTGGCCGGTGGGTGTGGGGGTTAGTCCCACACCGCCTGGCCATAGGGTGGTGTGCCCCCTAATGTCTACGCACTTCTATTCTTGTAGACAGTTGTTGGGCCTCCAAGTGCAGAGGTTTGTAGAACAACATCAAGTTTTCCCTTAATTGGATCACCCAAGGTTTATCGAACTCAGGGAGGAAGTGGTCAAAGGTATCCCCTCTCAAGCAACCCTGCAAACAAGATACAAGAAGTCTCTTGTGTCCCCAACACACCCAATACACTTGTCAGGTGTATAGGTGCACTAGTTCGGCAAAGAGATAGTGGAATACAAGTGGTATAGATAATTATAAGTGGTAACGGTGATAGAAAATAGCTTGATGGCATGGAAAAGACTAAAGTAAAACTGAAATAAAGATGGAAGCAAGCAAACATGTAATAGATCGAATAGCAAACGGTGTTTCAATGCTTAGAAACAAGGCCTAGGGATCATACTTTCACTAGTGAACACTCTCATATAAATATATTCTTCTTTATGATACTACGATGAACTACTGTCCCGGTTGGACACTCTAATCCATGGTAGGGCTATAACATCACACCTCAAAATTCGTTTTCCACATCTAGATAACCCCACACTGTCACCTTGAGCACTAGATGGTTCCAACAAACACTACAATTTCATAAAGACATCCAACTCCAAATATAACTCATAACAAGTATTTGTAATCTCTAGCCTAAGTGCCATCATGGTGTGCACGCTATCACTTTCACACACATGGGGAGAGCAGAGATATATTAAAGCACTTGAGTAGCAAGGTAGATCTACTTGATTACAAAGCTCATGATCACAATATGATCATGCATAGAGAGAGATGAACACATAGCTACCGGTAGAACCCTTAGCCTCGAGAGAGAACTACTCCGTCCTCATCATGGGAATCAGCAATGGTGATGGAGATGGTGGTGGAGATCGATGGAGATGTCTTCGGGGGCACTTCCCCATCCCGACAGGGTGCCGGAACAGAGACTTTTTGTCCCCCAAATCTCCCTTCGGTGGTGGCGGCGCTGCGGAACTTTTCGTGGCTCGAGGCTATTCAATTTAGGGTTTTTGCATCGGGAGGCATCTTATAGGCGAAGAGGCAAGGTCGGTGGGCGGCCAGGGGCCCACACCACCTGGTGGCACGGTCAGGGCTAGCCCGCGCCACCATATGGTGTGGCCACCATGTGGCCCCTCTCCGTCTCGTCTTATGGCTTCGTGAGTCTTCCGGTAAAATATCGACTTTGGCTTTTGTCCGGTCCAATTCCGAGAATATTCATTTTCTGACATTTCTAGAACCAAAAATAGAAGAAAATAGGCAACTAGCACTGTGGCATCTTGTTAATAGGTTAGTCCAAGAAAGTGTATAGAAATACTCCAAAGTGTGGACAAAACATAAGAAAGTAGATATAAAACAAGCATGGAACATCAAAAATTATCGATACGTTTGCAACGTATCAACATCCCCAAGCTTAACTCCTGCTCGTCCTCGAGTAGGTAAGTGATAAAAAAGAAAGAACAATTTTTGAGGTGACATGCACCATCATAAACTAGATCAAAGTATTTGTCAAACATTGATAGCTGGGATCATAGTACTTCAACATAGCATGAAAGATAAAGTTCTCACAATAATTTTTGAGGTTTGTTTGTTTCACATAAAAAAACATAGCATAGTGGCATTCAGCTTGTCCCTCATAGAGTAGCAAACATAAATGCATAGGACACCTTCAAAGTTCATAAGAGTGACTAGATACAAATAGTTTAAAACAAGTAATATGAAAGCTATGCACATAGAACTAAGAATGGCCACTATGCTCTCAAAGTAGGTGCATAAAGATAGAAGGTGGAGACTCAACATAAAAGTAAAAGAAATGCCTTCATAGAAGGAAGTAGGGATTCAAGTCTCATAAAGAGCTTCCAAAAATTATGGTACTTATTAGCTTTCAGCTCTCATTGCCCCTATCATAAGCATCTTGAAGTGATTAAGGTTAAAGTGAACAAACTATGGAGTATATGCTTGACAAGGTATAAGTTGGAAATCTCATGTCCCTTGAATACGAGGGCCGCTCCTCATGCTACTCAAGTTTAGTTATCGGTAAGTTCTTGTCATAGTTAGTACATGTGTATCCTAGAGAATCGCCAATGGGGTACCCCTTGCCCGATGATACGGAAGAATCCCCATATCAAAATGACAAGGCAAGCATACAATGAGCAACTCAGCAATCTTCTTATTTACCATGGGAAAATGGTGCTTTTTTCTCTCTTTCCTCTTTTCTCCTATCTCTTTTTTTCCTTTTTATCTTTTTCCTCAATATCTTACTTTTTTTATAAGAAGAATGCTTCATAGACAGCTCATTATGGTTACGCTGCAGGTTTCCACCATGACAGCATGGATTAGACCAGTGGCCTAGGCGTTTCTCTAACACACATACATAACTCCATGGACTTACAAGCTCCCCTTTCATTTCACACCGACGACATCCATAGACAAAAGAGCATGATATCAACTAGGTACAAAGTACAAGTGCAATGTTGAAAGCGTTCCCCATGACAATATGGTTTTGCTAATCCCCAACAAATAAGTGCAAGCATATACAACATAGACGACACAATGGTTCAAGTTTATTAAGGGCAATAAAAGTAAAGTGTGCCATCAAGTTCGTGAGAGCTTTAATCACTAGTTTTCTCATAACAAGTTTAATTCGGAAGGTAGATAAATACATGAATATACTTGGAATAGCAAGTGCTAATAGGTAGGTATGGTGGACTCTTGGGAATAACTTGGTTTTAGGAGTTGGATGCATGAGTGGAACTCATACTTGGTTATGGAGGCTAGCAAAAGACTGGGAGCGACCAACTAAGAGAGAAATAATGGCCATAATCATGCAGAGCGACAAAACTAAAGGATCATAAAGGCTATGGTGACTCGGGATAGTCATAAGATGGTGTGAGCATGTGCCAAGTCAACCCAAATAAAGCATCCAAGGAGAATACCACAATACTATGCTTTAATATGCTAAAACAACGCATGATTGTTCAAAGGCACATTAAGCAATCTCAATTTTTTATAACAAGTCATTCTATAGAAAAGAATACTAAGCATAAATCCAAAACAATATCAAGCATTCCATGACAAAGCGTAGGCCACAGTCAAAAACAAGCTTTCTTTACTACTTAAGCGTGAACTTTCCTACTCTTTTCCAATCCAAACCAAACTATTTGAAAACCAATGCATGAAAGAGGGGGTCCAACCAATTTATTCAGCAAACTAAGAAAACAAATCAAACGAAAAAAAAAAACAAAACGAAAATGAAAAATAAGACGCTCCAAAATAACATAACTGTGCATGAAACAATAAAAATGAAGCGTTTGGAAGGAACCTGGAATTTTTATTGATGAAGAAGGGGGATGCCTTGGGCATCCCCAAGCTTTGACGGTTGTACTTCTTGGATATTTCTTGGGGCGACACGCATGGCATCCCCAAGCTTGAGCTTTAGTCCATCCTTCATCTCATTACTCATTCCTTCCATACACCTGAAATTTTTCCTTCATACAAAACTTCACACAATCTTTATGAGCAACATTAGTGCACTCAACGTAATAAGTCTTTAGGTTCAATTTCAACACCAATAAAACTTCCACTAAAACACAAGCTACTGTAGCACTTTCATCAAAAAGCTCAATTCCCCAAAAGAACTCAAAAAGGAACCAACAAGAAGCAAATGCAAATAATGGCAGAAATCTGTCAAAATAGACCAGCAGGTAAAGACGAATTTGTTTGAAGACCTTCTGTTGCTCAAATCGAAAAGTGTTGAACTAACGAAAGTTAGATAACAAACTGGGTCAAAAGCACAAAAATTCACGTCTCAAAATGACGTACAGATATTTTACGCAGATTTTTACGGTAAAGCACAAAAATCTGTTTCGGGACAACAATTTTCCCAATCATTACTTCCCTGTCATTAGAGGTTACTCTTGGCACAAAAAACAAATAAAAAGAATAAGGAAGAGGTTATTACTAAGATAATAACTTCCAAGACTCATCGAAAACTTTTGGGTTATCTCCCAATAAGTACTTTTCTTTAACGCCTTTAAGTTAGGCATGATAGTTTGAGAAGATGCTCACATAAGAAATATGAATTTAAGTAAAAGAGAACATCAAGAAGCAAATTCAAAACACATTTAAGTCTAACCCACTTCCTATGCATAGGAATCTTGTAAAGAAACAAGTAATGAAAGCACAAAGCAACAAGCATAGTAAAGCAGAACAAGTGCAACTTCAAGACTTACAACATAAAGAGGGGAAACTTAATATTATTGAGATGCATAAAACCATGTTTCCCTCTCTCATAATAACTTTCAGTAGCATCATGAATAAAATTAACAATATAACTATCACATAAAACATTCTTATCATGATCCACATGCATAAAACAATTAGTATTCTCCCTATAAGAATAGTCATTCTTATTAATCATAGTGGGAGCAAATTCAACAAAATAGCTATCATTATTATTCTCATCACCATAATCATCAAATATAGGAGGCATATTGTAATCATAATTAATTTTCTCCTCAATAGTAGGTGGACTAAAAATATCATACTCATCATTGTAATCATCATATATCGGAGGTATAGTATCATCAAAGTAAATTTTCTCCTTCGTGCTTGGGGGACTAAAAAGATCATTTTTCATAAAAACTAGCTTCCCCAAGCTTAGACTTTTCCATAGCATTAGCAATAATGGTGTTCAAAGAATTCATACTAATAACATTGCTATTAGCATGCAAATAAAGTTCCATAGGTTTTTTAATTTTTTATCTTCAAACACTTCATGTCCTAACTCAAGATAAATACTATAAAGCTCTCTAATTTTGTTGTTGTTTTCCATTAAGCCTAACTTGTGAAAACAAGAAACAAAAAGACAAAATTGCAGAATCTAAAGGAAATAACTTCGAGCACTCACACCGGAGGATGTGAGTATCTTTTACCTTACCTCCCCGGCAACGGCGCCAGAAAATAGCTTGATGTCTACACACTTCTATTCTTGTAGACAGTTGTTGGGCCTCCAAGTGCAGAGGTTTGTAGAACATCAGCAAGTTTTCCCTTAAGTGGATCACCCAAGGTTTATCGAACTCAGGGAGGAAGTGGTCAAAGGTATCCCCTCTCAAGCAACCCTCCAATCAAGATACAAGAAGTCTCTTGTGTCCCCAACACACCCAATACAATTGTCGGGTGTATAGGTGCACTAGTTCGGCGAAGAGATAGTGAAATACAAGTGGTATAGATAATTATAAGTGGTAACGGTGATAGAAAATAGCTTGATGGCGTGGAAAAGACTAAAGTAAAACTGAAATAAAGATGGAAGCAAGCAAACATGTAATAGATCTAATAGCAAACAGTGTTTCAGTGCTTAGAAACAAGGCCTAGGGATCATACTTTCACTAGTGAATACTCTCATATAAATATATTCTTCTTTATGATACTACGTTGAACTACTCTCCGGTTGGACACTCTAATCCATGGTAGGGCTATAACATCACACCTCAAAGTTCGCTTTCCACATCTAAATAACCCCACACTGTCACCTTGAGCACTAGATGGTTCCAACAAACACCACAATTTCATAAAGACATCCAACTCCAAATATAACTCATAACAAGTATTTGTAATATCTAGCCTAAGTGCCACCATGGTGTGCACGCTATTACTTTCACACACATGGTGAGAGCAGAGATCTATTAAAGCACTTGAGTAGTAAGGTAGATCTACTTGATTACAAAGCTCATGATCACAATATGATCATGCATAGAGAGAGAGATGAACACATAGCTACCGGTATAGCCCTTAGCCTCGAGAGAGAACTACTTCCTCCTCATCATGGGAATCAGCAATGGTGATGGAGATTGTGGTGGAGATCGATGGAGATGGCTCCGGGGGCACTTCCCCGTCTCGGCAGGGTGACGGAACAGAGACTTTCTGTCCCCTGAATCTCCCCTTCGGTGGTGGCGGTGCTGCGGAACTTTTCGTGGCTCGAGGCTGTTGGGTTTAGGGTTTTTGCATTGGGAGGCATCTTATAGGCGAAGAGGCAAGGTCGGTCGGCGGCCAGGGGGCCCACACCACCGGGTGGCGCGGCTAGGCGCCACCATATGGTGTGGCCACCATGTGGCCCCTCTGCGTCTCGTCTTCTGGCTCCGTGAGTCTTCTGGTAAAATATCGACTTTGGCTTTTGTCCGGTCCAATTCCGAGAATATTCATTTTTTGACTTTTCTGGAACCAAAAACAGAAGAAAACAGGCAACTGGCACTGTGGCATCTTGTTAGTAGGTTAGTCCAAGAAAGTGTATAGAAATACTCCAAAGTGTGGACAAAACATAAGAAAGTAGATATAAAACAAGCATGGAACATCAAAAATTATAGATACGTTTGCAACGTATCACCCCCCCTCCCACTATATATTGGGGTCTCCCCTCCCCCCTTGTAATCATCCCATTCCCTCTCATTCTCTCCCTCTCATTCATTGAGGACTTCTCCGTAATATTGGGGAGGACCTCATGGGTGAGTTCTCCACCTTCACACCACCATCGTATGATCTACGATCTGGCATCTACTTCTTTCGCTGCTCGGCTGCATCGGAGTCCGGTTGACGTCTCCTACATCGGACGTGTGACAAACTTTGGAGGCACCACACTTGGGGTGTTGCTCGTCTTCATCAATATACGCCTTCCTGCGTAAGGCATTCCTCGGTCTTCAAAGGTATGAATACCGTATCCCTTCTCCGTTACTTATGTCTACATACTATAGATCCTAGTATTAGTGTTCGAGTAGATAGAATTTTTTTGTTTTCTACTATGGAACCCTTCACCAACACCCTCCTCGAACAGGACAGGTCGGCAGAAGCGGTGGCTCAGGTCTACGACCTCGTAGCCAAGGCTTGCAAGCAGTAGGAGAAGGACACCTCGCAATGGCTCGAGTCCAAACCGGAGCTTTGCTAGTCAAGCATGCACAACTGTCGAAGGCCAAGATCTCCCCATGATGAAGGATCCCACATGGGCTCCACTAAGAGAAGGTGGAGAAATGCGAACAACAGGACTGATACCATCTCAATTTCCTCTAGGAACGGAAACAAGGCTCACCCTTGTCGCTCGCCACCTCCCCGCAGTCCCAGCATCATGAGGAACCATAGCCGCGCCACCATACAAGCATGCCACCTCCCAGGTACCCCCAGGTCGGTATTGTCATACGCGACCAGGGGAGCAGTCCCGGCAAGGAAGCACCACGTCCGACAAGCAATCACAACATGTGTGGGGACTCGCATAGAGGGAGAATAAAGAAGGCTAACCCACCGCCGCCACCGCCACCGTCACCACCCAGTAGCCACCATGGCGGAGGACATGGCAGGTCCCATGGATCGCATCACAACTCTCCTCCCCATGGCAGAAAAGGGAAGCAACCGGAGCCATACGATGCATGTTTAGGACTGGACAAGATTCAAGAATCCTGAGAACTCCCATACCTGGGGCCACATTGTTTCAGACCGGTAATCCCGGCCACAACTTACCCCAAGGGTCTCTAGATTGACAATACCATCAAGCCCTATGACGGCACTGCCAGGCCAGCCACGTGGTTGCAGGACTACAGCGAAGCGCTTCACATCACTGGGGGAAACCCGAATGTCTCTGTCAAGTACCTCCCACTTATGCTCACCGGCACTGCCCGACAATGGATGGACGACTTGCCAGAGAAATCAATCTGCAATTGGTTGGACATGCATGAAGCATTCACCAAGAACTTCGAGGGTACGTACAAGCGTCCCTGCACCTTCAGTGACCTACTATGGTGTGTGCAAGAAAAGGATGAATCCTCTCATGCCTACCTATCTTGTTGGCTGGATATCAAAAAATCATGCACAAGAGTGTGATGTTTGCAAGTGCACAGATCGTTTGTAGCTAGTTTCGAAGTATAGATATCGACCCCACAGGGAGCCCAAAGGTAAGTGTTTATGGGTGAAGTCTTTGTCACACCCGAAGTTGTCACAGGTCTTCGAGTGAATTAACTTCAAGTGTTGGAATAAGAATAGGGTTTTGATTAAATGAGATGTATTTAAATAGAACTAAAATGTAAACTTCAGAAATACAAAGCATAAGAGTAAAGAACGACTTGGATGTTTGTTGTTTCCTGCAAATGGCAAAAGAAGGCATGCGGAGATTCAGTTCATGGTGATAGTGACTGTGCCAGGTGGACGAATGATAAATGTAACAATCATAATCTTATAAATATATGTGTAGGCGAGCAACCCATAATTAGCCAGAACTCCTCTTGGTAGATTTCATCCCAACTTCAATAATCCTACTAGCCTATTACCAAAACCATGGTTAGACACTAGACGATTAAGACCCTTCAGGTCGCTTATCGATTAAGATCCTTGGATCGGACTAATGCAATAAGCACAGTGGTTCCTCGTTATCCTCGAGTCTACTAGTCTTCCATTGATATCGTCGTGTCACCCGGGGTCGCCGGTCCACTAGGAACAAGATCGTATCTATGTAAAACAAAGCATCATGTTGCCTGGGCCCTTAATTGGACAAGCATTAGGCATCCCATAGATATTCAAGCACACATAATATAATAATTAGAATCAATCACAAACTAATGGAAAATATATGAAGGCACATCACATCTCACCAATCCCCTACATCTCCGACGCCCAAGGGAATTACTCACACATGAGAGATGTTGGGAATATGCCCTAGAGGCAATCATGGTTGATGATATTTCCCAAGTATTCATAAAGTAAAGTTGTCCTTATATGTACATCAGATATGTATCACTGAATACGTGATTCAGTTGTGGAACTATATATTCATGGTTGTTCATACTAGATTGTCCTTGGTCGTTGAGGTTGTGCTGGACACACAACTTAGACCAATGTGCAAGTCGGCTGATGACACGGTTCCACTTTTCATGGGCATGGTGATGCTATTCCAACTTACACTGATTCGGCTAAAGAGTTTAGCGAGTTAGACTGACCCATAGTTGAGATGCAACGAGCATGTTGTCATTTGTAGTCTCAAGCAATGGAATCCTTTGACCTGAGGTGATTGCATGATCCGAGTTGTGGATCGCTAACTTAGGTTCTATCAAACGCTGTTCCGAAAATGGGCAGTTATAAAGGTAGAGTTTGGGTTGGTTGTGAAGCAAGCTGCGTGACGTGGATTACCAAGATGGGATTTTCCCCTCCATAATGGAGAGATATTCTTTGGGCCCTCTCGTGTGATATGATTCGGAAGCATGGCCATGCGCTACTCAGTTAAGTGTTCACTGAGGAGTCGGACTAAGAGTTAGTCCATTGAATCACATATCATGGTACGAGAAGAGAGTTAAGCTATTAAAGGGATGACAACTACTCACCTATCGCTTAACAGATATATCGTGAGGCAAAGGGACTTGGACGAAAGTCACATTGAAGGTTCGTCTTCTGACTTTACAGCACTTGGGAGTTGGCATGTCTTGCTAGAGGTCGCTACCATCTATGGACTTGAGACCGAGTGTTCATGGAAGTGAGTTGGACTCAAAGCCATGACGGGATACTTGGAGGAGTAGCTCATGTCGTGTCTAGGTGTACGTGAACGTGAACCTACAAGCTCACACACTTAAGGGTAAGGAGCCCATGTGGATTAGATCCATGTGGAGATTGGAGTACGGCCTAGATGGGCCTCAAGCGTTGAGCCCAACTAGGAGTGTATATAAGTGGAGTGACAAGGGATAGTCCCTGACCTAGCCGTCCCTTTCTCCACTTCCATTTCGGGCTAGACAGGATCTAGTAATCCTCTGTCCGAATCTCCTTCCTGTATGTGTGGACACTGGTAGAGGTGTTGCACGTGCGGCACTAGAGACGGGGAAGCTCGTGGGGATCTGGCGAAGGAGTTCGTGGGATCTGGTGTAGCTGTCCGTGGGATTCGGAGGGCTGTCCATGGGATCGTTCGGCACTGCTTCGACGCACTAATCAACTTCCGCATCTGCGTGTCTAGCGGTAATCTCATGGCCTATTACCTGAGCTGGATCTTGGGAGTACCGTGTTAGGGAAAAAGTTTTGTTTATCTCTGTGTGGCCCAGCAGTGGTATCAGAGTGAAAGCTTCTGGTTTTAGGCTCTAGATCTGTGCGTATGTGATATGCACGAGGTGGTGGATGAGATCCACTTATGGTTTCGGTGGTCGATCTATGAGAAAGATCGGTTTTGTGCAAGATTGATTGGATCAATCGCACTCAGGGGTGCATGGAAGATCAGGTGCAGATGATCAATGAGATTGGTCAGATCTGCACAGGGATCAGATTTGGGTAAAAGTGCAAGATTGATTGGGACCGCCGGCTTCGCCCTGTCGTAGCGCATTAGATGTCGTTGTGATGTTCACAACACCGGTAGATATCGTATCTATGCATAACTTGTTTTGCAGGAAGTTGTGAATGTTATGGCTTATGTGCATGTGATGTGTGTAATCCATACGTGATCTGTGTATCACGGGTTTGTCAGCCGGCTGGAGCCAAAGTGCTGTCACTGTTATTGTATAACGACCTGCGTGTCGGCATGAGATGCCATCTTCTTGTATATTCCTTAGTGCTAGAGTAGCATGTTTGTAGGACTTGAAGGACACTGCAGCTAAAGGCATGACGAACAGGTTCATGGCGATGGAGATCACCATGAAGAGAGCCATACCATTTCACATTATAATTGGATTATTTTGTGTGATTGTTATCTCTCTAGTTTTACCCCTATAAGATAGTGGTTAAACTTTAATCCCTCAAAGAAGGTCTAGTCGGTCTCCCCGCTAGTGTTGCACCATCACAAGTTGGACATTCTTGGTAGTGGGCTCATAAAATTGAGGTGCTACCAATTCTTTTCGACTAGATGGGTTCGAGTCGGACTATTATAGCGGAATCACTTGGTAAGCTAGACGGGTCTATCACAACGGTTGTGGGGCTCGGGGAGAGGGCGGTCGGGAGCCGGGGCATGTGATGCCACTCGACCAACAGGAGTCGCATGAGATGCGATTGGCAAGGAATTGCCTACCTAGATCACTTGACGGCTAGCGATGATGCTAAAGCTCACTAGTCGGCTTGCTTATTTAGGGTCATGAATCACTAAGTGACCATCAGAGGGATGTTGGTTCTAGTGGGAGCATAAGTATTAAAATGTTTAATACGCCTGCTCTTTTATGAATACTTGTCTTAAGTGTTTTGCATATTTCTGTTGTAGATAATGGCACCTAGTAGCAGTCTCCCTGAGTTATCCAGCTTTGTGTTGAGGACCATCCTAGAGAAAGATAAACTTAATGGAACAAACTTCACCAGTTGGTATCGTAATCTGAGAATTGTTCTCAAACAAGAAAAGAGGGACCATGTTCTAGACAACCCGCTTCCAGATGTGCCGGATGAGAATGCGAGTGTCACAGCAACCAATGCCTACCGTAGAACATGTGATGAGTCTACGGAAATTAGCTGTCTTATGCTTGCTCATATGGAACCGGACTTGCATCAGCAGTTCGAGAATGTTGAGGCCTGCGATATGATCGAAAGCCTCAAAAGTATGTTCTAGGCTCAGTCAAAGACCGAGAGGTATCAAGTCTCTCAAGCTTTGCTGAGTTGTAAGCTTAAGGATGGTGATCCACTGAGTCCGCATGTAATCAAGATGGTTGGTTATGTGTAGTCTCTAAAAAGGCTTGGCTACCCCATTAGCGAAGAGTTTGCTACAGATATAATTCTAAACTCTCTTCCTAGTGTGTATGGTCAGTTCATATCGAACTACCACAAGAATGGTATGGATAAGAAGCTCACTGAATTACATGGGATGCTTAAGCAGGCAGAGGTTGATCTCAAGAAAGGTACTAGCCAAGTGTTGTTGGTACAGAATAAGGATAAGTTTAAGAAGAGTTCTTGGACTAAAAAGAAGAAGGCTAAGTCAAGAGGTAATGCTCAGGATGAGATCTCAAGCGTTTCCTCAGGGACTAAGTCATCTCCTTCAGCCGGATCTGCTTGCTTCTATTGCAAGACGAATGGCCACTAGAAGAGGAATTGCAACAAGTATTTGGCGGATAAAGCCAAGAGTGGAGGTGTGGCTTACAACTTAGATACACTTGTTTGCAATGTTACAGACCTTTATCTTGCTGATGCACCTGGTAGTTCTTGGGTATATGATATCGAATCAGTCATTCGTACCTACAACGCGTTGCAGGGACTGGTAAGAACTAGGGGCGTAGCAAGAGGCGAGGTTGACATTAGGGTCCAACAAAGCAAGAGTTGCTGCGTTGGAAGTCGGCACGATGCAACTTCATTTACCTTCAGGATTCTTAATGGAACTAAATAATTGTTATTATGTTCTAGTGCTTAGTCGAAACATCATTTTTGCCTCATGTTTGATGAGACAAGGCTATGAGTCTAATATTAAGAACAATGGTCATTCTTTATATTTGAATGATATGTTTCACGACTTTGCACCCGTTCATAACGGGTTATTTATTTTGAATCTTGATGGTGGGTCGGTCTATAACGTAAATGTGAAAAGGTTGAAACCAAATGATCTGAATATGACTTACTTTTGGCACTGTCGACTTGGTCATATAAGTTAGAAACGCATGAAGAAGCTCCGTGATGATGGACTCCTAACTTCGTTCGACTTGGAGTCATTCGAGACATGCGAATCCTGCCTTCTGGGCAAGATGGCCAAGACACCTTTTGTAAGGATTTGTGAAAGGGCGTCTGACTTGTTGGGACTAGTACATAGTGATGTATGTGGTCCAATGAGCGTGACAGCCAGGGGTGGTTATGAGTACTTCATTACCTTCACTGATGATTTGAGTAGATATGGATATGTCTACTTGATGAAACATAAGTCGAAAGCCTTTGAAAACTTCAAAGAATTCCAGAATGAAGTACAGAATCAACTCGGCAAGAAACTAAAGTTTCTTCGGTCGGACCGAGGAGGCGAGTACATGAGCCATGAGTTTGATGACCATCTGAAGAGTTGTGGAATAGTTCCTCAGCTCACTCCGTCGGGTACACCGCAGATGAGAGGTGTGTCGGAACGGCAGAATCGGACCTTGTTGGACATGGTACGATCAATGATGAGTCGGACAGATCTACCTTTATCATTTTGGGGTTATTGTCTAGAAACGGCGGCGTTCACACTAAACAAAGTACCATCAAAATCGATAGAGAAGACACCACATGAGATGTGGACTGGTAAGAAGCCGAGTTTGTCTTTTCTTAAGATTTGGGGTTGTGAAGCATTTTTCAAGCGACTTCATTCGGACAAGCTTACAGCCAAGTCGGATAAGTGTATTTTCGTTGGGTATCCAAGGGAAACCTTGGGTTACTACTTCTACAACCGAGAAGAGGGCAAAGTGTTTGTCGCTCGGAACGGTGTCTTCCTTGAGGAAGAGTTTCTCAGTCGGGAAGTCAGTGGGAGTACGGTGCGGCTCAAAGAAGTTCGAGAGGAACCGGTCAGTAGCGATTTGGCAAAAGCCTTGGAGGTTGAGCCAGTCGTGGTAGCTGAGCTGGCAGCTGCACCTACACTACGAAGATCGGAAAGATTGTGAAGTGTTCGTGATGTATTGATGTTAGACAGTGATGAGCCGACAACTTATTCGGAAGCGATGTTGGGTTCTGATTCTGAGTCATGGCTTGGAGCCATGAGATCCGAATTAAAGTCCATGGATGAAAATCTAGCTTGGAACTTGGTTGATCTGCCAGACGGTGGAAGACCCGTCGAGTGCAAATGGGTCTTTAAGAAGAAAACTGATATGGATGGAAAGGTTTCTACCTATAAAGCATGGCTTGTCGCGAAGGGGTTCCAACATGTTCAAGGAGTTGACTACGATGAGACTTTTTCACCCGTAGCGATGCTTAAATCAGTTCGGATCATGTTAGCTATAACAGCCTATTTCGATTATGAGATATGGCAAATGGATGTCAAAACGGCTTTCCTTAATGGAAAATTAACTGAGGACGTGTATATGATACAACCCGAGGGTTTTGTCGATCCGGCTAATGCTGACAAGGTATGCAAACTTCAGAAATCCATTTATGGGTTGAAGCAAGCATCTCGGAGTTGGAACATTCGCTTTGATGAGGTAGTCAAATCGTTTGGCTTCATCAAGAGTGAGCATGATTCTTGTTTGTACAAGAAGTTTAGTGGGACCAAAGTAAACTTTCTGATATTATATGTGGATGACATATTATTGATTGGAAATGATGTCTAGATGTTGCAAGAAACCAAGAAGTCATTGGAAAGGAGTTTCTCAATGAAGGACTTGGGTGAGGCAACTTACATACTAGGAATCAGGATCTATAGAGATAGATCCAGACGGCTCATTGGATTGAGCCAAAGTACATATTTGGACAAAGTGTTGAAGAAGTTCAACATGGAATCGTCTAAGACGGGGTTCTTACCGATGTCCCACGGCATAAGACTTAGCAAGACTCAGTGTCCCTCGACAACTGATGAGCGAAGTAGGATGAGTGTCATTCCGTATGCTTCGGCAGTCGGGTCCATCATGTATGCCATGATTTGTACTAGGCCAGATGTTTCCTATGATCTAAGTGTTGTGAGCAGATACCAGGCTAACCCTAGAGAAATCCACTAGGCAACAATTAAAAACATCCTTAAGTACTTGAGAAGGACTAATTATGTGTTCCTAGTTTATGGAGGTGAGGTTGAACTCAGTGTAAGGGGTTACACGAATGCAAGTTACCTTACTGACTCTGATGATTCTCATTCGCAATCTAGGTATATGTTCATTTTGAACGGAGGGGCTGTGAGCTAGAAGAGTTCCAAGCAAGACACCGTGTCTGCATCTACAACAGAAGCTAAGTATATTGCTGCCTCGGAGGCGGCAAAGGAAGCTGTTTGGATCAAGAATTTCCTGATTGATATTGGTGTGGTTCAGGGCTCGTCCAATCCGTTAGACGTGTATTGTGACAACAATGGTGCTATTGCGCAAGCCAAGGAACCTAGACAACACCAGAAGAACAAGCATGTACTCATGCGATACCACCTGATTCGCCAGTTCGTGGATCATGGTGATATCAAGTTATGCAAGGTACACACGGATGCAAAC
This sequence comes from Avena eriantha, assembly GCA_910589775.1. Classification (NCBI taxonomy): domain Eukaryota; kingdom Viridiplantae; phylum Streptophyta; class Magnoliopsida; order Poales; family Poaceae; genus Avena; species Avena eriantha. Next base: position 180,036,653 of record OU342744.1, on the reverse strand, counting down.
GTTGCATATCCGTTGACAAAGCCACTTCCACAGCCTAAGCATGAGGCGCACGTAAGAGCCATGGGCATTAGATGCCTATACATGTGATGTCGGATGATTGACTCTAGTGCAAGTGGGAGACTGTTGGGAATATGCCCTAGAGGCAATCATGGTTGATGATATTTCCCAAAGTATTCATAAAGTAAAGTTATCCTTGTATGAACATCTATCACTAAATACGTGATTCAGTTGTGGAACTATATATTCATGGTTGTTCATACTAGATTGTCCTTGGTCGTTGAGGTTGTGCTGGACCCACAACTTAGACCAATGTGCAAGTTGGCTGATGACACGGTTCCACTTGTCATGGGCATGGTGATGCTATTCTGACTTACACGGATTCGGCTAAAGAGTTTAGCGAGTTGGACTAACCCACAGTTGAGATGCAACGAGCATGTTGTCATTTGTAGTCTCAAGCAATGGAATCCTTTGACCTGAGGTGATTGCATGATCCGAGTTGTGGATCGCTAACTTAGGTTCTATCAAACGTTGTTCCGTAAATGGGCAGTTATAAAGGTAGAGTTCGGGTTGGTTGTGAAGCAAGCTGCGTGATGTCGATTACCAAGATGGGATTTGCCCCTCCATAATGGAGAGATATTCTCTTGGCCCTATCGTGTGATATGATTCGAAAGCATGGCCATGCTACTTAGTTAAGTGTTAACTGAGGAGTCGGACTAAGAGTTAGTCCATTGAATCACATATCATGGTACGAGAAGAGAGTTAAGCTATTAAAGGGATGACAACTACTCGCCTATAGCTTAACAGATATATCATGAGGCAATGGGACTTGGACGAAAGTCACATTAAAGGTTCGTCTTCTGACTTTACGGCACTTGGGAGTTGGCACGTCTTGCTAGAGGCCACTACCATCTATCGACTTGAGACCGAGTGTTCATGGAAGTGAGTTGGACTCAAAGCCATGACAGGATACTTGGAGGAGTAGCTCATGTCGTGTCCAGGTGTACGTGAACCTACAGGGTCACACACTTAAGGGTAAGGAGCCCATGTGGATTAGATCCATGTGGAGATTGGAATACAGCCTAGATGGGCCTCAAGTGTTGAGCCCAACTAGGAGTGTATATAAGTGGAGTGACAAGGGATAGTCCCTGACCTAGCCGTCACTTTCTCCACTTCCATTTCGGGCTAGACAGGATCTAGTAATCCTCTATCCGAAGCTCCTTCCTATAGGTGTGGACACAGGTAGAGGCATTACACGTGCGGTGCTGGAGACGGGGAAGCTCGTGGGGATCTGGCGAAGGAGTTCGTGGGATCCGGTATAGCTGTCTGTGGGATTCAGAGGGCTGTCTGTGGGATCGTTCGGCACTGCTTCGACGCGCTACATCAACTTCCGCATCTGCGCATCTAGCGGTAATCTCGTGGCCTATTACCTGAGCTGGATCTTGGGAGTACCGTGTTAGGGAAAAAGTTTTGTTTATCTCTGTGTGGCCCAGCAAGAGAAGAATGGATCATCAATATAAACAAATAATGGGAATTCGTCTTTGTATTACCGTGGAGATCCACAATAAGAATAGAAAAATATCCAACACAATTCAAGATGGGAAGAAACAATCTCAAACCCTAGTCTTGCAAGGTGGAGATCCCTCTCTCTCTCTCTCAAGTACTAGTAGTGGCTATGGGGGTGTATTGGCTAGGAGGTCGAAGATCGTGGAGCGAGATGAAGAACGTCTTCCCCTTCTTCTCTGGATCTCTTCTTTCTCCCTTCTGGATGGTATGGCGGCTGTTGTGTTGTGTTTTTGTCCCCCGTCCCTTCATGGAAGTTGTCCCTTTTGAAAAGACAGAGGCGGTGGAAACTATACAGCGGGAACTATATGGTCGGAAAAATATTCCCGGTGTATAGTTGCTCGTTAAAGCTTCTGTATGCTCGCCTCGAGTGCTTCCAGAGAGAGACTTGCTTATTTTCTCCAGAATATTGTGTTTCTCAACTTAAAACCTTCTGTTGAGGTTCAAAACCTAAAACACACATTAAAAAGCAAGTTTTCTTCGCTACCGAAGTATTAGCGTTAGGTAAAGCTAGAAAACGATCAAATTCGGGAGAAAACCATCAATAAAAGCCATAAAAATGTGTCGAATCTCACAGCTATCAACTCCCCCAAGAGTAGATGTTGCTTTCCCTTGAGTGACAAGGAAATAAGGAAGAATAGCGGAGATTCGAGACTGAAAATAAAGGAACTCACAAGTTTGAATTGGTGTCAAATTCTTTTCTTCACAATCCCTGCAATCTTAAATAGGATTATACAAGTATTCACAAGATTGCACTAAGTCCATTTAGTAACCATGTATATCTTGTTAGCAAATGAATCCTATGCCCAAACAAGTTTCGAAGTTTAGCTAGGAAAGTGAGACAAATTCTCTTGGTGCCTCTCTTTGTTGAGAGATGAAAACGTTTTGTTCTTGTTTATTTAATCAATTAAGAGTACTCAAATAGGCATCAAAATATTTAATTTAAGAACAACTCATCTACTCCCATATCAAAATTTCAAGACTCTCAAAGCACCTTTTTCCTTCGTCTGTCTTTTAAAAACTTCAGCTCTTTCATAGAGAAATCATGCCACGATTTTTAACATATTAATTGGGGCCCTGTTGTGCACTCGTGACCATGCCAATAAATAATTGTTTGAGAAATAATGGGTCAGAGGAGTACTACAACTTCACTTGGAACGTGAAACCATGAGGAGACTAAAATTTTTCCCATCATAACATTACTGCTACAGACGTTTACATAACTCAATAGCCGAAATCAAGTGGATTCCCATATTTAGATCGTTCTTTGGCCAGCGGAGTTAATAGTTCCCCATGGAGCACGATAGAGTTGTAATGACACGCATAAAGCAATATCTTACAGTAATTGTTAGAAAAAGTAGTGGTATAATCTCTACTGCTTCGAAGCATCCATTTTATCAAACAATTTAAATAAAGGGTACTATCGAGTCTATTTATATTAAACTCAAATGGGATGGAGTAGTTCTAAAATTAAATTCTTTGGGCTAAACATGGACTCAAGTCATCTTTCAGATGCTTTTTCTTTTTGTAAAAAATGTAGGAAGTATTTTTAACCAATTTCATTGCTCATTGTTTCAAGGCTAAAATGAAGACACTAGCAAAGGAATAAAATTCCTAGGATAACAAGCTAAGCGGTGAGTGACTCCAATGCAAGCAAGTAAATAATTGTAGGATCAATTTAAGGTTGTAGAAAGGAAGATGAAAGGAATGTGATACCTCTTCTTGCTTGCTTTGTTCTTGTATTTTAGCCGAACCCTCTCTGTGTTTCCATATTACCAAGTCACCTAAAATTGAGCAATCTATGAGACATACAAAGAAACAAACTTGCAAATAAAATCACAACTATTTTTTTTGTATTTTTGGTTTAAGGAATGCAAACTAAAAATAAACATGCAACTCGAAGAAATAAAATAAATCAAAAGAAGAAATAAAAATATGAATGCAAAGTTTGGAGGTTTTCAAACCTCCCCCAAGCTTAGGCTATTGCCAGGCTCAGTTGTTCCCGTCATTCGACGGCTGGTGCGGATACTGCTGGTAGTAGTCGGCAAAGTGGGTCATGAAGTGACTGAAGTTGTGAGTCAAAGAACTCACATCTTCATTCACTCCTTAAAGAGTGTGTTCGATCTCCCCAACGTGTTGGTTGAGATGCTAGAATTCCTGATAGGGGACGTAGTTGTACCCCAGTTGTGGCTGCTTGGGCCACGGGTCCCAAGCTCCCGCTTGTTGCTGCTGCTGCTGCTGTCTCTCCCAAGTAAGGTTGTGTCCCTGCTCTTCCTCCTGCTCCTCCTCATCCTACTGCCATCCTTCTTCATATTCCTCTTCATCGGGCTGGAGCTCGGCCATTGTCGTTGTATTGGGAACGGCAGTACCTGAGGAGGTTAGATAGAGGTGTGGGGACTAGCAGGGAAGCTATCGACGGCGTCCGCAGGCGGGATTGGATACAAGCGAGCGTAGCGAGACGCAAGAAGTACCCAGGTTCGGGGCCCTCGTGATGAGGTAAAGCCCCTACTCCTGCCGGATCTGACTATGTGGAATACACGAACTACAAGTGCCCGTTGAGCTGTATGTGCTAGCTACTGCCTTAAATGTTGAATGACCAAACCTTTCTACTGAGGCCTTGCCTCTCCTTATATAGGCATAGAGGCAACGGTCTCCCTGGCCAATCCGACTGGCGGGCCCCACACGCGGGCCCCAGCCGGCTGGTCATCCAAAGTGTCCGGTATGGTATGTCTTGTCGGAGTACGAGCGGTATGGATGTCGTAGGCACAGTGGACGCCGTGCGAGCCTGTCGTCAGCACAGACCACTGTTCCTGTGTCATCCTCGCAAAGTCTTCAGTATGGCCGGGTGGTTGCCAGTCTTGTCATCGTACAGGGCGTACCGTGCGCTGATACACACATCGTCATGTCCCACTGATTGGGTCCGGCTACGTCGCCGTATCCGGCTGTCTCTTGCTGATCTGGCTACCAGGTGATAGCCGGCCTATCTTACCCAGTCCGGCTGCATCTGGTCAGCCGGACGCGATCGGACTGCCTGGTTTCTTGTCTGGTTTGGGTACCTGGGGATCATCCCCTCGACACTAGCCCCCGAGCGCGTGTGGATTCTGCCCTTAGGCGAAATGTGCGCGTGCTCCTTCTTGTTTTTGAATTTGTATCCGGCTGAGCTTGGCGGTTGCGCTACCCGTGACGTTAGTGCTGACGCCGGCCAGGCGCGCACGCGCCATCATTGCTCTGCGGCGGGCAGCGTAACATCCTGTCGCACGTCGCCTCGGGAAACCGCTGTCCGACGCTTCGGTTCCTTCTCTGGGATCTTCTGCGCATCCTGCTTCGGCACACCGGATCCTGGGCGGCGGTTGGGGTGTGGGTTGCCTGGATGCGCGCCACGCGGCCCCGTCGACGGCTGCCCTTCCGGCCCTTTAAAGGGACGCCGCGGGGGAGGCAGTTCCTTTCCTTCGCTCCCCCGCTGCAGTCTCCTTCTCCCCTGCGTGCTCCTGCCTCTGCGCTCCTGTCTTCTGCACCGTAGCCCGCTCGCCGTCGTCGATGCTACGGGCCACCGTCACTCTTCCGTCGTCACTCACCCCAGTCAGACGGAGATGGCCGCCGACCGTGGGGCTTGGTGCGGCTCCTCCGTCACGGAGGACCACATCACGAAGTACCGCGCCACCCGCGTTCTTCCGCCGGCGGAGGAGGTGGCGGTGCGGTTGGCGCCGGCGGGGAGGTGTCGCCGCACCCGGTGGAGGGGAGCGCGTCATCTTCCTCTCTCATCTGGCGCGCGGGTTCGCCCTTCCGGTGAATCCCTTCCTCTTGACATTTCTCGCCTTCTTCGACCTCCATCTTCACCACCTCGGCGCCAACGCCATCGGGGCGCTGGCGCACTTCATGACGTTCTGCGAGAGCTATCTCAGGATCCAACCGGATCTCGGGCTCTTCTGCCGGCTCTTCCGAGTCCGGCCGCAGGTGCAATACACAAAGGGGCCGCTAGTCGTCTGCAGAGGCACCTCCATCTACTCCCGCTCCCAATCCAGCTACCCCAAGTTCTTGCTTCAGGACACGGTACGGCTGTGGCAGTAGTCGTACTTCTACATCAAGAATGTCACCAACATCGACCGGATAAATCTTCCGGCCTTCTAGGATGTCGAGTCCAGCCGGCAGAACTAGGACTTGAAGTTCCACGGCGACAAGGCGGAGACGGACGCGATGCTGCAGTGCATGCGCTCCCTCGTCACCTGCCGGCTAACCGTCTTGGACATCACTCTTAGCTGGATGTCCCGGCTAATGATGCCAATGCAGCAGCGGGCGCACAAGATGTGCTATTACTCCGGCCGGCTGGACCCGACCCGGCTGTCGTGCCGTGATCCCCGCTACCACAAATTGAAGGAGTGGTTGTGGACGATCAGCAAGGAGCGGCTACCGGAGAACTGGAAGTTCAGTCTGGCGCCCTACAGCCGGGAGAACCACGCGCCCCGAGTAAGTTGTTGTAGCCAGAAACTTTATTTGCTCTTTCTGTGTTGTTTTCCTATTCTGTCTGACTGACTTCTTGTATTCGGCAGATCTTCGCTTGCATCCTTCGCGAGGAGGGCGAGGCTCCCCTCGAGGTATTCACGCCTGACTTGCCTGAGCCGAGCGCTCGGCGGTCCGGTGAGGAATCGGACGAGGACGGCGATGCCTTCCCCAGCCGGAATGACGAGCCGACTGTCGGCCCGCACGCGGAGGTGCACGAGGAGGAAGAGGCCGCGCCGACCGTGGACCCGGCGACGCGCTCCACGATGGACGGCGAGGCAGGCGGGAGCGGATCTAGTTGTTTCGGCTCCCGCCGGCCTGCGAAGGAGGAGCCGACTCCCAAGAGGAGTCGGTCCGGCGCCATGCCGCCAAGCCGTCTTGGACGGAAGAAGGGGCCGCCCCCAGTTGTGTCGGGGTACGTTCTTTCTCCCCTCCTTTTTCTTTTGGCGCCTTCCGCCCGCATGCCCTTTTTTCTTCTTCTTATGGCTTTGGTTTATTTTCCCTTTGCCTTCTCCTCCTTCTCTTTAGCACGCTGGTCTCTTTCGGAGTTGCGAGCCCGGCACGAGCGCCGGCCGGGTCGCTGCCCCATGCCCCGACTATGCCAACCGGCGCCCCTCCTTCTTCTGAGGTGTAGCCTTCGCCTCCCCCTCAAGCTGAGCCGACCGCCCTCGCCCATCCGGAAGGTCCTCAGCCGGAAGCGGAGCCCTCCCGGCCGGAAGGCTCCTCCGCAGGCGCGCGGGGTGCTGCCGGCAAGGAGTTCGTCATTGTTGGCGATGACAACTCCGACGAGGAGCCTGGGGAGGAGTGGTGAACGGTGGTGGTCGCGGCGAAGGAGTCCTTGTCCGTCAACGCCGTGGACGACGACGCTTCCTCCGCCGCCTCGCTGTCGAACCTTGCCGCCATGCTCGAGCTGGCGGTGAAGGAGATCCGGCTGCTGGAGGCCGCAGCCGGCGGGAACCAGATGTTGGAGCAGAAGCTTGCTGCCGCCAACGGGACTTCCCAGAGTAAGTTCACTTCACCCGGCTTGCTTTTTTTGTACTGATAGCCGGTTTTGTTGCAGCCATCCTCGTGTGCGCTCAGCGCGAGATCGATCGCTTGAAGAAAGCGAACGACCAGCTGAGCAAGTCCAATTCCACTCTGCGGCTGCAGAACAAGGATTGGCACGCGAGGGTAGAGGGTCTAGAGGCCACCATCAAGGAGCGCGATGCCTCTCTCGCTAGCCGGGCCGAAGCCTTCACCCTTCTCGAGGCCCAGAACAAGGACCAAGAGAAGGAGATCAAACGGCTAGCGATCAAGGAGAAGACGCTGGTGGAGGAGCTGATGCCGGTCAGCCACACTGCCAAGGGTGAGTTCCTTTTCTCGTCTTCCTTTCTTTCTGGATCCGGTAGCCGGATCTGACCCTTTTTTTCTGACAGCCTTTTACCCCGGCATAGACCTGCTGGCCTACAACCGGCTGCAGGAGAACTGGCCGGGAGCGTAGCCGACGGCCCAGGAGCTAGTCGTCCTTCTTGGCGAGGAAGCTGCCAAGCTTTGTCAGGCGGCACGGGACGTCTTCTCCTTCATGTGGCCGGAGGCTCCGGTTCCGGAGACGATGGCGCAGCTGGCTACGAAGGTGGAAGAGGTGCCGGCTGCGGTGGACCGGCTGCGGGACTTGGCGGCGCGAGCCGGAGCGGAGATGGCTCTGGCCCTCATGCTCTCCTGGTACAAGGACGCCCACGTCGAGAAGATCGACGGCGGCTTCTGTGCCGGAGCCGATCTTGCCGCCATCCGCCAAGCCCACCCGGAGCTCCGCGGATCCGCCATCAAGATTGCCGACTACGTGGATCCCGACAAGGCGCTCACCGACTCGGAGTCCGTCAGCACTCCTGACGTGGAGGGCCCGATGCCGCCGCCCGTAGGCGCTGGAACCGAATCAAGCTCCACGCCTCCTCCTCCGCCCGAAGCTTCCGTCAGCCAAGATCTTCCTCACGGCAAGGGTCCTGCCATCTAGTTATTGCCCCGGGATGCCAGGTGTATTTGTCTTGTCTTAGATATCCATGAACCTTGTCTGTCTATACCGGCTATCATTGACGCCGGGTAACTTATGGGAGCTTCGTCTCCCTTTTGTTTGTTAACGTTGAAATTCTTGAGTCTCCCTTAACTTGTGCGTTGAGTTTCCTTTTCATATTTTGTCGGCTCGCTCCGCCCGGCTAACCTCGTCCGGCTACACACTCTTAGCCGGATGAACTACACCTCCAGTGGGGGCGCGCTAGTGCACCCACTGGGTGTAGCCCCCGAGATTCAGAGTAGCTGGCGTAGCTAGGTGCTTGGAATCTTCCTTATTTCTCCCAAGTCTTCTGACTTTATCCGACTGGCCTCGTCCCAGTCGGCTGCTTTCGTCGGCTGAACGCCTTCAGCCGGGAGAACTAACATTCCAGTGGGGGCATGCAAGCGCACCCACTGGGTGTAGCCCCCGAGATTCGGAGTAGCTGGCATAGCCAGGTGCTTCGAATCTTCCTTGTCTTCTCTTGCACCAGCCCTTGCCCTCACCTGGGCTCCGACCGGCCGGCTAAACGCCTTTAGACGGTCGGGAACTACAAGATTCCACTGGGGGCGCGCGAGCGCACCTAGTAGGTGTAGCCCCAAGATTCGGAGCGCTTGATGAAGGCAAGGACTTCGAATCTTCTTTCCTTCTCCTGAATTCCGACTCGAGGTAGTCGGACAAGAATGTACATACGCATACACACATGTCCACATAAGTTAGTAGGTTAGTCTGCCAAATTGTAGCCGGAAAACGGCTTGTTTTTTCGAAAACTGGCTTGTCCCTTTCTAGACACTTAGTCACTTACCTATGCGCTCTGCTGTTTTCGCTGTGTCCTTGCCGGGCAGCCGGGTTGCGGTCTCCAGCCGGAATCGAAGGGAGCTGACAGTACATTGCACACGGTACTAATGGCTTAGCAGCTGGATTGGTTCGAATCAGTCGCAGGGCCGGGACGCCCGGACTGCTGCGTCTCCTCCCTGTTTTTCGTGTGGGATGCCTCGGGCTTTTGCTCTTGCTAGCCAGATAGCCGGGTTGTGGTCTGTAGCTGAGACGAAGAGTGGGCCTCTGACATCATCACACACTACTCAGCCGGTTTGTTGACTTAGCAGGCCGGGCCAGCTGGCGAGCCCCCGGGTAGGGGTTGCCGGAGCCGGAAAATTTGAACCGGAAAACAGGTGCACACACATTTCTAGTAAGGAGCCCCCTAGATTCTCGTTGGGGTCCGCATTTTCATTCATGGGGTTTTTGGGATACATACACTGCCTAGCGATTAGGTGTAAAACGGGCGCAGCAGGGCTGCATTCCAGGGACGCTCGGTCTCCTCGTCTGATTTGTCCATCTTGTTCTTGCGCGGCTGCTGCGCGTCGATGAGGTAGTAGGAGTCGTTTGGCAACGCCCGGCTGATGATGAAGGGGCCCTCCCAGGGTGGTGATAGCTTGTGCATGCCCTTCGTGTCTTGCACCAGCCGGAGAACCAGGTCGCCCTCGCGGAATGCGACTGGGCGGATCCGGCTTGAATGGTAGCGACGTAGTCGCTGCTGGTACAGGGCTGATCTGGCCAGGGCCAGCTCGCGGGCCTCCTCCAGGAGGTACACTCCGTCCTCCCGCGTCTCCCTGTTGGCCTTTTCGTCGTACAGGAGCTTGCGAGGGGAGTCGAACTCGATGTTGGCGGAGAGGACGGCTTCCGATCCGTAGACCAGGAAGAATGGCGTGTAGCCGGTTGACCTATTCGGCGTGGTGCGGAGGCTCCACAGCACAGCCGGAAGTTCTTCGATCCAACATCCGGGTGACTGCTCTAACGGCTCGATAAGGCGTCGTTTGATGCCGGCTAGCACCAAGCCGTTTGCTCTTTCGACTTGCCCGTTGGATTGCGGGTGCGCGACAGAGGCAAGGTCCAGTCGGATGCCCTTGTTGCTGCAAAACCGGGCGAAGGCCCCCTTGGCGAAGTTCGTGCCGTTGTCGGTGATGATGCTGTTGGGGTAGCCGAAGCAGTTGATGATGTCGGTGAAGAAGGTAACAACCATCGCTCCAACCAGCTTCCGGATAGGCTTGGCCTCGATCCACTTTGTGAACTTGTCCACCGCTACCAGTAGGTGGGCCATGCCCGCGCGCGCTCGCTTGAAAGGACCGACCATGTCGAGGCCCCAAACTGCGAAGGGCCAGGTGATCGGTATGGTCTTGAGTACCGAAGTTGGCATGTGCCGGAGCTGCCCGAAGCGTTGGCACCCATTGCATGCATGGACCAGCTGCTCAGCGTCCTCGAGGGCGGTGGGCAAATAGAAACCATGGCGGAATGCCATGGCGACTATCGCCCTTGATGAAGCGTGGTGCCCGCACTCGCCCTGGTGGATATCCTTGAGTAGCCGGTAGCCCGTGTCCACATCGACACATCTTTGGAAGATACCGAATACGCTGCGCTTGTACAGCTCGCCGTTTATGATGGTGTACGTGTGCGTGCGGCGCCGGATTTGCATGGCCTCCACCTCGTCGTCCGGGAGTTCTCCATTGGCGATGTAGCTCATGAAGGGTTGTGCCCAGGATGGCACTTCCCGAATGACGAGGACGCTCATGTCCTCCGGCTGACGGATGTCGGGGGGCGTCCGGGTGGCGTACCCGGGACGGCAGCCCCCGAGCCCCTAGGCGAGCCGGCAGCCCCCGGGTCTTGCGAGCCGGAAGGCGCTGCCGGGCCGGAATTGGTGCGGGTCTTATTCTTCGGTGGTTCTGCCGGCTCCGCTTCTGCCGTTCCGTCAGCCGGAACGCTTCCTGCCCAGACGATGGAGTCTGATTCTGGTGAAGGGTTGATGGATGGCTTGCGCAGGTGCTCCAAGGAGACCCCTGGTGCGATGGCCTACCTGGTGGATCCAATCTTGGAGAGCGCATCGGCTGCCTCGTTGTTGACGCAGGGGACGTGGTGAAATTCGCACCCGTCGAAGGAGGCGTTGAGCTTCTAGATGTGGAATCGGTAGAGAGCCATGTTTGCATCTCTGGCGTTCCATTCTCCGGACACCTGCTGCACCACCAAGTCCGAATCACCGAAGCACAGGATCCGGTTGACACCGATCTCCTTGGCCAGCTAGAGCCCGTGCGCCAGTGCCTCGTATTCGGCTACGTTGTTGGAGGCCTTGAAGTGGATATGCAGCACGTACTCCAGCCGGTCTCCTTTGGGCGAGGTGAGCACAATGCCGGCTCCCAAGCCCCCGAGCATCTACGACCCGTCGAAGTGCATCCGCCAGTGGTCCGAATCCGAAACCGATGGGAGATACTGGGTCTCGGCCTAGTCGACGAGGAAGTCCGCCAACGCCTACGACTTGATCGTGAGTCGGGGCTCGTACTGGATGGAGTAGGCAGCGATCTCAATGGCCCACTTGGCGACTCGGCCGGTGGCGTCCTTGTTGCCGATGATTTCCGAAAGGGGTGCAGTGCACACGACCTTAATCGGGTGCTCCTGGAAGTAGTGCTTGAGCTTCTTGCATGCCAGGTACACACTGTAGCACATCTTCTGGTAGTGCGGGTAGTTCTGCTTGGAGAGGGAGAGAACCTCGCTGAGGTAGTAGACGGGTCTCTGAACCAGCTGAGCCTTGGCTTCCTCGGGGCGCTCCACCACCAGGACGACGCTGACGACCCGGCTGATGGCTGCTATATAGAGCAACATCGGCTCCTTGCTAGCCGGCGTGGCTAGAACTGGTGATGTGGATAGCATGCGCTTGAGGTCGTGGAACGCGGTGTCGGCTTGCGAATTCTAGGAAACTTGTCCGTCTTCTTCATCACTGGTACAACGGGAGTGCCTTCTCCCCCAGCCGGCTGACGAAGCGACTGAGGGAAGCCAGGCATCCGGTGAACTTCTGGACCCAAAGCAGGTTCCTGGGCGGCTGCATCCTGTTGATGGCTGCGATCTTCTCCGGATTCGCCTTGATACATCGTTGTGATACGAGGAAACTGAGGAGCTGGCCGGACGGCACCCTGAAGACGCACTTTTCCGGGTTCAGCTTCATCCGGTACTGGCGGAGATTACCGAATGTTTCTCCCAGATCCTCGAGGAGGGTGCGCTTATCCTTGGTCTTGATGACCACGTCATCCACGTAAGCGTGCACGTTTCAGCCTATCTGCGAGTGCAACCATTTCTGCATACATCGCTGATAGGTGGCGCCTGCGTTATTTAGGCCGAAAGGCATGGTTACATAGCAGAAAGCCCCGTAGGGGGTGATAAACGATGTCTTAATCTGATCAACCGGGTTTCCGGATCTAGTTGTACCCGAAATAGCAATCTAGAAAAGACAACAAATCACAGCCGGCCGTGGAATCGATGACTTGATCGATACGGGGCAAGGCGAAGGGGTCTTTCGGGCACGCCTTGTTCAGGCTGGTGTAGTCGATACACATGCGCCAGGTCTTGTTCTTCTTTAGCACCAAGACTGGGTTCACCAACCAGTCCGGGTGGTACACTTCCATGATGAACCCGGCTGCAAGGAGCCGGGTGATCTCGTCACCGATTATCTTTCTCTTCTCCTCTGTGAACCGGCATAGAGGTTGCTTGACCATCTTGGCATCCGGACGCACATGAAGTGAGTGCTCGGCGAACTCCCTCGGCACACCCGGCATGTCCTTGGGGGACCATGCGAAGATGTCCCGATTCTCACGGAGGAAGTCGATGAGCACGCCTTCCTATTTGCTGTCCAGGCCGGCACCAATGGTGACGAACTTAGTCGGGTCGGAGGGGTCGAGCAGGATCCTCTTCGTCTCCTTCGCCGGCTGGAAAGCTCCTTCTCCAGCCGGTTTGCTGCTAGCCGGAATGTCCTGCTGGGCCATGGCCACATTGCGCATGATCACGCGCTTTTCTTCGGCTATGATGAGGGCCTCTGCCAGTTTGGAACCGGCTGAGGTGCACGCCATCGACCACCTGAAGCAGCCGGTGACGGTGATCACGCCGTGGGGTACCGGCATCTTCGTCTTGAGGTATACGTAGTGGGGGATGGCCATGAACTTGGCGAGGGCGGGGCGCCCGAGAAGAGCATGGTAGGAGCTCGTCAGATTTACCACCTCGAACCAGATTGGTTCGTGGCGGAAGTTCTCCTCGGTCCCGAAGATGACGTCCAGCTGGATTTTCCCCAGCGGGGCGCAGGCTGGCCCCGGCAGTACGCCGTAGAACGTCGTGGTAGTCGGGCGCAGGTCACTTTCGCAAATGCCTAGCTTCTCCAGCGAGGGCTGGGAGAGGAGGTTGAGGCTGTTGCCTCCGTCGATGAGGACGCGCGAGAATCAGCAGGTGCGCGCGTTGGAGACGATGAGAGGGTTGAGCACCATGGCATAGCCCCCGGGAGTCGGCAGATGCTCAGGCTGATCCGCCCGGCTCTAGGTGATGGGGGTTTCTGACCAGTTCAGGTACTGGGGGACCGGAGAGACGATGGTATTGACCTCCTTGGAGCGTCGCCTGCGGCTGTGCTTGTCGTCCTGCTCCGTCTCGAAGATGTGGTCGGCGGCGTGCGGCTGGGGGTAGCCATTGTTGTTGCCGCTGTTACCATCATTACCGGCTCCCCTAGCCGGTGGTGGAGGTCCACCCGGTGGGGGAGGGGGAAGACGAGGCTGGTTGCCCTGGTCCTTTAGCTGGCGGGTCCAGCTGCAGTTCTGGGTGGTGTGCGTAGCCGGTTTGAAGGGACCGCTATGCCACTTGCATGGGTCGTCAAACATCTGGTCGAAGGTGAGCCGTGGCTTCTGCCTTCTTGCCTCATTAGCCGGTGCGTCGGGCGCACCCTCCACAACATTGACCTGCCGTGCGTGGTAGCGAGGCTTCTGCTGTCTAGCCTGGCGGTCCCCATGGAACCGGTTGTCGTTGTCGTGGCGTCTAGAGGATCCGGCTTCTCCTGCCGGGTTGCTTGGTCGGTCGCAAGCCGGCTCCGTGGGAGTCGGACGGCCGTCCACGTTTACTCGGAGGGGCTTCTTCATGGCGGCATCTGCCATGGCGTACTGGTCCGCAACCGTCATGAGCTCCGCCATGGTTTTCGGCTCATCACATAGTAGCCGGTGGCGAAGCATGGTGCCCTCTCGGCAACCTTCGATGAAGAAACTGATGGCTTGGCTCTCCAAGATGCCCTCGCAAGTATTGCGCAGCTCCGTCCACTTGGCGAGGTACTCGCGGTCGGTCTCAATGTCGCCCTGGACGCACAAGGCCAGATCGCGCGGGCGCCCTGGACGTTTGTACATGCCGTTGAAGTTGCGGACGGACACCTTCTCGAAGTCAAACCAGGCGTTGATGCTGTTGGGCGCAAGGCTATTGAGCCATGTCCTTGCCGACCAGTTAGCATGAGGGACGTAGCACACGGCTGTGCGCTTGTTCCCGTGGGCGATGCCGACTGCTGTAGCGTAGTCGGTCAACCAGTCTTCCGGCTTCATGCTGATGTCGTACTTGGGGGTGTCCCTGGGCAGGGAGAATTTATCCGGAAACGGCTTGTTCCGGATGCGGGGTCCGAAACAAACTGGGCCGGTCGAATCTTCCTCCTCCGTGACGCGCGCTTGAGCGAGGAGCTCGATGCGGTCGCGGGCATCCGGACAATCTGGGTTGGGCGCTCCCACCCGGCCCAATAAACGGGAACCGGCTGGTCTGGGCGCTCCGGCTGGCGGAAGGGGAGGTGGCGGGTTGCTGTTCACCGTCTGCTCCTGGCGTAGCTGGCCCCTGTTGCCAGAGCTGCGACGCCTGCTGCGGGCCCTGGGCGGCTGAGGGGAGGACGCCTGCTGACTGTCGCGCGACGCGCCCCTGCTGTTGGCAGGTAGCTTGCTCCCCCTGGAGTAGCTGAGGTCTTCCTGCATCTACCGGTTGGCGCCGGCCTGCTCGTACGCGACGCGGAGGAGCTCCTGCACGCGAGCGTGCTGGCGGGCCCGCTCCTCGCCCTCTAGGCTAGGTAGTTCCTCTGCCGCGGCTCGCGCCGCGCGCAGGTTCTTGATGGGCGTGCTGTAGGTGGGCCGTGTGAGGGCAGGCACGGGATCCGGTTCCCCGTCCTTTTCCATTCTACCACCCAGCTCGCCGCCCCGACACCGTACCTGGCCGTGCCGGCTCGGCTCCGCGGTAGCCGAAGTAAGGCCGTGCACGCGGTCGTACTCGCGCCGGGTGATCTCGAGTTTCTTGCAGGCTACTGCCGGCTCCATGGCCTCATGGAGGAGGATCTGTCTCTCCATGCTGAAGTTGGCCTCCGCTTCCTCCGGTTTATCCCCGAGGTAAACCGGCGTCAGGAGCCGATCAATGGCATCCTCCACCGGGTTCCGAGGCTGCGGGGGAGCGGAAGTTCCGACCTCGTCCGCGCCTCGCTCCCGCGGCTGGCGGGGATGGGAGCTGGAACCGGCCATCATGACCTCCACGCCACGGGATGCGGCGGAGGCGCTGCCGCCTAAGCGCGGCAGCTCCGCGACAGAGATGATTTCCCAGGACGGTGGCGACGTAGACGAGGAGATCGCCGAATAGCAGGACGGTGCCGTTCACCGGGAAGGAGGTTCCGGCAAAGCAGGAGGCGTTGTCGATGATGCAGTCGAACTTGCCAAGCGTGAGCACCAGCCCGGAGGCCATGCGCTCACCGGCTGAAGTGCGGGGTCCCATGCGGAACGTGACTCCGGTCGAAGCCATCTCGCCCCATGGTGGGCGCCAACTGTCGTTGTATTGGGAACAGCAGTACCTGAGGAGGTTAGATAGACGTGTGGGGACTAGCAGGGAAGCTATCGACGGTGTCCGCAGGCGGGATTGGATACAAGCGAGCGTAGCGGGACACAAGAAGTACCTAGGTTCGGGGCCCTCGTGATGAGGTAAAGCCCCTACTCCTACCGGATCTGACTATGTGGAATACACGTACTACAAGTGCTCCTTGAGCTGTATGTGCTAGCTACTACCTTAAATGTTGTATGACCAACCCTTTCTACTGAGGCCTTGCCTCTCCTTATATAGGCAGAGAGGCAACGGTCTCCCTGGCCAATCCGACTGGCGGGCCCCACACGCGGGCCCCAGCCGGCTGGTCATCCACAGTGTCCGGTATGGTATGTCTTGTCGGAGTACGAGCGGTATGGATGTCGTAGGCACAGGGGTCGCCGTGCGAGCCTATCGTCAGCACAGGACACTGTTCCTATGTCATCCTTGGAAAGTCTTCAGTATGGCCGGGTGGTTGCCAGTCTTGTCATCGTACAGGGCGTACCGTGCACTGATACGCACGTCGTCATGTCCCACTGATTGGGTCTGGCAACGTCGCCGTATCCGGCTGTCTCTTGCTGATCCGGATACTGGGTGATAGTCGGCATGTCTTACCCTGTCCGGCTGCATCTGGTCAGCCGAACGCGATCCGACTGCCTGGTTTCTTGTCCAGTTTGTGTACCTGGGGATCATCCTCCCGACAGCCATGATCTCCATCACTTGGTCCTTGGTGAGGATCCAAGTGTCCTTCTCCACAATCGAGAAGGCTTGGGGGCAGGACAACTGAACCTGCTCACCCTGTGCATCACCAAGATAACTAAATTGATATGCTTGGAGCCTCCGGTTAGCATGGTAAACACCAAGGAAGCCACAAGCAGTAAAATACTTGACGTCCATGAGTTTGGAGCCATCAACTGGTTGCATAACAGGTAGTACAATATTTAATGCATAGGCAAGTGGGTTACCAATCCACCAATGCGAATATCACCTTTCATCTTGTTGCTTTGGTGGAAAAGGTGCTGGATGAGTAGAGCTCCAGGATTGGGGCTTTGCGGTGAAGTGGGAAAGAGAACCTTGGTGATCATTGCCATGTCCGCATTAGCCATGGAACCGGTGTCACCTCTTCCCAATAGTGTGTTGGCGAGGAACAAAGCAGAGTAGCGGATGGTTGGGTTCTGAATGGTGGACATCTTCTTCTGGTAAAATTGCGTGCCACCATTAATAGAAATAACCTCCCAAGTTTCTCCACTTGTGACGCTTTAGAGGTTAGTAATAGTGGGCTCCCCAACATGAGGGAAACCGAAAGCATTGCAAAATTGTTCAAAATTTATTTCATGGTGTTGTCGGTTCATGGTGATGCTCACCATGCACATATTACCTTTCTCCCTATGGTCGTCGTGAAAGGAGGCAAGGAACTCATGGGTAAGATCGGTGTAGGTGTCGTGGCTTGCGAAGCTAAGTACCGCCAACCCTGCCTTGTTGCACATGAGGTCGATGTCCGCCTTCAACCCTACCACGGTGAGAAAGTTGTGGTCGGCCCAACGTGTCGGCAACACCCTCCTTGATGAGACCATGGCCAACTTGGGGTCGCGCTCGGCTCGGGACCCCGAGCTCGAGCCCTCACCCCATTGGCGCTTGCTCGAACAAAAGAGGTTACCTATTTTGTTCATCATGATGCACTGAAAAATTTCACCATAAAAATTTAGACATATAGTTTCTACATGATATATGAATGATTCTACATGGAAAATTTTAATCCTAACGTGAGAAATTAATAGGAAAAATAAAATAAGGTTGAGTTCATCCACTAGATCAATGTGAGAGTTTCAACCATGGAAATCTAAAAATAAAGCATGGATAGGGAGAGAAACATACCGATCTATTGATTCCCCCACTCAAACAAATGAAATCCGCGAAGAATCAAGAGTTCTAGGTGGATTTTTAGAGGTTTGGAGAGAGAATATGAGAGAAATAATGAGGAGAGGTGGAAGACCTAGTCGTCCGTGTGTGATTTTGTGTTCGCACCAAACTATACGGCCGGAACTATACAGGCGGGTGATGTTGTTCCGCCCGTATAGTTGCGGCGACGCGCCAACTAGGGTTTCTTTATGCAGAAAACAGCTATACGGACGCAACTATACGATCGGATCACAATGATCCTGCCGTATAGTTGGTCGCTAAACTGTCTGTCCCTCAAGATAAATCTCTAAAACTAGCATCGATATCTATACGACCGGAACTATATGGCCGGAATTTTTATTGCTGCCGTATAGTTGGTCGTTAAACTCTCAGTACCTTTGGAATAAATTTCTATGAAGGCATTGATATCTATACGACCAGAGCTATACGGCCAGAATTTTTATTCCTGCCATATAGTTGGTCGTTAAACCATCAGTAATCATCAAAAAAATCTATTTCCCTCGAGAATACCTTCTTATCCCAAAACCTAGTGAAATACCTTATTTTTGATAGAAAATTGATAGTAGAAACTGTTGACCAACATTAGCGTATTAAGAGCAAAATCTTAGCTTATGTAGATGGAAAACTCAAACTTTTATTCTTATTATTATTCTATACTCATTCTAACGATGTTTCTACTACTTTTTGACAGCTGCATCTTCACGGGCGCGCTTCTGCAAGAATGTCTATGAAAAAGTGGTAGGAATGCGATGAACTTCTTATTCTCTAATCGACTTTATTGACGAGATGGGTTGAGTCCCATTAAGCATTTTATTAAGAATGGCTGAGTAACTCAACCTCTTCTCTGTTCTCGAATTCTTACCTTGGGTTGCCCCTTATCAAAGGAACTTACCACATGGACTCATTTTCCGGTGGAATATATCTTTCTCGTGCTTCTAGCTTCTTTGGAAAATACCGGATGATTTCAGCATCATAAACATTGAAAATTATCGTTCCTTCAACACAATCAACTGATGCACCTGATGTACTAAGGAAAGGTCTTCCAAGTATTATAGATAATCTTTCATCTTCTGGCATCTCAAGAATAATAAAAATCAGTGGGAATAACATGCTCATCTATTCTATGTAGAACATCATCAATCATACCAATGGGTTGTTTAGTGGACTTGTCATCCATCTGTAAAGTGATAGTAGTAGGAGAATACTCCCCTAGTCCTAACCTTTTATAGAGGGTGTATGGCATTACACTAACTCCTGCCCCTAGATCACACAAGGCATTGTGAATATTAGTTTTACCTATTGAGCATGAAATAGTTGGTATTTCAGGATCTCCAGACTTAGACAACAACTTCCCGTTAGTAGGATAACTAGTTACCATGGCAACATTTTCAGTTATTTCTTTCTTTCTACTAAGAATACCATGGAGGAATTTAGTATAAGTAGGAACCTTGATCGCATCAGCAAACGGAATCTCTAGACGAAGGTCACTAAGTGCCTTTGTAAAAGAATTATAAATTATCTGATCTAGTGCTTTATTTTTTCGATTTGGGTAAGGAAGTTTTTTCTCACCTGATTTAC
The DNA here is from genome assembly GCA_910589775.1 of Avena eriantha. Lineage (NCBI taxonomy): Eukaryota > Viridiplantae > Streptophyta > Magnoliopsida > Poales > Poaceae > Avena > Avena eriantha. Next base: position 180,017,419 of record OU342744.1, on the reverse strand, counting down.
TCTTGTCTTTTACCTTTTGTGGGGGGTCAGGCTCTTTTGTTGCTTTCTTTTGTTGTTGCTTATCGCTTTTCTTATTTCTACTTCAACAACTTCATCTTCCTTACTTATCTCTTTTTCTTATCTTGGATCAACTGTCTCCGCATCAGAGTCATAATGGTCATCCTGCGAATCATTTTGGTCCTCCTTGGTTTGATCTTGTGTTTTAGTTTCATCTCGAGGATCCACCAATGTATCATCTTCTTGGCTTGCTTTGAGCAAGGCTTTTTCCTTTCGCTCTTTTTCAGCTTCATATTCCAGTAGTCCTAAAGGTCCTGTAACAACTCCACCCCTTCTTATGATAACATTAGTAGAAACCGGAATATCTGTATCATCACGAAGAAAAATTTGATAACCAGATGCTATTTGTTCACACTGGGTTTCAATCATACTAATATACTTGTGAAATAATTTTATTTCTTGGCCAATATCATCATAATTTTCCGTGAGTTCCGCAAAATCTTTTTGTGTTTTTGAAAATGCTTATGCAAGTTATTATGAGGTTTTACTTGTTGATGTTTTAATTCTTGAAAAACTTTTCTAGTTTCATCTTCTTCAGTTAAAACTTGTAACAAATCCACTTTGTTTTTCGTAACAAGTTTAGAAGGCACACCCTTCTCTTTCATTGTTTTGTGTACCTTAGGCATAACATTAGGGGTTATCCGAAGTATCCCTCTTTCCAGCTTAGTGCCAAAATCAGGATTATATAAAGAATCATTCTTAGCCCTAGTAGATATCAATTCCAAACATTCCTTAATAGTTAGAGTATTTATAGACCCTCCTGCTGAGAAGTCAAGCAATTCTCTACCTTGAGTATTAAGACCGTGGTAAAATAAATGGCAAACAGTTGATTCCGAATAGCCATGATTAGGAATACTATTGATCATCCCAAAGAATCTTTCACAGGCTTGTGGGTAGTTTTCACCCATGTTCTGACTAAAGTTGCCTATATTCTTTCTTAGTCCAGTTACCATTTTAAAAGGATTAAACCTATTTATGAATTTAACAATGCAGTTTCCCAACATTTAATGTAAAGGCGAGGGAGAGAATATAACTAGTCTAGAGCTTTACCTTTAAGAGACCATCAAAATAATTTAAGACGAGAGAAGTCTCTCGGCAAACCTTTTGGTCCAAGCGATGTTATCACATTGTCGAACCCTCTAATATGTCTTCCTGGATCTTCATCTTCCCTTCCACTGAAATCTTTTTCCTGCAAAATCTTAATAATTCCACACTCAAATCGATATTCTCTAACTCCAAGATTAGGGAATTCTATTGGTTGTTTAAGAAATTCAGAACTTGGAGCACTGTATTCCCTGAGAGTTTTCTCAGGTTTCATGGGAGTTGTCCTGTAAATAGACATGATTTCTATAATATCACTCGGGTTTTCAACTTCAACTTTATTTGATCTTAAAAGTTTTTCAATAATATCTTCGCGCCTTTGAGCAGGCACGCGCTCAATATAATCTGGTAGATAGGTCCTACCAGAGCGTGTAGACCCTTTGTCTCCTAGGGAGAACATTTTGTAGTAGTAACACCTGAAATGTCAAAAGAAAAACACTTAGCGCATAGATCCTTGGCAACGGTGCCAGAAAATAGCTTGATGTCTGCAAGTGCACATATCGTTTGTAGCTAGTTTCGAAGTATAGATATTGATCCCACAGTGAGCCCAAAGGTAAGTGTTTATGGGTGAAGTCTCTGTCACACCCAAAGTTGTCATAGGTCTTTGAGTGAATTGACTACAAGTGTTGGAAAAATAATGGGGTTTTCATTAAACGAGATGTATTTAAATAGAACTAAAATGTAAACTTCAGAAATATAAAGCATAAAAGTGAAGAACGACTTGGCTGTTTGTTGTTTCCTGCAGATGGCAAAAGAAGGCGCGGGGAGATTTAGTTCATGGTGATAGTGAATGTGCCAGGTGGACGAATGATAAATGTAACAATCATAATTTTATAAATATATGTGTAGGCGAGCAACCCATAATTAGCCGGAACTCCTCTTGGTAGATTTCATCCCAACTTCAATAATCCTACTAGCCTATTACCAAAACCATGGTCAGACACTAGCCGATTAAGACCATTCAGGTCTCTTAGTGATTAAGCTCCCTGGATCGGACTAATGCAATAAGCAAAGTGGTTCCTTGTTATCCTCGAGTCTACTAGTTTTCCATTGATATCCCCGTGTCACCTGGGGGTTACCGGTCCACCAGTGAACAAGATCTTATCTATGTAGAACAAAGCATCATGTTGTCTGGGCCCTTAATTAGACAACAAGCATTAGGCATCCCACAGATAATCAATCACACATAATACAATAATTAGAATCAATCACAAACTAATGGAAAATATATGAACGCACATCACATCTCACTAATCCCCTACATCTCCCACGCCCAAGGGAAATACTCACATATGAGAGAAGAACGGATCATCAATATAATCAAATAAAGGGAATTCATCTTTGTATTACCGTGGTGATCCACAATTGTCGTTGTATTGGGAACGGCAGTACCTGAGGAGGTTAGATAGAGGTGTGGGGACTAGCAGGGAAGCTATCGATTGCGTCCACAGGCGGGATTGGATACAAGCGAGCGTAGCGAGACGCAAGAAGTATCCAGGTTCGGGGCCCTCGTGATGAGGTAAAGCCCCTAATCCTGCCGGATCTGACTATGTGGAATACAGGAACTACAAGTGCTCCTCGAGCTGTATGCGCTAGCTACTGCCTTAAATGCTGTATGACCAACCCTTTCTACTGAGGTCTTGCCTCTCCTTATATAGGCAGAGGGGCAAAGGTCTCACTGGCTAGTCCGACTGGCGGGCCCCACAGGCGGGTCCCAGCCGGCTAGTCATCTACAGTATCCAGTATGGCATGTCTCATCGGAGTACGAGCGGTATGGCTGTCGTAGGCACAATGGACGCCGTGCGAGCCCATCGTCAGCACAGGCCACTGTTCCTGCGTCATCCTCACAAAGTCTTCGGTATGGTCGGGTGGTTGCCAGTCTTGTCATCGTACAGGGCATACCGTGCACTGATACGCACGTCGTCCTGTCCCACTGATTGGGTCCGGCTACATCACCGTATCCGGCTGCCTCTTGCTGATCCGGCTACCGGAGGATAGCCGGCCTGTCTTGCCCTGTCCGGCTGCATCTGGTCAGCTGGACGCGACCCGACTGCCTGGCTTCTTCTCCGGTTTGGGTACCTGGGGATCATCCCCCCTACACTAGCCCCCGAGCGCGTGTGGATTCCACCCTTAGGCGAAATGTGCGCGCGCTCCTTCTTGTTTTTGAATTTGTGTCCGGCTGAGTTTGGCGGTTGCGCTACCCGTGACGTCATTGCTGACACCGGCCACGCACGCACGCGCCATCATTGCTCTGCAGCGGGCAATGTAACGTCCCGTCGCACGTCGCCTCGGGAAACCGCTGTCCGGCGCTTCGTTTCTTGCTCTGGGATCTTCTGCGCATCCTGCTTCGGCACACCGGATCCTGGGCAGCGGCTGGGGTGTGGGTTGCCTGGATGCGCGCCACGTGGCCCCGTCGACGGTTGCCCTTCCGGTCCTTTAAAGGGACGCCGCGGGGGAGGTGGTTCCTTTCCTTCGCTCCCCCGCTGCAGTCTCCTTCTCCCTCGCGTGCTCCTGCTTCTGCGCTCTTGCCTTCTGCGCCGCCCGCTCACCGTCGCGGACTCTACGGGCCACCGCAACTCTTCCGTTGCCGCTCCTCTCCACCAGCCAGAAATGTCCGCCGACTGCGGGGCTTGGTGCGGCTCCTCCGTCACCGAAGACCAGATCGCGAAGTATCGCGCCACCCGCGTTCTCCTGTCGGAGGAGGAGGTGGCGGTGCGGTTGGCACCGGCGGGAGAGGTGTCGCCGCACCCGACGGAGGGGGAGCGCGTCGTCTTCCTTTCACATCTAGCGCACGGGTTTGCCCTTCCGGTGAACCCCTTCCTCCTGACCTTTCTCGCCTTCTTCGACCTCCGTCTTCACCACCTCGGCGCCAACACCGTCGAGACGCTGGCGCACTTCATGGCGTTCTCCGAGAGCTATCTCGGGATCCAGCCGGATCTCGGGCTCTTCTGTCGGCTCTTCCGAGTCTGGCCGCAGGTGCAGTACACGAAGAGGCCGCTAGTCGCCTGCGGCGGCGTCTCCATCTACTACCGCTCCCAATCCGGCTACCCAAGTTCTTGCTCCATGACACGGTACGGCTGTGGCAGCAGTCGTACTTCTACGTCAAGAACGTCACCAACGTCGACCGGATAAATCTTCTGGCCTTCCAGGACGCCGAGTCCAGCCGGCAGAACAGGGACTTGAAGTTCCACGGCGACAAGGCGGAGACGGACGCGATGCTGCAGCGCATGCGCTCCCTCGTCACCTGCCGGCTAACCGGCCGGGACATCACTCTTAGCTGGATGTCCCGGCTGATGAAGCCGAGGCAGCAGCGGGCGCAGAAGATGTGCTACTACTCCGGCCGGCTGGACCCGACCCGGATGTCGCGCCGCGATCCCCGCTACCATAACTTGAAGGAGTGGTTGTGGACGATCAGCAAGGAGCGGCTGCCGGAGAACTGGATGTTCAGTCTGGCACCGTACAACCGGGAGAACTGCGCGCCCCGGGTAAGTTCTTATAGCTGGAAACTTTATTTGCTCTTTCTGTGTTATTTCATTGTTCTGTCTGACTGACTTCTTGTATTCGGCAGATCTTCGCCTGCATCCTTCGCGAGGAGGGCGAGGCTCCCCTCGAGGTATTCATGCCTGACTTGCCCGAGCCGCGCGCTCGGCGGTCCGGCGAGGAATCGGACCAGGACGGTGATGCCTTCCCCAGCCAGAATGACGAGCCGGCTGCAGACCCCCACGCGGAGGTGCACGAGGAGGAGGAGGCCGTGCCGACCGCGGATCCGGCGACGCGCTCCGCGACGGACGACGATGCAGGTGGGAGCGGCTCCAACCGTTCCGGCTCCCGCCGGCCTGCGACGGAGGAGCCGGTCTGGCGCCTTGCCGCCAAGCCGCCTCGGCCGGAAGAAGGGGCCACCCCCAGTTGTGCCAGGGTACGTTCTTTCTCCCCCATTTCTTCTTTCGACGCCTTCTGTCTATTTGCCCTTTTTCTTCTTTTTCTGACTTTGGTTTATTTTGCTCTTGCCTTCTCCTTCTTCTCTTTAGCACGCTGGTCTCTTTTGGAGCCGCGACCCGGCACGAGCGTCGACCAGGTCGCCGCCCCGTGCCCCGACTGCGCCAACCGGCACTCCTCCTTCTCCTGAGGCGCAGCCTTCGCCTCCCCCTCGAGGTGAGCCGACCGCCTCCGCCCAGCCGGAAGGCTCCTTCGCAGGAGCGTGGGGGGTTGCCGGCAAGGAGCTCGTCGTTGTTGGCGACGACAACTCCGACGAGGAGCCTGGGGAGGAATGGCGAATGGCGGTGGTCGCGGCGAAGGAGTCGTTGGCCGTCAACACCGTGGACGACGACGCTTTCTCCGCCGCCTCGCTGTCGGACCTTGCCGCCACGCTCGAGCTGGCGGTGAAGGAGATCCGGCTGCTGGAGGCCACAGCCGGCGGGAACCGGACGCTGGAGCAGAAGCTTGCTGCCGCCAATGGGACTTCCCAGAGTAAGCTCGCTTCTCTTGGCCTTTTTTTACTGATAGCCGGAATTTCCACAGCCATCCTTGTGTGCGCTCAGCGCGAGATCGATCGCTTGAAGAAAGCGAACGATCGGCTGAGCAAGTCCAATTCCACTCTGCGGCTACAGAACAAGGATTGGCACGCGAGGATGGATGGCCTGGAGGCCACCATCAAGGAGCACGACGCCTCGCTCGCTAGCCGGGCCGAAGCCTTCACCCTTCTCGAGGCCCAGAACAAGGACCAAGAGAAGGAGATCAAACGGCTAGCGGTCAAGGAGAAGGCGCTGGTGGAGGAGCTGATGCAGGTCGGCCACACTGCCAAGGGTGAGTTCCTTTTCCCGTCTTCCTTTCTTTCCGAATCCGGTAGCCGGATCTGACTCCTCTTTTCTGATAGCCTTTTACCCCAGCATAGACCTGCTAGCCTACAACCGGCTGCAGGAGAACTGGTCGGGAGTGCAGCCGACGGCCCAGGAGCTCGTCGTCCTTCTTTGCGAGGAAGCTGCCAAGCTTCGTCAGGCGGCGCGGGATGTATTCTCCTTCATGTGGCCGGAGGCTCCGGTTCCAGAGACGATGGCGCAGCTGGCTGCGAAGGTGGGGGAGGTGCCGGCTGCGGTGGACCGACTGCGGGACTTGGCGGCACGGGCCGGAGCGGAGATGGCTCTGGCCCTCATGCTCTCCTGGTACAAGGACGCCCGCGTCGAGAAGATCGACGGTGGCTTCCATGCCGGGGCCGATCTTGCGACCATCCGCCAAGCTCATCTGGTGCTCACCGACTCGGAGTCCGTCGGCACTCTTGACGTGGAGGGCCCGATGCCGCCGCCCGCAGGTGCTGGGACCGGATCAAGCTCCGCGCCTCCTCCGCCGCCCGAAGCTTTTGCCGGCCAAGATCTCCCTCGTAGCAAGGGTCTTGTCGTCTAGTTATTGCCCCGGGATGCCGGGTGTATTTGTCTTGTCTTAGATATCCATGAACCTTGTCTGTCTGTACCGGCTATCTTTGACGCCGGGTAACTTATAGGAGCTTCGCCTCCCTTTTGTTTGTTAATCGTTGAAATTCTTGAATCTCCCTTAACTTGTGTGTCGAGTTTCCTTTCGATATTTTGCTAAACTCGTCCGGCTACACACCCTTAGCCGGGCGAACTACGCCTCCAGTGGGGGCGTGCAAGCGCACCCACTGGGTGTAGCCCCCGAGATTCGGAGTAGCTGGCGCAGCCAGGTGCTTCGAATCTTCCTCATTTCTTCCAAGTCTTCTAACTTTATCCGACTGGCCTCGTCCCAGTCGGCTGCTTTCGTCGGCTGAACGCCTTCGGCCGGGGGAACTAACATTCCAGTGTTGGCGCGTGAGCGCACCCACTGGGTGTAGCCCCCGAGATTCGGAGTAGCTGGCGTAGCCAGGTGCTTCGAATCTTCCTTGTCTTCTCTTGCTCCAGCCCTTGCCCTCACCTGGGCTCCGGACAGCCGGCTAAACGCCTTTAGCCGGTCGATTCCACTGGGGGCGCGCGAGCGCACCCAGTGGGTGTAGCCCCCGAGATTCGGAGCGCTTGATGAGGGCAAGGACTTCGAATCTTCTTTCCTTCTCCTGAATTCCGACTCGGGTAGTCGGACAAAAATGTACATACGCATACACACATGTCCACATAGGTTAGTAGGTTAGTATGCCAAATTGTAGCCGGAAAACGACTTGTTTTTTCGAAAACTGGCTTGTCCCTTTCTAGACACTTAGTCGCTTTCCCATGCACTCTGTTGTTTTCGATGCGTCCTTTCTAGGCAGCCGGGATGTGGTCTGCAGCCGAAATCGAAGGGAGTTGACAGTACATTGCACACGGTACTAATGGCTTAGCAGCTGGATTGGTTTGAGCTAGTTGCAGGGCCGGGACACCCGATCTGTCTCGTCTCCTCCCCATTTTTCTTGTGGGATGCCTCGGGGTTTTGCTCTTGCTAGCCAGACAGCCGAGTTGCAGTCTGTAGCTGATACGAAGAGTGGGCCTCTGACACCGTCACACACTACTCAGTCGGTTTGTTGACTTAGTAGGCCGGGCCAGCCGGCGAGCCCCCGGGTAGGGGTTGCCGGACCCGGGAAATTTGAAACCGGAAAACAGGTGCATGCACATTTCTAGTAAGGATCCCCTGAGATTCTCATGGGGGTTCGCATTTTCATTCATGGGGTTTTCGGGATACATACACTACCTGGCGACTAGGTGTAAAACGGGCGCAGCAGGGCCGCGTTCCAGGGACACTCGGTCTCCTCGTCTGATTTGTCCATCTTGTTCTTGCGCGGCTGCTGCGCGTCGATGAGGTAGTAGGAGTCGTTGGGCAGCGCCCGGCTGATGATGAAGGGGCCCTCCCAGGGTGGCGATAACTTGTGCATGCCCTTCGTGTCTTGCACCAGCCGGAGAACCAGGTCGCCTTCGCGGAATGCGACTGGGCGGATCCGGCTTGAATGGTAGCGACGTAGTCGCTGCTGGTACAGGGCTGATCTAGACAAGGCCAGCTCGCGGGCCTCCTCTAGGAGGTATACTCCGTCCTCCCGCGCCTCCTGGTTGGCTTTTTCGTCGTAGAGGAGCTTGCGAGGGGAGTCGAACTTGATGTCGGCGGAGAGGACGGCTTCCAATCCGTAGACCAGGAAGAATGGCGTGTAGCCGGTTGACCTATTCGGCGTGGTGCGGAGGCTCCACAGCACAGCCGGAAGTTCTTCGATCCAACATCCGGGTGACCGCTCCAATGGCTCGATGAGACATGGCTTGATGCCGGCTAGCATCAAGCCGTTTGCTCTTTTGACTTGCTCGTTGGATTGCGGGTGCGCGACGGAGGCGAGGTCCAGTCGGATGCCCTTGTTGCTCCAAAACCGGGCGAAGGCCCCCTTGGCGAAGTTCGTGCCGTTGTCAGTGATGATGCTGTTGGGGTAGCCGAAGCGGTTGATGACGTCGGTGAAGAAGGTAACAACTGTTGCCCCCGTCCAGCTTCCGGATAGGCTTGGCCTCGATCCACTTTGTGAACTTGTCCACCACCACTAGCAGGTGGGTCATGCCCGCGCGTGCTCGCTTGAAAGGACCAACCATGTCGAGGCCCCAAACCGCAAAGGGCCAGGTGATCGGTATGGTCTTGAGTACCGAAGTTGGCATGTGCCTGAGCTGTCCGAAGCGTTGGCACCCGTTGCATGCGCGGACCAGCTGCTCAGCGTCCTCGAGGGCGGTGGGCCAATAGAAACCATGGCGGAATGCCTTGGCGACTATCGCCCTTGACGAAGCGTGGTGCCCGCACTCGCCCTTGTGGATATCTTTGAGTAGCCGGTAGCCCGTGTCCACATCGACAATCTTTGGAAGATGCTGGATACGCCGCACTTGTATAGCTCGCCGTTTATGAGGGTGTACATGCGCGCGCGGCGCCGGATTTGCCTGGCCTCCACCTCGTCGTCCGGGAGTTCTCCATTGGCGATGTAGCTCATAAAGGGATGTGCCTAGGATGGCACTTCCCGAATGACGAGGACGCTCCTGTCCTCCGGCTGACATATGTCGGGGGGTCGTCTGGGTGGCGTGCCCAGGACGGCAGCCCCCGAGCTACGAGGCGAGCCGGCAGCCTCCGGGTCTTACGAGCCGAAAGGCACTGCCTGGCCGGAATTGGTGCTTCGAATCTTTTTCTTCGGCGGTTCTGCGGGCTCTGCTTCTGCCGTTCCGTCAGCCGGAACGCTTCCTGCCCATACGATGGAGTCTGATTCAGGTGACGGGTTGATGGATGGCTTGCGCAGGTGCTCCAAGGAGACCCCTGGTGGGATAGCCTGCCTGGTGGATCCGATCTTGGAGAGCCCATCGGCTGCCACGTTGTTGATGCGGGGATGTGGTGAAATTCGCACCCATCGAAGGAGGCGTGAGCTTCTGGATGTGGAATCGGTAGAGAGCCATGTTTGCATCTCTGTCGTCCCATTCTCCGGACACCTGCTACACCACCAAGTCCGAATCACCGAAGCACAGGATACGGTTGACACCGATCTCCTTGGCCAGCCGGAGCCCGTGCGCCAGTGCCTCGTATTCGGCTACGTTGTTGGAGGCCTTGAAGTGCATCCGCTAGTGGTCCGAATTCGAAACCGGTAGGAGATACTGGGTCTCGGCCCAGTCGACGAGGAATTCCGCCAACGCCTGCTACTTGATCGTGAGCCAGGGCTCGTACTGGATGGAGTAGGCGGCGAGCTCGATGGCCCACTTGGCGACTCGGCCGGTGGCGTCCTTGTTGCCGATGATTTCCGAAAGGGGTGCAATGCACATGACCTTAATCGGGTGCTCCTAGAAGTAGTGCTTGAGCTTCTTGCATGACAGGTACACGCCGTAGCACATCTTATGGTAGTGGGGGTAGTTCTGCTTGGAGAGGGAGAGGACCTCGCTAAGGTAGTAGACGGGTCTCTGAACCGGCTGAGCCTTGCCTTCCTCGGGGCGCTCCACCACCAGGACGACGCTGACGACCCGGCTGATGGCTGCTATATAGAGCAACATCGGCTCCTTGCTAGCCGGTGTGGCTAGAACCGATGTTGTGGATAGCATGCGCTTGAGGTCGTGAAACGCGGTGTCGGCTTGCGAAGTCCAGGAGAACTTGTCCGTCTTCTTCATCAGCTGGTACAACGGGAGTGCCTTCTCCCCTAGCCGGCTGACGAAGCAACTGAGGGAAGCCAGGCATCCGGTGAACTTCTGGACCCCAAGCAGGTTCTTGGGCGGTTGCATCCTCTCGATGGCCACGATCTTCTCCGGATTCGCCTCGATACCTCGTTGTGATACGAGGAAACCGAGGAGCTGGCCGGACGGCACCCTGAAGATGCACTTTTCCGGGTTTAGCTTCATCCGGTACTGGCGGAGGTTGCCAAATGTTTCTCCCAGATCCTCGAGGAGGGTGCGCTTCTCCTTGGTCTTGATGACCACGTCATCCATGTAAGCGTGCATGTTTCGGCCTATCTACGAGTCCAAGCATTTCTGCATACATCACTAATAGGTGGCGCCTGCGTTCTTTAGGCCGAAAGGCATGGTTACATAGCAAAAAGCCCCGTAGGGGGTGATAAATGATGTCTTAATCTGATCAGCTGGGTTTAGCCGGATCTGATTGTACCCGGAATAACAATATAGAAAATACAACAAATCACAGCCGGTCGTGGAATCGATGACTTGATCGATACGGGGCAAGGCGAAGGGGTCTTTCCGGCACGCCTTGTTCAGGCTGGTGTAGTCGATACACATGCGCCAGGTCTTGTTCTTCTTCAGCACCAGGACTGGGTTCGCCAACCAGTCCGGGTGGTACACTTCCATGATGAACCCGGCTGCAAGGAGCCGGGTGATCTCGTCATCGATTATCTTTCTCTTCTCCTCCGCGAACCGGCGCAGAGGTTGCTTGACCGGCTTGGCATCCGGTCGCACATGAAGTGAGTGCTCGGCGAACTCCCTCGGCACACCCGGCATGTCGTTGTATTGGGAACGACAGTACCTGAGGAGGTTAGATAGAGGTGTGGGGACTAGCAGGGAAGCTATCGACGTCGTCCGCAGGCGGGATTGGATACAAGCGAGCGTAGCAGGATGCAAGAAGTACCCAGGTTCGGGGCCCTCGTGATGAGGTAAAGCCCCTACTCCTGCTAGATCTGACTATGTGGAATACTCGAACTACAAGTGCTCCTCGAGCTGTATAAGCTAGCTACTGCCTTAAATGCTGTATGACCAACCCGTCTATCTGTCTCTGTATGAGAGAGCTAGCTACCTGAGTGAGCTAGCGATCGATCACCAAAATACTAGTGCGTGTGTGTGAGAGAGTGATCGATGGATGTATGTGAGAGTGAAATGGAGTCGCTGTGAGTGAGTCCCTCCCTTGCCTTATAAAGGTGGCCGAGGGGACAAAGGTGGGACCCACTTGACTAACTAGTATTATGCATGTGTCATGCATGATGTAGTGTATAGTGTATACTATTGCACACATCATCTGATAAAGTAGCATGGGCCTTGGTCTTCTCAGTCTTGTCGGTCATCTCCTTGTCTGGTCCTTCTTCTTATCTCGTACAGGGAGTAATTGGCCTGGAATCCAATGCATCGCTGGGTAGTAACTGGTGCCGAGTGAGGCGAAGGATTCGGATGGGATCGATCCATCCGAGAGCATTGAGTGGAGGTGATCGGGAGCTGGGCAAGCGATCTGGCTGCTCCTGTCGCCAGCAGCCTAGCCGGATGGAGCAGAGGGAGGCCTAACCGAGCGGAGCCACTCAAGGCCCAACCGGACGGAGCCACTGCAGAGCCGGTGGGAGGCCCAGCTAGGGCCTCACGGGAGGAGCCTAGGCGGGGCGACGAGGGGGAGCCGGGGCGGAGCCGGATGGGCCGGTTCGGGTGCAGAGGCGGCCCGCTCGGGCGAGCGGCAGAGTCAGTTGGGGCGGAGCCGCTTGGGCCGGCTGGTGGCGACCGGCCCACCCGGAGCAGGCGCCGGATGAGCCTAGGCGGGTATGCCTAGGTGGACAGGCAGCGGGTCGGCCGGCTGGGCCAGCTGGCCCAAGGGGCAACGGCCAGCCCAGGCGAAAGGAGAGGAGGGCCCAACCGGGAATGCTGCTGCAGGCCGGCTGGGAGCTCCTTGTCGGCCCAGGACCACTGTCTTCTTTTTCTCTTATCTGTTTTTGCCTTTTTGTGCGCCTTGAGTACTTCTTTGGGGTACCCGGGGATAATCCCCCCGACACTAGCCCCCGAGCGCGCGCTGATTTCACGCAGAAGGGGAAATTCGCATGAGCTCCACAAAAAACTTGACGTTGTCGTTGTAGATGCAGTTCTTGAATGGCGTCCGGCTGGACACCTCCGGCCCGGAAGCAACACAACCACCGCGGGGGCGCGCGAGCGCACCCGCGGGGTGTAGCCCCCGAGATTTGGAGTACCTGACGAAGACAGGTGCTGCGAATCTTCTATTTTTTGCCCTTTTCGACACCTCGAACTTACTATCTGGCTGAACGCCTTGACCTAGGTACCGAGTGTGTTATGCGTACGTCTTTTCGGACTCTTTATTTGTTTGTGGACAACAGAAATTTAAACATGAGAAAAGGGGATCATTCCATTTGGAACACACCCATCTATCTCATCTGACCTCTCCGAATTCCCGAGTAACGAACCATGGGCTATAGATGGTTGGGGCATATCATCATCCGGAGGGAGTGGTCTTAATATCGATGTCTTTCTTTAACCTTTGGGAGGTCGAACCACTGAACCTATTTCTTTGACCTTGGGACCGATAGGAAGAAGACAAAAAAGCAAGGACGAGTGGAACGAAGGAGACTAGACTAGCGTTAGGAAGGACAAAGGAGACAGACAGAATTGACATCAGAAAAAGAAAAAAGGACTTTTTGAAGTTTGAGTGAGGATCTTCAATTTCGGAGAATCGGCTGAAAAAACGCGGAATTGTCTTCGCCTTTGTAAGTCCAGCCTATCTCGCTTTTAGCCTTCATGGTGAATGGCCCACCCTTTCTTTGAACCTTGTCAATGATCGAGCCGGACCGAAGAACTTGATTACACCGGGGGCGCGCGAGCGCACCCGGTGGGTGTAGCCCCCGAGATTTGAAGTAGCTGGCGTAGCTAGGTGCCTCGAATCTTCATCTGTACTTGAAATCCGACTCGGTGCAGTCATGCAAAACAAACACACAGAAATGAACCTGCTGTCAGTACATCAACATATAGTACACATGCTATCAACCGGATAACGGTTTTATTTTTCAAAAACTAGCTCGTGCTTCTCTGAATACTTAGTCACTTTCTCGTGCGCTCTGCTGTTTACGCTATGTCCTTGTCGGCCAGCCGGGTTGCGGTCTGGAGCCGGAACCGAAGGGGGAGCTGACAGTACATTGCACACGGTACTAGGGCTGAGCAGCCGGAAAAAACCAACTAGGCACAAGGCTAGAATGTCCGATCTGTCGCACCCTTCGCCGTTTTTCATGTGGGATGCCTCGGGCTTTTGCTCTTACTAGCCGGATAGCTGGGTTGCGGTCTGTAGCTGAGACGAAGAGTGGGCCTCTGACACCGTCGCACACTACTCAATCGGTTTACGGGTTTAGCAGGCCGGGCCAACCTGCGAGCCCCTGGGTAGGGGTTGCCGGCGCCGGAAAACTGAAAGCAGGAAGAAAAACAACATCTGGTGAGACCTCGAGGGTTGCTCGAGGTCGGAAAAATACTCACATTGCAGTAGTTGGCGCGGTAGGGTCGAAGATGCGATTCCACAGGCGTTGCGGCTGCTGAAACGGTCCAACTGGCGTTCCAGCGGGATAGCCTGGCTCCAGCCGGACAGGCAACCAAATGCGGCGTAGCCGGATTCGGTCCCCAGCCGGCCAGGCAACCAAACGCGCCAGGATGCGCCGAGCCGGCCTGGCCCAGCCGGAACGGGGTCCAGTCGGCAACCAAACGAGATGAAGTCGTGCAGAGTTGGTCCGACTCAGCCAGAACGGGTCCGAACCGGCCTAATCGGACAGACAGATTTTTTCTTGCCTTTTCTTTTTTGTCTTTTTTCTCTTTCTAACCGCACTGAGCTAGCCAGATGTCCTCTTCTCACATTTTTTTTCTGACCGGTTACTCCAGCCGGATTTTTTTTCTCTCTCTTACTTACTTTTCCCTACTGAATCTGCTCAACCGACTAGCTACAGCCCTTTTTCCTTGTATTCTAACTTCTAACCGACTAACAACCAGCCGGTTTCTTTCTCAGTCGAATTCTCTCTCTCTTTTCTCTTGCTTTTTTCTCCAACCGGCTGATTCCTAACCCATCTTGCGTTCTCTCTCTCTTTTTTTTTACTCAGCCGGATACAACCAACCGGACATCTTCCCTTTTTCTATTTTCTTTCTTTTCTACTTTTTCCAACCGGCATGCCCAATCGGTGCCTCTTTCCTTTTTTCTTTTTCTTCCGCTAGCAGAGAAAACTCACGGGGCCGCAGCCGGCGGGCGGCGAGCCGGAGCGGGGCGGAGGCGCGGGGCCGCGCGAGCCAGACTGGCGAGGGCGCGGGCGCGCGAACCGGACCGCAGGGCGGGCGGCGTCGGGCGTGAGGCCGGTAGCTGCACCGGCAAGTGGCAGCGGGCGCGGCCGGTAGTGGCAAGCGCAGCTGGCGGCGAGCCGGAGCGGGGCGGAGGTGCCGAAGGAGCCGCAGCCGGCGACGTCGGGCGCGTGCATGCGGCGGTGCCGAAAGCAGAGAAATAAAGCGGCGGCGGACTGCATGCAGTGACTGCGCTCGGGCAAAGCAAGCCAGGCAGGTGACGATTTGAGGAGCTTGCCTCGGTGGTGGCCAAATAGAGAAGCCAAGGTGAGATGGAGCTCAGCTACGGGTTGGTTGATCCTGCGATTGGATCCAAGGAGGCCAAAATATATGTGTATGCGCACGAAATTTGCGGCTGTACGTATGTGTTTGGCATGAATCGATTAAGCTGTTTAGCTCGCGCGCGTGCGGCAGCAGCTTGGTGGTGACGCAGGCGCGAGAGGGCGCGGGAGGCGTGGCGGCGACGCGGACCAGGACGGGGGCGGAAGCGCGGGCGGACGAGCGTGCTGCCATAAGACGGAACGGCGACGGGGCCTGCTCGCGCGGACGCGAGGAGACGCTGCCGCGGGCGCGCGCGGACGGAAATGTGCGGAACACCGGTGATGAGGTGCAGCAGGGGTTGATGACGGCCACGGTGCCGCCGCGACCGACGCGGGCGAGGACGGCCTGGACGACACGGACGGTCGGGGCGGCGCACCGGGCGGACAAGAGGCCGAAACCGCGGGCGCGGATGCGGTGACGCGGGCGAAGACGGTGTCGAGCCCCCGCGGTTCTTGAGGAAGCGGAGCCGCGACGGTGCCGCGGCAGCGGCGAGCCTCCGGGCCTCTCGGCGAGACGGAGACGACGACGGCGCGGAGGCGGCAGCGAGCCCCCGAGAAACTTGTCGGGGCGGAGTCGGTGACGACGGCGCGGAGGCGTCAAGCCCCCGGGCAACTCGAGATGGCATCGGTGCCGACGACGATGGAGAAAAAATCGGCCCCGTGCGGAACGGAACTCCGGTCGAAGCCATCACCCCACGGTGGACGCCAACTGTCGTTGTATTGGGAACGGCAGTACCTGAGGAGGTTAGATAAAGGTGGCTAGCAGGGAAGCTATCGACGGCGTCCGCAGGCGGGATTGGATACAAGCGAGCGTAGCGGGACGCAAGAAGTACCCAGGTTCGGGGCCCTTGTGATGAGGTAAAGCCCCTACTCCTGCCAGATCTGACCATGTGGAATACTCGAACTACAAGTGCTCCTCGAGCTGTATACGCTAGCCACTGCCTTAAATGCTGTATGACCAACCCAGTCTATCTGTCTCTGTATGAGAGAGCTAGCTACCTGAGTGAGCTAGCGATCGATCAGCAAAATACTAGTGCGTGTGTATGAGAAAGTGATCGATGGATGTATGTGAGAGTGAAATGGAGTCGCTGTGAGTGAATCCCTCTCTTGCCTTATAAAGGTGGTCGAGGGGACAAAGGTGGGACCCACTTGCCTAATTAGTACTATGCATGTGTCATGCATGATGTAGTGTATAGTGTATACTATTGCACATATCATCTGATAAAGTAGCATGGGCCTTGGTCTTCTCAGTCTTGTCGGTCATCTCCTTGTCTGGTCCTTCTTCTTATCTCGTACAAGGAGTAACTGGCCTGGAATCCAATGCATCGCTGGGTAGTAACTAGTGTCGAGTGAGGCGAAGGATCCGGATGGGATCGATCCATCCGGGAGCGTCGAGTGAGGCGAAGGATCCGGATGGGATCGATCCATCCGGGAGCATCGAGTGGAGGTGATCGGGAGCTGGGCGAGCGATCTGGCTGCTCCTGTCGCCAGCAGCCTAGCCGGATGGAGCAGAGGGAGGCCTAACCGGGCGGAGCCACTCAAGGCCCAGCCGGACGGAGCCACTGCAGAGCCGGTGGGAGGCCCAGCCAGGGCCTCGCGGGAGGAGCCCAGGCGGGGCGACGAGGGGGAGCCGGGGCGGAGCCGGATGGGCCGGTTGGGGCGTAGAGGTGGCCTGCTCAGGCGAGCGGCGGAGTCAGTTGGGGCGGAACCGCTTGGGCCGGCTGGTGGCCACCGGCCCACCCGGAGCAGGCGTCGGATGAGCCTAGGTGGGGATGCCCAGGTGGAGAGGCGGCGGGTTGGCCGGCTGGGCCAGCTGGCCCAAGGGGCAACGGCCAGCCCAGGCGGAAGGAGAGGAGGGCCCAACCGGGAGTGCTGCTGCAGGCCGGCTGAGAGCTCCTAGTGATGGGTTCGTAGCATGGAAAACAAAAAATTTCTACCGCAAGAACGAACAAAACCCAGATCTAATCTAGATAAAAGCCAATATCTAATCTATTAGACATGTGCAACGAGATAGATCTGTACTAACCCTTATAGATCCGAAAGCATTACGAGATTGGATCTCGTGGTTGATGTAGTCGATCACTTGCCGATCTCAAAATCGAGTGGACGATCCTTCCGGCGCCGCGTTCTGGCAGCGCTTCCGCAGTCGGTCACACGTGCGGAGTCGAAGCAGACCTTCCTCTCCCCGTTCCAGCGAGCAGCGGAGGTAGTAGATCTTCTCCACGGAATCCCAGCAGCACGACGGCGTGGTGGTGGTGGTGGTGGAGTAGAGAATTCTGCAGGGCTTCGCCTAAGCCTGAGCAGAAGAAAGGAGGAGGAGAGAGGCGGCTAGGGTTTGGAGTAGTGGAGGGGGCAAGGGGGTGGCGCCTCCACCCCTCTATTTAAAGGAGGGAGGCGCCTCCACCACTTCACTTTGAAATTCCTTAAACTTCTCGAAAGTTTCAGACTTATGTTTCATAAAGTAGACATACCTATATCTACTTAAGTTATCCGTGAAAGTGAGAACATAACGATATCCACCACGCGATGCTACACTCATTGGACCGCACACATCGGTATGTATTATTTTCATTAAGTCTGTAGCTCGCTCCATTGTACCAGAGAATGGAGTCTTAGTCATTTTTCCCATTAGACATGCTTCGCATCTTTCAAGTGATTCAAAATCAAGTGATTCAAGAAGTCCATCAGAATGGAGTTTCTTCATACGCTTCACTCCAATGTGACCAAGACGACAGTGCCACATGTATGTAGAATTATCATTCAATTTTATTCGTTTAGCATCTATGTTGTGAACATGTGTATCACTACTATCGAGATTCAGTAAGAATAAACCATTCATCTCAGGTGCATTACCATAAAAGATATTACTCATATAAATCGAACAACCTTTATTCTCGGACTTAAAAGAGTAACCGTCTCGCAATAAACAAGATCCAGATATAATGTTCATGCTTAACGCAGGCACCAAATAACAATTATTCAAATTTAAAACTAATCCCGAAGGTAGATGTAGAGGGAGCGTGCCGACGGCGATCACATCAACCTTGGAGCCATTTCCAACGCGCATCGTCACCTCGTCTCTTGCCAGTCTTCGCTTATTCCGTAGCTCCTGTTTCGAGTTACAAATATGAGCAACCGAACCAGTATCAAATACCCAAGCACTACTACGATTACTAGTAAGATACACATCAATAACATATATATCAAATATACCTTTCTTCTTGATGTTGCCATTCTTCAGATCCGCCAGGTACTTGGGGCAGTTACGCTTCCAGTGACCAGCACCCTTGCAGTAGAAGCACTCAGTTTCAGGCTTAGGACCACCCTTGGGCTTCTTAGCAGGTGCGGCAGCTTTCTTGCCGTCCTTCTTGAAGTTGCCCTTGTTCTTAGGCTTGCCCTGTCTCTTGAAATTGGTGGTCTTATTGACCATCAACACTTGGTGCTCCTTCTTGATCTCCACTTCAGCAGTTTTCAGCATGGACGATAGTTCAGGCAACGTCTTGTTCATGCAGTGCATATTGTAGTTCATCACAAAGTTCTTGTAACTTGGTGGCAGTGATTGGAGGAGACGGTGAATCCCTAACTCATTAGGAATCGATATCCCCAACTCTTGGAGCTTGTTTGCGTACCCAGACATGGTGAGCACGTGCTCGCTAACGGAGCTACCCTCTTCCATCTTACAGTTAAAGAACTTTTCGGAGGCCTCATAGCTCTCCATGGCCGCGCGAGTCTCAAAAATCAGCCTGGGCTCCTTAATGATCTCGAACGGGTCGTGGTGCTCAAAACGCTTCTGAAGCTCCGGTTCTAAACCGTACAGGATGGCACACTGAACTGTGGAGTAATGATTTTTCCGAGTGGCGTAAACATTCTTTACGTCATCGGTGGCATCTTCTGCAGGTGGGTCACCTAGCGGTGCTTCGAGCACATAGGTCAACTGACCAGCCCTGAGGAAGATCTTCAGTCCACAGAACCAGTCCGTGAAATTGCTTCCATTGTTCTTAAGCTTTTCTTTCTCTAGGAACGCATTGAAATTGATGGAGGGGGTCGCCATAATCTACAACAAATTTGCAAGTAGTTTAGACTAAGTTTATGATAAATTGAGTTCAAATTTAATTCTTAAATTAACTAGGTGAACTCTCACTCAAAACAACATCCCTCACATTGTCTTAGTGATTACACGAACCAAGTCCACTACACCAAGTCCAATCTTCATGAGAGAAGATGTAGTTTCATCGGCGAACAATCTGCATGTTCATCATATCATTTATATGACTCATGCTCTACCATTCGGTATTCCGTGTTCCGAGACCATGTCTGTACATGCTAGTCTCGTCAAGATAACCTTAGTTTCCGCATGTGCAAATCTGGCTTGCACCCGTTGTATGCACACGTAGAATCTATCACATCCGATCATCACGAGATGCTTCGAAACGACGAGTCTTAGCAACGGTGCCAACTAAGGGTGAACACTTTATCACTTGATATTTAGTGAGAGGGATCATCTTATAATGCTACCGTCGCGATCTAAGCAATACAAGATGCATAAAGGATTAACATCACAGGCAATTCATAATTAGTGTGATATGATATGGCCCTTTCTTCTTGCGCCTTTGATCTCCATCTCCAAAGCACGGACATGATCTCCATCATCACCAGCATTGCGTCAAGGTCGGTGGCGCCGCTTCATGGTTGTCCATCATCACTAGCAACTATTACAACTACTTGGAATAAAGCTATTACAAGATGAATAGACACGCAGGTCTTAACAGAATTAAAGACAACCATTAGGCTCCTGCCGGTTGCCATATTACAACAAGGATCATTGCATACATCAAATATAATCACAATCACATGATGGCCATATCACATCACAAAACCCCTGCAAAAACAAGTTAGACGCCTCTAATTTTCTTTGCATGTTTTACGTGGTTTGGGGCTTTCGAATAAGAATGAATCTTACCTACGAAACTGAACCACAACGTTGATACAAGTGCTATCAAGTGCTAAGTGTAAATTAGATCTATACTATGGTGGGAGAGACAGACACCTGCCAAGCCACTTGTGCAAAGCAAGTTACACGTCAATCGTGAACCAAGTCTCATGTGCGATGACATGTAAGGTTAGCCCGAGCCGCTTCATCCCACCATACCACAAGATGCAAAGTACACACAGCAAAAGACGGCACGAGCACCAACGCCCACAAAACCATTGTGTTCTACTCGTGTAACAGATCTACGCATAGACACGGCTCTGATACCACTGATGGGTTCGTAGCATGGAAAACAAAAAAATTCTACCGCAAGAACGAACAAAACCCAGATCTAATCTAGATAAAAGCCAAGATCTAATCTATTAGACATGTGCAACAAGATAGATCTGTACTAACCCTTGTAGATCCGAAAGCGTTACGAGATTGGATCTCGTGGTTGATGTAGTCGATCACTTCCCGATATCAAGATAAGGTGGACAATCCTTCCGGCGCCACATTCCGGCAGCGCTTCCGCAGTCGGTCACACATGCGGAGTCGAAGCAGACCTTCCTCTACCCGTTCCAGCGAGCAGCGGAGGTAGTAGATCTTCTCCACAGAATCCCAGCAGCACGACGGCGTGGTGGTGGTGGTGGAGTAGAGAATTCTGCAGGGCTTCGCCTAAGCCTGAGCAGAAGAAAGGAGGAGGAGAGAGGCGGCTAGGGTTTGGAGTAGTGGAGGGGGCAAGGGGTGGCGCCTCCACCCCTCTATTTAAAGGAGGGAGGCGCCATGGGAGGGGGAGTCCTAGTAGGACTCCCCTCCCTTCCTTGGCCGGCGGATTGGGAGGGGGAGGAGTCCTCCTCCCCCACGACTCCTTGTCTTGCCCCACAAGGACTCCTTGATCCTTTCTTGGTTTTCAAGCAAACTCCAAGAAATCTTCTAGAACCTTCCGGAACATTCCGAAACCTTCTAGAATCCTCATACAAACACTCCGGAACATTTCCTAACTCAGAAAATGATCCCCAATATATGAATCTTATTCTCCGGACAATTCCGGATCTCCTCGTGATGTCCCGGATCCAATCCGAGACTCCGAACAACATTCGGTCTCCAACGCACATTTCATATCTACTTAAAACAACTTCGAACCTTAAGTGTGTCACCCTACGGTTCGTGAATATGCAGACATGAATGGAGACACCTCTCCGATCAATAACCATCAGCGGGATCTGGAGATCCATAACGGCTCCCACATACTCAACGATGACTTCGTGATCGATAGAACCATTAACATACGAAACCAATTCCCTTTGTCACGCGATACTATACTTACCCGAGGTTTGATCGTCGGTATCTCCATACCTAGTTCTACCTCGTTACTGATAAGTACTCTTTACTCGTTCCATGTTATGTCATCCCTTGTGACCCAGTCACATGCTTGCAAGCTAACTAGATGACATTCCACCGAGAGGGCCCAGAGCATATCTATCCGTCATATGGATGGACAAATCCCAATCTTGGTCCATGCGCCTCAACACATACTTTCAGAATACCCAATGACACCTTTATAACCACCCAGTTACGAAGCGGTGTTTGATGTTATCAAAGTATCCATCCGGTGATGGTGATTATCATAACCTCATGGTCGAAGGATTAGGTTACTATGCATTTGAAAGCTTATAGCAATACGAACTTAATGACTTGATCTTATGCTATGATTACTATGGGTGTGTGTCCATCACATCATTCTCCTAATGATATAACCTTGTTATTAATCACATCCAATGTCCATGATCATCAATTAATCAACAAGCTAGTTCAACAAGAGGCTTACTAGGGACTCTTTTATGTTTACAAAACACACATGTATTAGTGTTTCCTAATAATACAATTATAGCATGGGATGCAAACATTCATCATAAACACAAAGATATAATAATAACCACTTTTATTATTGCCTCTTGGGCATATCTCCAACACCTAGTCGGCCCAGGACTGCTGTCTTCTTTTTCTCTTATCTGTTTTTGCCTTTTTTGTGTGCCTTGAGTACTTCTTTGGGGTACCCGGGGATAATCCCCCCGACACAGCATGTCCTTGGGGGACCATGCGAAGATGTCCCGATTCTCACGGAGGAAATCAACGAGCGCGCCTTCCTATTTGATGTCCAAGCCGGCACCAATGGTGACGAACTTAGTCGGATCGAAGGGGTCGAGCAGGATCCTCTTCGTCTCCTTTGCCGGCTGGAAGGCTCCTTCTCCAGCCGGTTTGCTGCTAGCCGTAATGTCCTGCTGGGCCTTGGCCACATTGCGCATGATCACGCGCTTTTCTTCGGCTATGATGAGGGCCTCTGCCAGTTTGAAACTGGCTGAGGCGCACTCCGTCGACCGCCTGAAGCAACCGGCAACGGTGATCACGCCGTGGGGTCCCGGCATCTTTGTCTTGAGGTAGGCGTAGTGGGGGATGGCCATGAACTTGGCAAGGGCAGGGCGCCCGAGGAGATTGTGGTAGGAGCTCGTCAGATTTACCACCTCGAACCAGATTGGTTCGCGGCGGAAGTTCTCCTCGGTCCCGAAGATGACGTCTAGCTGGATTTTCCCCAACGGGGCGCAGGCTAGCCCCGGCAGTACGTCGTGGTAGTCGTGCGCAGGTCGCTTTCGCGAATGCCCAGCTTCTCCAGCGAGGACTGGTAGAGTAGGTTGAGGCTGCTACCTCCGTCGATGAGGACGCGCGAGAATCGGCAGGTGCGCGCGTTGGAGACGATGAGAGGGTCGAACACCATGGCGTAGCCCCCGGGAGTCGGTAGATGCTCAGGCTGGTCCGCCCGGCTCCAGGTGATGGGGGTTTCCGACCAGTTCAGGTACTGGGGGACCGGAGAGACGATGGCATTGACCTCCTTGGAGCGTCGCCTGCGGCTGTGCTTGTCGTCCTGCTCCGTCTCGAAGATGTGGTAGGCGGCGTGCGGCTGGGGGTAGCCGTTGTTGTTGTTGCCGCCATTGCCGCCGTTACCATCATTTCCGGCTCCCCTAGCCGGCGGTGGAGGTCCACCCGGTGGGGGAGGCGGGGGACGAGGCTGGTTGCCCTGGTCCTTTAGGTGGCGGGTCCAGTTGCAGTTCCGGGTGGTGTGCGTAGCCGGCTTGAAGGGACCGCTATGCCACTTGCACGGGCCGTCAAACATCTGGTCGAAGGTGAGCCGTGGCTTCTGACTTCTTGCCTCATTAGCCGGTGCGTCGGGCGCGCCCTCCACAGCATTGACCTGCCGCGCGTGGTAGCGAGGCTTCTGCTGTCCAGCCTGGCGGTCCCTATGGAACCGGTTGTCGTTGCCGTGGCGCCTGGAGGATCCGGCTTCTCCAGCCGGATTGCTGGGTCGGTCGCGAGCCGGCTCCGTGGGAGTCAGACGCCCGTCCGCGTTTAATCGGAGGGGCTTCTTCATGGCGACATCCGCCGTGGCGTACTGGTCCGCAACCATCATGAGCTCCGCCATGGTTTTCGGCTCGTCACATAGTAGGCGGTGGCGAAGCATGGTGCCCTCTTGGCAACCCTCGATGAAGAAACTGATGGCTTGGCTCTCCAGGATGCCCTCGCAAGTATTGCGCAGCTTCGTCCACTTGACGAGGTACTTGCGGTCGGTCTCGCGGTCGCCCTAGACGCACAAGGCCAGGTCGCGCGGGCGCCCTGGGCGCTTGTACGTGCCGTTGAAGTTGCGGATGAACACCTTCTCGAAGTCAGGCCAGGCGTTGATGCTATTGGGCGCAAGGCTATTGAGCCATGTCCTTGCCGACCTGGTTAGCATGAGGGGGACTTAGCGCATGGCTGTGCGCTTGTTCCCGTGGGCGATGCCGACTGCCGTAACGTAGTCAGTCAGCCAGTCTTCCGGCTTCATGCTGCTGTCGTACTTGGGGGTGTCCTTGGGCAGGGAGAATTTATCCGGAAACGGCTCGTTCCAGATGCGGGGTCCAAAACAAACAGGGCCAGTCGAAACTTCCTCCTCCGTGACGCGCGCTTGAGCGAGGAGCTCGATGCGGTCGCGGGCATCTGGACAATCCGGGTTGGGCACTCCCACCCGGCCCGATAGACGGGAACCGGCTGGTTTGGGCGCTCCGGCAGGCGGAGGGGGAGGTGGCGGGTTGCTGTTCACCTTCTGCTCCTGGCGCTGCTGGCCCCTGTTGCCGGAGCTACGACGCCTACTGCGGGCCCTCGGCGGCTGAAGGGAGGACGCCTGCTGGGTGTTGCGCGGCGCGCCCCTGCTGTTGGGAGGTGGCCTGCTCCCCTGGAGTAGCTAAGGTCTTCCTGCATCTGCCGGTTGGCACCGGCCTGCTTGTCTGCGACGCGGAGGAGCTCCTGCACGCGAGCGTGCTGGCAGGCTCGCTCCTCGCCCTCCAGGCTGGGTAGTTCTTCTGCCGCGGCTTGCGCCGCGCGCAGGTTCTTGATGGGCGTGCTGTAGGTGGGCCGTGTGAGGGCAGGCGCGGGATCCGGTTCCCCGTCCTTTTCCATCCTACCGCCTAGCTCGCCGCCCCGACGCCGTACCTGGCCGCGCCGGCTCGGCTCTATGGTAGCCGGAGTAAGGCCGTGCGCGTGGTCGCACTCGCGCCGGGTGATCTCGAGCTGCTTGCGGGCTGCCGCCTGCTCCATGGCCTCATGGAGGAGGATCTGTCTCTCCACGCTGAAGTTGGCCTCCGCTTCCTCTGGGTTATCCCCGAGGTTAACCGGCGTCAGGAGCCGATCAATGGCATCCTCCACCGGGTTCCGTGGCTCCCGGGGAGCGGAAGTTCCAACCTCGTCTGCGCCTCGCTCCCGCGGCTGGCGGGGATGGGAGCTGGAACCGGCCATCATGACCTCCACGCCGCGGGATGCGGCGGAGGTGCTGCCGCCTGAGTGCGGCAGCTCCGCGACAGAGACGATTTCCCTAGGGAAACGCTCCGGGACGGTGGCGATGTAGACGGGGAGATCGCCGAATAGCAGGACGGTGTCGTTCGCCGGGAAGGAGGTTCCAGCGAAGCAGGAGGCGTTGTCGATGACGCAGTCGAACTTGCCAAGCGTGAGCACCAGCCCGGAGGCCACGCGCTCATCGGCTGAAGTGCGGGGTCCCGTGCGGAACGTGACTCCGGTCGAAGCCATCTTGCCCCATGGTGGGCGCCAACTATAGTTGTATTGGGAACGGCAGTACCTGAGGAGGTTCGATAGAGGTGTGGGGACTTGCAGGGAAGCTATCGACGGCGTCCGCATGCGGGATTGGATACAAGTGAGCGTAGCGGGACGCAAGAAGTACCCAAGTTCGGGGCCCTCGTGATGAGGTAAAGCCCCTACTCCTGCCGGATCTGACTATGTGGAATACACGAACTACAAGTGCTCCTCGAGCTGTATGCGCTAGCTACTGCCTTAAATGCTGTATGACCAACCCTTTCTACTGAGGCCTTGCCTCTCCTTATATAGGCAGAGGGGTAAAGGTCTCACTGGCTAGTCCGACTGGCAGGCCCCACAGGCGGGTCCCAGCCGGCTAGTCATCTACAGTATCCAGTATGGCATGTCTCATCGGAGTACGAGCGGTATGGTTGTCGTAGGCACAGTGGACGCCGTGCGAGCCCGTCGTCAGCACAGGCCACTGTTCCTGCGTCATCCTCGCAAAGTCTTCGATATGGCCGGGTGGTTGCCAGTCTTGTCATCGTACAAGGCGTACCGTGCACTGATACGCACGTCGTCTTGTCCCACTGATTGGGTCCGGCTACGTCGCCGTATCCGGCTGCCTCTTGCTAATCCGGCTACCGGGGGATAGCCGGCCTGTCTTGCCCTGTCCGGCTGCATCTGGTCAGCCGGACGCGACCCGACTGCCTGGCTTCTTGTCCGGTTTGGGTACTTGGGGATCATCCCCCCGACAACAATAAGAATAGAAAAATATCCAACACAATTCAAGATGGGATGAAACAATCTCAAACCCTAGTCTTGCAAGGTGGATATCCCTCTCTCTCTCTCAAGTACAAGTAGTGTCTATGGGGGTGTATTGGCTAGGAGGTCGAAGATCGTGGAGCGAGATGAAGAAAGTCTTCCCCTTCTTCTCCGGATCTCTTCTTTCTCCCTTCTGGATGGTATGGCGGCTGCTGTGTTGTGTTTTCGTCCCTTGTCCCTTCACGGAAGTTGTCCCTTTTGACAATACAGAGGCGGCGGAAACTATATGGCGGGAACTATATGGCAGGAAAAATATTCCTGCCATATAGTTGCTCGTTAAAGCTTATGTATGCTCCCCTCGAGTGCTTCCAAAGAGAGACTTGCTTATTTTCTCCAGAATATTGTGTTTCTCTAGTTAAAACGTTCTATTGACATTCAGAACCTGAAACACACATTAAAAACCAAGTTTTCTTCGCTACCAAAGTATTAGCGTTAGGTAAAGCTAGAAAACGATCAAATCCCAGAGAAAGCCATCAATAAAAGCATCAAAAATGCATTGAATGTCACAGCTATCAGAGTACACGACCAAACCGCTATGGCTGCCTTCATCAACGGCCTGGAAAAGGGCACATTGCTCCGACATACGCTGATGCGCCACTAGGACAACAGCAACTTCAACCTCAGCTCGATGATTGACATGGCTAGCAAATTCGTTGCCGCTGATGACAACACTCGTGGTTCATTGCCGGACCTGGCCATCCCTACCCAGTCCAAGAAGAACAACAATAACAAGCGAAAGAATCCTCCTGAAGAAAAGCAAGCAGCCGACATGGTCGCCACGGCGTTTGCTAGCAGAGGAGATGGCGGACAATGTGGCTGTGGCCGAGGAGCTAGCCGTGGGTAGTAGAGGAGTGACCCTACACCCTTAGCACCCCGTGTTCCCCAGACATACAAAGAGTACCACGATATGCTGTGTTTCATCCACCTTGACGCAAACGGCAAGGCCACCCACACCAACCACCAATGCAACTTTGTCAACAATCTCAAGGAGGACCCTGAATCTGGCTACAAGCAAAGTCAGAAGAACAAACCACATGGAAAAGGCAAAGGGAAGAAGAAGGAGGAAGAGTCCAAGGATTCAGATGACATGGACGAGGATGCAGACCCTAAACCCGCTGACAAGGGTGACAGCAAGGGAAATAACCTCTTCGAAAAAAGGCTCCAGTCTACCACACTTTCCTTGGTACTCCCACCGTTCGGGCCAAGAAAACCTCACTGAGGATACTGATGGCCAGTGTCCCTTAGTTCCCCAGTACATCAGGTAGTCAGAGATTCCAATCACCTGGGACATAGAAGATCACCTAGAGCTCATCCCAATAGAGAACTAGTATGCCATGGTCATCAACCCTTTTGATTGACGGCAATGAGTTCACCAAGTGCCTCGTGGATAGTGGAAGCAGCATCAACATCATGTACCTGGATACACTGCACAAGATGAACTTGATAGAGACCCAGCTAAGGAAGAGCAACACCGTGTTCCATGGCATCATTCCTGGCTGGCAAGCTGATTCCCTTGGCTGCATCACCCTTCCGGACGCCTTTGGTGATGTCAACAATTACCGCCAAGAGCGCATGACCTTTAAAGTGGTACCCTTCGAGAGCATGTACCACATCATATTCGGACATGACATCTTCCACTTCTTCCTCGCTAGGCCATGTTTCGTCTACAATAAACTCAAGATACCTGGACCAAAAGGCATCATCACTGTTGCCGGAAGCTTCACAAAGGCAAGGGAGTGCAAGCTAAGAGAATCCTCCTTTGCTGAAGCAGTCCTCTACGGTGACGAGTTCCAGGTGATCTAGCGCCAGGTCGATACCTCGGAGATGTCGGCTTCAAAGAAGCAAATTTCTGACTCTGAACCCGCATTCAAGGCCACCATCAAGACCAAGCAGGTGGAGCTTGCTGAAGGAGATTCCTCCAAGACCACCTCCATTGGGACGGACCTAGATCCAAATTAGGAAAGCGTGCTCGTCGAGTTCCTCCGTGAGAATAGGGACATCTTCGCCTCACAACCTGTCGACATGAAGGGTGTACCTAGGGAACTTGTCGAGCGTAGCCTAAACATCGATCCTAAAACAAAACCGGTGAAACAACCTCTACGACACTTTGGTGATGAAATACAACGAGCTATAGGTAGAGAGATAGCTAGACTACTTAAGGCTAGTTTTATCCGAGAAGTGATTCACACCCAATGGGTGGAAAATCTTGTACTTGTCCCCAAAAAGGGAACCAAAGAATTAAGAATGTGTGTTGATTACATCGTCTTGAACAAAGCATGCCCGAAGGATCCATTTTCTTTGCCTCTTATTGACTAAGTCATTGACTCAACACCTGGCTCGAAACTTCTATGTTTTCTCGATGCATACTCAGGATACCACCAAATCAAGATGCGAAAGTCAGACCAATTGGCCACTTCGTTCATCAGACCTTATGGCACATATTGCTATGTCAAGATGCCCTTTGGGTTGAAAAACGCTGGTGCTACCTACCAGCGGACGATGCAACATTGCCTACACGACAAAATAGGTCGCAACGTACACGCTTACATGGACGACATCACGGTGATGTCAAAGAAATCAAATGACCTCATCGCCAACTTGCAAGAAACCTTTGAAAATCTTCGGAAGTACAACATGATGCTTAACCCTAAGAAGTGTGTCTTCGGGGTGCCATCCAGAAAATTGTTGGGCTTCATCGTTTTGTATCGTGGAATTGAGGTCAACCCGGAGAAGATCAAGGCCATCCTTGACATCAAACACCCGACATACTTCAAGGACATGCAGAGGCTCACAGGTTGCATTGCAGTGGTAAGCCGGTTCATCAGCCGACTTGGAGAGAAGGCTATGCCGCTCTACAAGTTACTCAAGAAGGAAGAAAAATTCATATGGACGGACGAGGAAGATGCAGCATGAAGGCTCTGAAATATAGCCATCCACGTCCACATTTAAATTGATATTATTCATATTTTTGATGAAATATCTCTCTAAAACCAGCCACTAATGCCTAATATTCAAAGGGGTATGAAATCCTTTCTTTCTATTTTCTCCTTTGCAAATAATGCCGTTTGAAGATGGGAATCACTACATTAAAGTCAAAGATACGAGATTTCCAACAATCATAAGAAACCAGGAGCCGTGAAGCGTAGGCTGACGCTTTAATGACCAACTATACGACCGGAACAAAATTACGGTTGTATAGTTGGCGTCACCACCGCTAGGTCAAACAGAACAACTTTTGTGAAGGGACCCCTATATAAAGAAGCCTCAGGCGACGAGAAAACAATCCAGCCTTGACCTAAAGTCTCTGCCCCAGATCATCAGCCGCCTCCAGATGTCAAAACCCTTCTCCATCTCCATAGCCATAGTCCACCACTTGTAATAGTAGATATCTTCTTTGATTGGTGACATTGTAAGACTATTTTCTATCAATCTCATGATTTTTATTACAATGTTCGTGATTGTTGATCTCATCTCTATGTGTGAGTAATTCTACTTGGGCTAAGGGCTTCGGCTTACCCATGTAGTGTTTGTGCATGTTATTTATCATAGCTAGGATCATGTATTAGTTTGTATGACATGATGATTATTGTATCCTCTCTTGCCTCAATCTAAGGACTTCTCAGGTACCCATGACCCCAAGGGTTGAGCCAGGTATAGGGAGTATGAGTAATGACTGATCTGCAGATTGGGAACCCAGTGATAGAAGGGGTAGTACGGTTGTATGTGAGGGATTTACTTGGGATTAACGGTGACATCACTATGCATATAATTAGTTCTCTTTATTCCATGGATGAGACTAGTAAGTTACTGCTATAAGCGGTTGTGGAGGCAATAACAATTATGGATGCACTACCACATATAATTTATCTTGCTCTAAAAATTACATGCATACTTTATCTTTCTCTTTTATTCCCATCAGATGTTTTTGCACAACTACAGGTGAAACCGAACGCCCTAGGCCCTCTCTCTCCATCATCGACAACAACAAGAAGACGCAAACTCTTGGTCCGGTAAAAACACAAAAGGAATTCTAAAACTCCCGAAGGTCCATTAAAGTAACTTCACTACGCATCTGCTTCCCGAGGATTCGATAACCTAGGTCTACTAGGGAAAAGAAGCTATCCTACATCCATAGTCCGGATCGAAGGTATCAACCATTTTTCTGGCGCCGTTGCTGGGGAAGCAATAGCTACCCTGGTGAGGTTATTAGGAACCTTGCTAGTTTTAATTCTTGTTTTTAATTTTGTTAGTTTGCTTTTAGTATTTATTTGATAAACCAAAAAAATTAGTTAGTCTTTAAATTCTTGATTTTACTATTATAATTCTCTGTTTAGGAAAACCCAAAAATATAGGAAATATGGCTGAAAAGAAGCTTGGGGAGTTTGCTACTCCCAGCAATGATTATTTGCGTACTCCTATTACTCAGCCAGCAATTGCTGCTGATGACTATGAAATTAATCCCCATTATTTAAGTTTGGTTCAACAGAATCAATTTGGAGGCTCTGTTGTTGAAGACGTATGTATGCAGTTGAATACTTTCACTGAAATATGTGATATGATGCGTATAAAAGACGTTGACCCCGATGCGGTCAAATTGCGTCTATTTCCTTTCTCTCTTAGAGGAAGACCAAAAGAATGGTTGCTATCTTTTCCTATAAATACTATTACATCATGGGTGGAATGCACTTCTTTATTTATGACTAAATGTTCCCACCTGCAAACACTATGCAACTCAGATCTAATATTACTGGTTTTAGACAGGAAGAGCGTGGGCCACTAGCGCTTGCATGGGAAAGGATGAAAGAATGCATGAGAAACTATCCTAGTCATGGGATGAAAAGACTGGTTAATTTTCCATCTATTTCATATTGCACTTAACCCTGTGTCTAAGTCTATGCGTGATACTGCAGCTGGAGGAACATTTATGGGTAAACATATTACCAAAGCAAAGCAGCTGCTAGACAATATGCAGGACAACCATGCCTAATGGCATGTGGATAGATCAAACACAAATAAGGTGAACTTCGTCTCACCAAAAGAAAATGAAGAACTCAATGCTAAGTTGGATGAGCTCATACTAGCCGTAAAAGGTCAGGAACCCCAGGTAAGAGCTATGCTTGAAACAAATATTGAAGAAATAGACTTCATAGCTCGTAATGATTATAACCCTGTGATGGCCCAAAATATATCGACCTCGTTGGGGAACCCCAAGAGGAAGGTATGATGAGCACAGCAACAGGTTTTTCCTCAATATGAAACCAAGGTTTAATCGAACCAGTAGGAGCAAGGAAACACCCCAAAGGTGTTGCTAGCTGAACGTTGGCAGGGCGCACTACCGGTGCTAGCAGCAACGTGGATACTTACACAACACAACCACAGAACTCTGTCCCCAACTTGCGATGAGGTTGTCAAGTTCACCGGTTTTGCTGAAAACAAAGGATTAAACGTATCAAGTGGAAGAAAGTAATAGTTTGCAGAAAGTAAACACAAAGCACTAAACACAACACAGTAAACAATTGATTGTAGATTGATAGTAAAATAAAGGACCGGGGTCCATAGTTCACTAGAGGTGGCTCTCCTTAAGATAGATAACATGTTGGGTGAACAAATTACATAGGGGCAATTGACAAACATCGAGAAAGAATACAAGCATATACTACTCATCTTGACTCCTTTGAGATTCGATTAGGCATTACAACATTATACATAGAGCGCCATCCAACTGCATCTATGACTAATAATCCACCTTCAGGTTATCATCCGACCCCCCTCCAGTATTAAGTTGCAAGCAATGGATAATTGCATTACGAATTGGGTGTAAAGTAAACAATACGATTGTTCTATGAACAAAGGATTGTTGTTTTCTCCCTAGTAGCAATAGCACATCTAGTACCTTAGAGATTTTTGTCACTTCCCTAGATTACCAGAGGCATGAACCCACTATCGAGCATAAATACTAACTCTTGGAGTTGCTAGCATATACTTGGCCAAGATAGCTACTAACAATGGAAAGCATGCAAGATCACAAATAACAAAGACATGATAGAATCAATAATCAATCTGAAATAGCATCTCAATATCCATCAGATCCCCGCAAACACAACATGCAGAAATTACAAATAGATGATCTTGATCATGAACGGAGCTCACAAGATCTAAACATGATAGCACAAAGGAGGAGAACCAGCCTTCTAGCTACTACATGGACCCGTAGTCCAGAGATGAACTACGCACGCATCACACCGGAGGCTTGCATGATGATGAAGAACGCCTCCAGGGTGAATTCCCCTCTCCGGCAGGGTGCCAGGAAGAGCTTCAGATCCCTCCCGATCTAGGGAGGAGACGACGGTGGCTATAGACTCTTTCGTGGAATTATGATTGGGTCCTTAGGGTTTCCATATCAGAGGCAACTTATAGGCGGAAGGAGAGGACGAGGGGGTGCCTGGGGCGGCCAGACCACCCCTGGGGCGGGCTAGGCCTGGCCGCACGGCCAGGTGGTGTGGCCGGGCCCCAGCCCCTCTCCGTATTGTATTCTGGCTCCAGGTGCCCCTCGGTGAAAAACTGACTTTGGCTTTTGTCCCATCCAATTCTGAGAATATTCATTTTCTGACTTTCCTGGAACCAAAAACAGCAGAAAATAGGCAGCTGTCACTGTGGCTCTTGTTAATAGGTTAGTCCAAGAAATCACATGAAAATTACTCCAAAGTGTGGACAAAACATAAGAAAGTAGATAAAACCAAGCATGGAACATCAAAAATTATGGATACGTTTGCAACGTATCAACATCCCCAAGCTTAACTCCTACTCGTCCTCGAGTAGGTAAGTGATAAAAAGAAAGAATAATTTTTGAGGTGACATGCACCATCATAAACTTGATCAAAGTATTAGTAAAACATTCAAAGCTGGGATCATAGTACTTCAATCATAATATGAAAGACAAAGTTCTAGCAATAAGACAAAGAAACTATGTTGCAACATGAAAAGGCAAAAACAAAAGATTAAAGAATAACAATGCTTTGCAAGACGTTTGTTTGTTTCACATAAAGAAAACATAGCATAGTGGTATTCAGCTTGTCCCTTATAGAGTAGCAAACATAAATGCATAGGACACCTTCAAAGTTCATAAGAGTGACTAGATACAAATAGTTTAAAACCAGCAATATCAAAGCTATGCATCAATCAACAAGTCTTGGGACAATGAACATAAAACTAAGAATGGCCACTATGCTCTCAAAGTAGGTGCATAAACATAGAAGGTGGAGACTCAATATAATGGTGGAAGAAAGGCCTTTTGTAAAAGGAAGTAGGGATTCAAGTTTCATAAAGAGCTTCCAAAAATTATGGTACTTAATAGGTTTTAGCTCTCATTTCCCCTATCATAAGCATCTTGAAGTGATTAAGGTTAAAGTGAACAAACTATGGTGTATATGCTTGACGAAGTATAAGTTGGAAATCTCATGTCCCTTGATATGAGGGCCGCTCCTCATGCTACTCAAGTTTAGTCACCGGTAAGTTCTTGTCATTGTAAGTACATGTGTATCATAGAGAACCGCCAACGGGGTACCCCTTGCCCGATGATATGGAAGAATACCCATATCAAAATGACAAGGCAAGCAGACAACGAGCATCTCATCAATCTTCTTATTTACCATGGGAATATGGTGCTTTTTTCTCTCTTTCCTCTTTTCATATATCTCTTTTTTCTCTTTTTCTCAATATCTGACTCTTTTTTTCTAAGAAGAATGCTTAATAGACAGCTCATTATGGTTACGTTGCAGGTTTCCACCATGTCAGCATGGATTAGACCAGCAGCCCAGGCATTTCTCAAACACATATACATAACTCCATGGACTTACAAGCTCCCCTTTCATTTCACACCGACGACATCCATAGACAAAAGAGCATGATATCAACTAGGTACAAAGTACAAGTGCAATGTTGAAAGCGTTCCCCATGACAGCATGGTTCTGCTAATCCCCAACAAATAAGTGCAAGCATATATAACATAGACGACACAATGGTTCAATATTATTAAGGGTAAAAAAGTAAAGTGTGCCATCAAGTTCGTGAGAGCTTTAATCACTAGTTTTCTCATAACAAGTTTAATTCGGAAGATAGATAAAAACATGAATATACTTGGAATAGCATATGCTAGTAGGTAGGTATGGTGGACTCTTTGGAATAACTTGGTTTTCGGAGTTGGATGCATCAGTGGAACTCATCCTTGGTTACGGAGGCTAGCAAAAGACTGGGAGCGACAAACTAAGATAGCAATAATGGCCATAATCATGCAGGGCAACAAAACATCATTGCTCAAAGCATAAAGTGATACTACAAGTTGAAAACTAAAGGATCATAAAGGCTATGGTGACTTGGGATAGTCATAACATGGTGTTAACATGCGCCAAGTCAACCCAAATAAAGCATCAAAGGAGAATACTACTATACTATGCTTTAATATGCTAAAACAACGCATGATACTTCCAAGGCACACTAAGCAATCTCAATTGTTTATAACAAGTCATGCTACAGCAAAGAATACTAAGCATAAAGCCAAAACAATATCGAGCATGCCATGACAAAGCATAGGCCACCGTGAAAAACAAAGCTCTCTTTACCACTTAAGCATGAACTTTCCTACTCTTTTTCCAATCCAAACTATTTGAAAACCTATGTATGAAAGAGGGGGTCCAACCAATTTATTCAGCAAACTAAGAAAACAAAGAAAATGAAAAACCAAAACGAAAATGAAAAAGAAGATGCTCCAAGAACAACACAACTATGCATGAAACAATAAAAATGAAGCGTTTGGAACAAACCTGGGATTTTTATTGATGAAGAGGGGGATGCCTTGGGCATCGCCAAGCTTTGCGCTTGTACTTATTGGATATTTCTTGGGGTGACACGCGTGGCATCCCCAAGCTTGAGCTTTAGTCCATCTTTCATCTCATTACTCATTCCTTCCATATACCTGAAATTTTTCCTTCATACAAAACTTCACACAATCTTTATTAGCAACATTAGTGCACTCAAGATAATAAGTCTTTTAGGTTCAGTTCTAACACAAATAAAACTTCCATTAAAACACTAGCTACTGTAGTACTTCCCTCAAAAAGCTCAATTCCCCAAAAGAACTAAAAAAGTAACCAACAAGAAGCAAATGCAGAAAATGGCAGAAATCTGTCAAAACAGACTAGCAAGTAAAGACGAATTTTTTTCGAAGACCTTCTGTTGCTAAAATCAAAAAGTGTTGAACTAACGAAAGTTAGATAACAACCTGGGGCAGAAGCACAAAAATCCACGCCTCAAAAGGACGCACAGAGATTTTACACAAATTTTTACGACGAAGCACATAAATCTGTTTCGGGACAGCAACTTTCCCAATCATTACTTCTCTCTCATTAGAGGTTACTCTTGGCACAAAAAGCAAATAAAAAGGATAATGAGCGGTTATTATTGAAGTAATAACTTCCAAGACTCATCTAAAAATTTTGGGTTATCTCCCAATAAGTACTTTTCTTTAATGCCTTTAAGTTAGGCATAAGAAGCAAGAAAAAGAATCAAGTGTTCTCAAATGAAGAAGCATTAAAACCAAATTTCTTGCCCTTACCTCCCTTACTTTTATTCTTA
The DNA here is from genome assembly GCA_910589775.1 of Avena eriantha. Lineage (NCBI taxonomy): Eukaryota > Viridiplantae > Streptophyta > Magnoliopsida > Poales > Poaceae > Avena > Avena eriantha. Next base: position 179,981,924 of record OU342744.1, on the reverse strand, counting down.
ACCTTGGGGAACTTGTGAATGCTTGGTGGAGAAACAAAGCGCATGGTGCCCTTTTCAACATCTATTATTGCTCCAAGGAGTTTTAATAGGGATCTTCCAAGTGTGATTTGTCCTTTTCCTACACATTCAATAACAAGATAATCAGTAGAAACCATTTTCCCTAGGATCTTTGTAAACACTCCTTCAGCTATTCCAATGGGTAATATTGTGGCATTATTAGCAAGAATAATTTCTTCTCCTCCTTCATAAAGCCCCCAAAGATTCAAAGATTCATAAATATCTTTGGGCATAAGACAAAATTCAGACATGATATCACAGCGAGCATGAAAAGTATCATTGTTTATAGCAATTTTTACTGTGGGAAGCCATTCGGAGGGTTCAGAGTTTATTAGAACATAGTTGTGATACTCTCTGAGCGTATTATAGCAATCTTTCAAACTAGCGGTGTTGGTCTCAAGAGTATTCAATCTAGCAAATATGTTTATGAAAGAAGAATCAGTTTTGCTAGGCAAGTTGTAAGTAAAGACCAATTTCTTTATGGCATTAACAACATCATCCTCATTGCATTGGAGGAAATCTCCTCCCACAACAGCATCTAAATCATATCTGTAGAAAAGAGCAATTCCAATGTAAAAACTGCTATGGAACAAGCTTTGAGTCATTTTAGGTTTAGTTTTTTCATATAGATCAGAGATTCTAGACCAAGCTTCTTTGAAACTCTCTTCAATTCCTTGTTTGAAAGTGAAAATCATTTCCTCAGGTGACATAGTGATTGGAGCAATGCTAGACATAATGGCAACTTAAGATAGGAACTAAATTTTTTTGTGTGTTTTAATAAAGAAAGCAAACTTGTAAAACTAATTTTTGTGTGTTTTTGATAAAGAAACAAGCAAACCAAGCAAAAGTAAACTAAGCAAAACAAAAATAACAAAGTAAAGAGATTGGTTATGAGGGATGCAGCACCCCAATTGTCTAACAATTGTAATGCTACTTGTCCTAGTAAGATATTGGCTACTTCATAAAGATTATTGTTGCATCATAATTATATCATGCTCATGTCATCATGCCACCTTGCATTTGAGCATCATATAAAACCCTCTTTCTTTTGGTTTTTTCTCTCTTATGCATTATTAATTGTATTTGCCTCTTGATATTGTATTTGGCTATTGATATATTGTTCAATGCCCAAGTTGAATTGGGAGCATATCTTTTATTTCAATTCCACCACCTTTCTCTTCCATCACTTTATAATTCCACCATCCTACTAGATCATGAGCTTGTTTGTTTTTATTTGGGGTTTTATTAGCTCATGGGAAATAGGGTGGATCTAGTCCTTTAAGAATTCCTTTGCTTGGCTTTATTCCATTTCTTGGAAATGCATAAGAGTAATGTCATAATACTAATATTGTTTTCACAAATAAATAATGGCATTAGTATTTTTTGCATGGGCCATGCAAGCTCCTCCACCACCTTTTTCCTCCATTGGTTTTTCTTGGATTTAGTGGATCCTATCTTGGGAAAACATCTACCACCACTACACCATCCTCATAATCTCATCCATCTCATTTTCCTCTTATTTCTAATCCCCCATGCATGATCACATGGGACTCATTCCACCATTTTCTTTCTTCCTCTTTCTTTCTAGTTTCTCTTCCACATTAGCTTATGCAAGTTCAAGCACTAGGGTTCTTCTTGATATGATCTCTTAAACCAAATTAAATTCAAAATATCTAAAACCACCTAACCTAGCTATTACTCTCTCTCTCTCTCTCTAAATTCTACTGAACCCTAACCTACTCCCAAATCTCTCTCTTACTCTCCCTCTCTCTAACCTGCTAAGCACCACCTGGCCACCCTCTCCCTGGCCCACACCCAGCCACCCAAACCCTAGCCCATGCCTAACCCGAGCTACATCTAACCCTAGCCCGAGCTAGCCTCCCTCTTCTCTCTTTCTTTCTCTACCGCCAGGCTAGCCCCACCCTGTCCTCTCTCGTCCGCGGCCCCACTTGCAGCCTCCCTTGCAGCCCCAGGACGATGCCCCAGCCCCGCTCGCCCATGTGCTCTGAGAGGAGGAGGAGAAAAAGGTGGCACCGAGGCCACCTTATCCCTGCTGTGCCCCGCCTTCCTTTCCTCCCTCTCTCTCCCACTTTTCCTTCCTCCCCACGCCTCTCTGGCCTCCCCAGATCTGGCCGAGCCGCCCCCTTCTTCCCCTTCTTCCTCTCCGACAACTAGCAGCCGACGCCGGTCGCCGCCAGCAACCACCTCGCCCCGACGATCCAGCCGGCGTGCTTGTCCTGGAGGTGGCCTGGAAGCTCGAGGAGGCTCCTCCACGACGCCCTGTGCACGCTGACGCGAAGGAGGGAGCCCCAACACCGCCAGTGCCTCGCCGCTCCCCGAAACCCTAGACCGTCGGAGCGCCAGCGATCTCGACGCCTCGCCGCTCCTCGCGCCGATCCGAGCCCACCGCCGAGCCCACGGTGAGTCCCTCGTCTGCCCTGACATGGTCCGCCTCGCCGTACCGCCCTAGCGCTGCCGTTGTTTTTGTCGAGCGCTCTCAGTGCGCCAGAGCTCGCCGCCGTCTGCAGTGTTCCCGCGCCGCAGCAAGCTTACCTAAGCCCCCGCCCCTTCCCTGTCAACTCCCCTCGCCCTACCGCACCGGTGAGCCCCCTCAGCGCGCACTCCCGCGACCCGGGATCGAATCCCCGCTCCACGCCGCGCACGCACTTGCCGTCAGAACACGAAGAAGAAAAACAGTAAACCGGGCCGTGGTCGATTTGCAAAAAGCCCCCCACCTTTTTGATTCCCGCAACCCGCGCTCCTAGAGGTCCCACTTGCCAGCCACCCAGACCATCTTGCAGAAAACCCCTCGGCTTTTCCCGACCACAACCCGTGCTCCAGCCTCAGCCCCACCTGTCAGCCCCTGTCTCCCTCGCCGCTGTCACGTGGGCCTGCGCCAGTTGGCCCACCCCGCAGTCACAGTGGCTAGGCGAGCCTGCGGTGACAAAAGATTTTTCCCGCGCGCGTGGCCCAGTCAGCACAAGGCCCACCTGTCAGTGACTGGGGTTGATTCTGACCGGGCGAGAAAAGTATTCCTGAGTCTGTTTTTATTCAAATCTTTTCCAAATTTATTTAAATTCAAATTCTTTTCAGATTCAAATCATTTTTAAAATACAAATCCAAATAATACATATAATATATGTTTTGGAATCAGAAAAATGTGAGGAATTCAAATATGCCCTTCAAAACATATTTTGAACATTTTAATTTTCGAGATGATGAAAATTACAAGAAAATGCCCTTTTCCTTATTTAATTAATAACTTTTGTTTTATAACTCCAAATTTGACAAATAATATGTCTAAATCGATCAGCGCGACGAGCCCGTTCTATTTATGTAGTCCTTGTTCTGAATTGAAGCATGCATCATGTCAACATCAAAAATCTGAACTGTTTTTGACAATAAAACTTGGGCAAATAAATAATAAAGTGCTTTATTTCTTGTATCCACACCTCACCTTTGCCATGCTACTTTAATGCCATGTAATTGTGCATCATTCATCATGGCATGCTTGGTTCCTTGTTGCATTTTAATTCATATGCTTGTGCACTTTATTTATGTTGGCCCTTGTTTGTTTGGTTCTTCTTCGAATAGACGCCCAGCAGGAGAATTACCAGGAATCACAGGAGCATTACCCAGATCCATCTCTCGCTTCAACTGAGCTGCCAGGCAAGCACTACCACATGCTTGCATACATACAGTACCTATTGCCTCTATCTTATTCTTGCATCATTGAGTCGCGATTGCATTAAATTGAATCCCAAGTACTGCATGGCCTTTACTTTTACACCACACCAAGCTTGTTCCGGTCCCATGAGCCATTACTACAGGAGTTGTTTGAGCCATGCGAGTCGTAGAAAAGCATGAGTAGGGTATGTGAGTGTCTGAGGAATAACGAGGCACCTAAACAACATAACCTGAGTAGTAATGGGATAACTAATGCAAGAGGCACCAGTGAGCAATATCTGCTATTTGGTTTTTCATGCTCACTTGTGTCCCGGAGGACCCCGAGTACTTGATTCCTGTTCCTTGACTATTCGCACTATCCACATCCGGGAGGCCTTATGGACCCCCCCGAGCCAGAGCTTGATTCATACTTATTTCTTGGGGCCACAATTAGTTTGGGGCTTTATTACTATTCCGTACTTATGCCATGTTACTGCTTTATTTAAGATTGTGCGAGGAGCACCTGTACTGTTTTGGATCGTGACACGTTTTCGCTGTATCGACAAGCCCAGTCATATTTTCGGGTTCCCAGTCGTTTACCGCTGTCCACACAAACCTTGGGTCCGTCTCGGAGCCAGCCAACTTCGTTGCGGGTAGCTTAATGGGGTGGCCCCCTGAAATGTTTCTGAATCCTGTGATTGCTTTGTCGTGAATGCCTCGTTGGGTTTTGATTTAGTTTTTCCGGGGTTGATCGAGTGTGTGTTGCTATTCGTGCACCCCTACAGGGTAAATCTTTCTGAAAGCCGTGTCCGCGGTTATGGACGACTTGGAGCACAGTTTCTCGATCATAGACAAGTATAACTAAAGTACCGTTTTTAAATTGACTAAGTACTTGACTAGTAAAGAGTGCAATACTCATGGGATGATTAATAAAACTGCCAACGGATGATGGGGGTTGTTCGTCCGCTTCCTCGTTGGTAAGCGAGGAGGAGGATGGACCTGTTAATTATACTGTTATAACTGTTGTTCTTAATTCACGGACTTCCGTCTATCTTTGGTTAGGTGGAAGGTTAGCGGGTATCTGTAGGATTGTTAGGTATTATCTTTTGCTGCAATTGCGTCACCCCAGGTTGTGTCCCCTTTAGTGGCATAAAGACTTGCTGAGTACCCCTAGGGTCTCACACGATAAATTGTTTGATTCAGATGAACAAGTGTACCCGCAAGATGGATACTGGGTGGAAGAGATAGATGATGTTGGCAACGATCATTCGGTGTAGAGATTCCGGGAACGGGGATCCGTGTGATCTGTGGGCGGGATGTGTTTATTTATGGGGCATCTTATGCCAATTTGCTTCTTATCCGTACTCGGATCTTGTTTTCCACTTCCGCCTGATACTCTGATGTGTGATGTATGAGGAGCTATCCTAAATTATTATATCTATCGAGGACATTTGGATCTTGCTGTATGGCGTTGCAATATTTCTATTTCTTTTAGATGGAATGGCTCTGAGGACTGTTGTATGTGGCTTGCATACATACTCATTTGTGTATGTAGTTGATCCCTTCGCCTGCCGATTACGCTGCTCGTTCTTGTCCTGTTGTTTGAAAGTGGTTAGGATGGCCGAAAGGTCTACCGTGAGTGGCCCTGGGCCCCACCGTACTATTTTAACCACTTTCGTTCATCCAGGCATTAACTAAGAGCGTAATTCACCGAGGTAGTTACAAGGGACTCCCCTTGTGAAGATGTCCTTGACTCCCCGGCAATGACGCTAGAAAAATATCTTGATGGCCCAAAATATATCGAGCTCGTTGGGGAACCCCAAGAGGAAGGTACGATGATCACAGCAGCAAGTTTTCCCTCAGTATGAAACCAAGGTTTAATCGAACCAGTAGGAGCAAGGAAACACCCCAAAGGTGTTGCTAGATGAACGTTGGCAGGGCGCACTACCGGTGCCAGCAGCAACGTGGATACCTGCACAACACAACCACAAAACTTTGTCCCCAACTTGCGATGAGGTTGTCAATCTCACCGGTTTTGCTGAAAACAAAGGATTAAACATATCGAGTGGAAGAAAGTAATAGTTTGCAGAAAGTAAACACAAAGCAGTAAACAGTTGATTGTAGATTGATAGTAAAAGAAAGGACCGGGGTCCATATTTCACTAGAGGTGTCTCTCCTTAAGATAGATAACATGCTGGGTGAACAAATTACTGCGGGGCAATTGACAAACATCAGGAAAGCATACAAGCATATACTACTCATCTTGAATCCTTTGAGATTCGATTGGGCATTGCAACATTATATATAGACCGCCATCCAACTGCATCTATGACAAATAATCCACCTTCAGGTTATCATCCGAACACCCTCCAGTATTAAGTTGCAAGCAACGGATGGTTGCATTATGAATTGCATGTAAAGTAAACAATACGATTGTTCTATGAACAAAGGATTGTTGTTTTCTCCCTAGTAGCAACATCACATCTAGTACCTTAGAGATTTCTGTCACTTCCCCAGATTACCAGAGGCATGAACCCACTATCGAGCATAAATACTAACTCTTGGAGTTGCTAGCATATACTTGGCCAAGATAGCTACTAACAACGGAAAGCATGCAAGATCACAAATAACAAAGACATGATAGAATCAATAATCAATCTGAAATAGCATCTCAATATCCATCGGATCCCCGCAAACACAACATGCAGAAATTACAAACAGATGATCTTGATCATGAACGGAGCTCACAAGATCTAAAAATGATAGCACAAAGGAGGAGAACCAGCCATCTAGCTACTACATGGACCCGTAGTCCAGAGATGAACTACTCACGCATCACACCGGAGGCTTGCATGATGATGAAGAAGGCCTCCAGGGTGAATTCCCCTCTCCGGCAGGGTGCCGGGAAGAGCTTCAGATCCCTCCCGATCTAGGGATGGAGATGACGGCGGCTATAGACCCTTTCGTGGAATTTTGATCGGGTCCTTAGGGTTTCCGTATCAGAGGCAACTTATAGGCGGAAGGAGAGGCCGAGGGGGTGCCTGGGGCGGCCAGACCACCCCTTGGTGAGGGTCAGGCCTGGCCGCGCGGCCAGGTGGTGTGGCCGGGCCCTAGCCCCTATCCGTCTTGTATTCTGGCTCTAGGTGTCCCTCGGTGAAAAACTGACTTTGGCTTTTGTCCCGTCCAATTCCAATAATATTTATTTTCTGACTTTCCTAGAACCAAAAATAGCAGAAAACAGGCAGCTGGCACTTTGGCTCTTGTCAATAGGTTAGTCCAAGCAATCATATGACAAGTACTCCAAAGTGTGGACAAAACATAAGAAAGTAGATAAAACCAAGCATGGAACATAAAAAATTATGGATATGTTTGCAACGTATCACCCTGCTTGGAAGAAGAATTATAATCCTAATTTTCATAAACATTATTCTAGTCATGCATGTAACTCTAATAATAATATGGGAACTAGTAATGGTAGTCTCCAAGAAACACTAAAGTCTTTTATAGACTCACAAAATGAACAAAACAATATTCATCTTAAAATAACATAGAACCATGATGCTATGCTTGGTAAATTGTCTAACCAATCTTTAAGTTTGAGAAATGATTTGCAGGCCCTCCAAGAAAGAACGAGGATCGTTGAGGCACAGCTAGGTAAGATAACCGAGAGTCAAACTCTCATTCTAGCCAAATTTGTAGGTAAAGCTGAGCCCAATCCCGTTGAAGACCTCAAGATGATGAGAATCCAAAGGGAGGAGCCTAAAGAACTTGGTTATAGTAATGCTCCTTCACCAAGTTATACCGTTGAAGATCTCGTAAAAAGGATCAATGTTAAGATTCCGGTAAGTGAAGGTAGTGAGGAAGCTTTGTACCAACACTTTGTTGATCAGGTAGCAATTAAGGTACGTGAGCTTAAGGAAGAATATAAGCAAATTGCTGAAAATTTACCTGTGAAGCTTGATGAAATATCTGAGCCTACTATTGAGATTAAAATTGGAACCAATGAGATAGCTGCACTTTGTGATCTAGGTGCAGGCGTCTCAACAATTCCAAAGAGCATTTTTAACAAGTTAAAGCTTGGCTCCTTTGAGATCACCGAGTTAAAATTACATCTAGCAGATTCTACCTACAAGCAAGCTGTAGGAATTAAGGAGAATACTTCAGTATACATTAAACATTGTCCCGCTCTTATTGATTTTGTTATTGTTGACATGCCTGAAGATGCTACTACTCCTATTATATTAGGCCGTCATTTCTTAACAACTATTAAGGCTTTGATTAATCTACATGAAGGGAACATGAAGCTTCAATTGCCTTCACGGGATCCTTTTGTTATACATTTCCGCAGGAAGAAGAAAGCCAAGCATGATGAAAAGGAGGCCATCACTTTGAAGGCCAACTACTTTGGAGTGGGTGTTCCACTCATCTAGCCTAAGTGAGCAACATTAAGGTCAAGCTATTAACCACAAAAGAGCGCTTCATGGTAGGCAACCCATGTGAAATAAAGGTTTGAGTAAATTTTTTAAGTTTTAGTTTAAATTTGTTTAATAAAGAGTGCTAGAAAACTCCAATTGAGGAGAAGAAGTTCGATAGTACTAAAAATCCTGCTTTATTCATGTTGTTGTTGGTCAAAAATATTTACTGTCAAAAACAAGGTATATCACTAAGTTACAGGAAAAGAAATAATTTTTGAAGAAACAATTTTTTTTATGCATATAGAGAGTTTAACGACCAACTATATGGCGGGAATAAAAATTCCGGCCGAATAGTTCCGGTCGTATAGATATCTTTGCCATCGACAATTTTTCTTTCATATGTACTGAGAGTTTAACTACCAACTATATGGCGGAATAAAAATTCCGGCCATATAGCTCCGGTCGTATAGATATCGGTGCCTCCATAAAAATTATTTTCCAATGTACTGAAAGTTTAACGACCAACTATACGGCGGGAATAAAAATCCGGCCGTATAGTTCCGGTCGTAAAGATATCAATGCCTTTGTATAATTTCTTTTCCTAGGTACAGACGGTTTGATGACCAACTATACGGTGGGAACATATTGTTCAGGCCATATAGTTCTGGACGTATAGCTATGCCGCCAGGTGGAAACCCTAAAATTTTGAAAGAAGGCCAACTATACGGTGGGAACGCATTGTTCCAGCCGTATAGTTGCGCCCGTATAGTTGCGGTCGACCACAAAATCGCATGGGAAGGTACCTCCAACTCCAAGTCTTCAATAATTTTTCTCTCTTCTACCTTTAAACTCTCTCAAAACCTCAAGAGATCTTCATCTCTACTCAATTTCGTTCGATTTCCTCGCACACAAGTTGTCGTTGTATTGGGAACGGCAGTACCTGAGGAGGTTAGATAGAGGTGTGAAGACTAGCAGGGAAGTTGTCGACGGCGTCCGCAGGCGAGATTGGATACAAGCTAGCGTAGCGGGACGCAAGAAGTACCCAGGTTCGGGGCCCTCGTGGTGAGGTAAAGCCCCTACTCCTGCCAGATCTGACTATGTGGGATACACCAACTACAAGTGCTCCTCGAGCTGTATGTGCTAGCTACTGCCTTAAATGCTATATCACCAACCCTTTCTACTGAGGCCTTGCCTCTCCTTATATAGGCAGAGAGGCAACGGTCTCCCTGGCTAATCCGACTGGCGGGCCCCACACGCGGGCCCCAGCCGGCTGGTCATCCACAGTGTCCGGTATGGTATGTATTATCGGAGTACGAGCGGTATGGATGTCGTAGGCACAGTGGACGCCGTGCGAGCCTGTCGTCAGCACAGGCCACTATTCCTGCGTCATCCTCGCAAAGTCTTCGGTATGGCCGGGTGGTTGCCAGTCTTGTCATCGTACAGGGCGTACCGTGCACTGATACGCACGTCGTCCTGTCCTACTGATTGGGTTCGGCTACGTCGCCGTATCCGGCTGTCTCTTGCTGATCCTGCTACCGGGTGATAGCCGGCCTATCTTACCCTGTCCGGCTGCATCTGGTCAGCCGGACGCGATCCGACTGCCTGGTTTTTAGTCCGGTTTGGGTACCTGGGGATCATTCCCCCGAGACTAGCCCCCGAGCGTGTGTGGATTCCGTCCTTAGGCGAAATGTGCGCGCGCTCCTTCTTGTTTTTGAATTTGTGTCCGGCTATGCTTGGCGGTTGCACTACCCGTGACGTCAGTGCTGACGCCGGCCACGCGCGCACGCGCCATCATTAGACTACGGCGGGCAACGTAACGTCCCGTCGCACGTCGCCTCGGGAAGCCGCTGCCCGGCGCTTCGGTTCTCGCTCCAGGATCTTCTGCGCATCCTGCCCTGGCACACGAGATCTAGGCGGCGGTTGGGGTGTGGGTTGCCTGGATGCGCGCCACGTGGCTTCGTCGACAGTTGCCCTTCTGGCCCTTTAAAGGGATGCCGCGGGGGAGGAAGTTCCTTTCCTTCGCTCCCCCGCTGCAGTCTCCTTCTCCCCCGCGTGCTCCTGCCTCTGCGCCCTTGCCTTCTGCGCCATAGCCCGCTGCGCCGCCCGCTCGTTGTCGCCATCGCTACGGGCCACCGCTAGTCTTTCGTCGTCGTTCCCCCTGTCAGCTAGAGATGGCCGCCGACCGCGGGGCTTGGTGCGGCTCCTCCGTCATCGAGGACCACATCGAAAAGTACCGCGCCACCCACGTTCTCCCGTCGTCGGAGGAGGTGGCGGTGCGGTTGGCTCCGGCGGGGGAGGTGTCGCCACACCCGGCCGGGGGGAGGGGGAGGGGGAGCGCGTCATCTTCCTCTCCCATCTGGCGCGCGGGTTCGCCCTTCCGGTGCATCCCTTCCTCTTGACGTTTCTCGCCTTCTTCGACCTCCGTCTTCACCACCTCGGCTCCAACGCCATCGGGACGCTGGCGCACTTCATGGCGTTCTGCGAGAGCTATCTCGGGATCCAGCTGGATCTCGGGCTCTTCTGCCGGCTCTTTCGAGTCCGACCGCAGGTGCAGTACACGAAGGGGCCGTTAGTCGTCTGCGGCGGCGCCTCCATCTACTCCCGCTCCCAATCCGGCTACCCCAAGTTCTTGCTTCAGGACACGGTATGGCTGTGGCAGCAGTCATACTTCTATGTCAATAACGTCACCAACGTCGACCGGATAAATCTTCCGTCCTTCCAGGAGTCGGTCTGGCACCCTGCCACCAAGCCGTCTTGGCCGGAAGAAGGGGTTGCCCCTGGTTGTGTCGGGGTACGTTCTCTCTCGCCCTTGTTCTTTTGGCGCCTTCCGTCTGCTCGCCCTTTTTGCTTCTTTTTCTGACTTTGGTTTATTTTGCCTTTGCCTTCTCCTCCTTCTCTTTAGCACGCTGGTCTCTTTCGGAGCCACGAGCCCGGCACGAGCGTCGGCCGGGTCGCCGCCCCGTGCCTCGGCTGCGCCAATCGGTGACCATCCTTCTTCTGAGGCGCAACCCTCGCCTCCCCCTCGAGCTGAGCCGACCGCCCCCGCCCAGCTGGAAGGTCCTCAGCCGGAAGCGGAGCCCTCCCAATCGGAAGGCTCCTCTGCAGGCATGCGGGGGGCTGCTGGCAAAGAGCTCGTCGTTGTTGGCAATGACAACTCTGACGAGGAGCCTGGGGAGGAATGGCGAATGACGGTGGTCGCAGCGAAGGAGTCCTTGGCCGTCAATGCTGTGGACGACAACGCTTCCTTCGTCGCCTCGCTGCTGGACCTTGCCGTCACGCTCGAGCTGGCGGTGAAGGAGATCCGGCTGCTGGAGGCCGTAGCCGGCAGGAACCGGACGTTGGAGCAGAAGCTTGTTGCCACCAACGGGACTTCCCAGAGTAAGTTCGCCTCTTTTTTTTACTGATAGCCGGAATTTCCGCAGCCATCCTCGTGTGCGCTCAACGCGAGATCGATCGCTTGAAGAAAGTGAATGACTGGCTGAGCAAGTCCAATTCCACTCGGTGGTTGCAGAACAAGGATTGGCACACGAGGGTAGACGGTCTGGAGGCCACCATAAAGGAGCGTGACGCCTCGCTCGCTAGCCAGGCCGAAGCTTTCACCCTTCTCGAGGCCCAGAACAAGGACCAAGAGAAGGAGATCAAACGGCTGGCGATCAAGGAGAAGGCCGTGGTGGAGGAGCTGATGCAGGTCGGCCACACTGCCAAGGGTGAGTTCCTTTTCCTGTCTTCCTTTCTTTACGGATCCCGTAGCTGGATCTGACCCCTCTTTTCTGACAGCCTTTTACCCCGGCATAGACCTGCTGGCCTACAACCGGCTGCAGGAGAACTGGCCGGGAGCACAGCCGACGGCCCAGGAGCTCGTCCTCCTTCTTGGTGAAGAGGCCGCCAAGCTTCGTCAAACGGCGCTAGGCGTCTTCTCCTTCATTTGGCCGGAAGCTCCGGTTCTAGAGACGATGGCGCAGTTGGCCGCGAATGTGGGAGGAGTGCCGCCTGCGATGGACCGGCTGCGGGAGTTGGTGGCGCGGGCCGGAGCAGAGATGGCTCTGGCCCTAATGCTCTCCTAGTACAAGGATGCCCATGTCGAGAAGATCGACGGTGGCTTCCGTGCCAGAGCCGATCTTGCCGCCAGCCGCCAAGCCCATCCGGAGCTCCACGGATCCGCCATCAAGATTGCCGACTACGTGGATCCCGACGAGGCGCTCACCGACTCGGAGTCCGTCGGTACTCCCGACATGGAGGGCCCGATGCCACCGCCCGCAGGCGCCGGAACCGGATCAAGCTCTGCGCCTCCTCCGCCGCCCGAAGCTTCTGCCGGCCAAGATCCCCCTCACGGCAAGGGTCCTGTCATCTAGTTATTGCCCCGGGATGCCGGGTGTATTTGTCTTGTCTTGCATGTTCATGAACCTTGTCTGTTTGTACCGACTGTCTTTGATGCCGGGTAACTTATGGGAGCTTCGTCTCCCTTTTTTTGTTAACGTTGAAATTCTTGAGTCTCCCTTAACTTGTGCGTTGAGTTTCCTTTTGATATTTTGCCGGCTTGCTCCGCTCGGCTACATACTCTTAGCCGGACAAACTACACCTCAAGTGGGGGCGCGCTAGCGCACCCACTGGGTGTAGCCCCCGAGATTCGGAGTAGCTGGCGTAGCCAGGTGCTTCGAATCTTCCTTATTTTTCCCAAGTCTTCTAACTTTATCCAAATGGCCTCGTCCTAGTCGGCTGCTTTCATCGGCTGAACGCCTTCAGCCGAGGAACTAACATTCTAGTGGGGGCGCGCGAGCACACCCACTAGGTGTAGCCCCCGAGATTCGGAGTAGCTAGCGTAGCCAGGTGCTTCAAATCTTCCTTATTTTTCCTTGCTCCTTCCCTTGCCCTCACCTGGGCTCCGAATCGGCCAGCTAAACGCCCTTAGCCGGTCAGGGACTATCAGGCTCCGCTGGGGGCGCACGAGCGCACCCAGTGGGTGTAGCCCCCGAGATTCAGAGTGCTTGATGAAGGCAAGGACTTCGAATCTTCTTTCCTTCTCCTGAATTCCGACTCGGGTAGTCGGACAAGAATGTACATACGCATACACACATGTCCCCATTGGTTAGTAGGTTAGTCTGTCAAATTGTAGCCGGAAAACGGCTTGTTTTTTCGAAAACTGGCTTGTCCCTTTCTAGACACTTAGTCGCTTTCCCGTGTGCTCTGCTGTTTTCTCTGCGTCCTTGCCGGGCAGCCGGGTTGTGGTCTGCAGCCGGAATCGAAGGGAGGTGACAGTACATTGCACAAGGTACTAATGGCTTAGCAGCTTGATTGGTTTGAATCAGTCGCAGGGCCGGGACGTCCGGTCTGCTGCGTCTCCTCCCTGTTTTTCGTGTGGCATGCCTCGGGCTTTTGATCTTGCTAGCCGGACAGCCGGGTTGCGGTCTGTAGCTGAGACGAAGAGTGGGCCTCTGACATCGTCACACACTACTCAGCCGGTTTGTTGACTTAGCGGGCCGGGCCAGCCGGCGAGCCCCCGGGTAGGGGTTGCCGGAGCCAGAAAATTTGAACCAGAAAACAGGTGCACACACATTTCTAGTAAGGAGCCCCCGAGATTCTCGTGGGGGTCTGCATTTTCATTCATAGGGTTTTCGGGATACATACATTGCCTAACGACTAGGTGTAAAACGGGCGCAGCAGGGCCGCGTTCCAGGGACGCTCGGTCTCCTCGTCTGATTTGTCCATCTTGTTCTTGCGCGGCTGCTACACATTGATGAGGTAGTAGGAGTCATTGGGCAGCGCCCGGCTGATGATGAAGGGGCCCTCCCAGGGTTTGTGATAGCTTGTGCATGCCCTTCGTGTCTTGCACTAGCCAAAGAACCAGGTCGCCCTCGCGGAATGCGACTGGGCAGATCCGGCTTGAATGGTAGCGACGTAGTCGCTGCTGGTACAGGGCTGATCTGGATAGGGCCAACTCGTGGGCCTCCTCCAGGAGATCCACTCCGTCCTCCCGCGCCTCCCTGTTGGCTTTTTGTCGTACAGGATCTTGCGAGGGGAGTCGAACTCGATGTCGGCGGAGAGGATGGCTTCCGATCCGTAGACCAGGAAGAATGGCGTGTAGCCGGTTGACCTATTCGGCGTGGTGCGGAGGCTCCACAGCACAGCCGGAAGTTCTTCGATCCAACATCCGGGTGACCTCTCTAACGGCTCGATGAGGCGTGGCTTGATGCCGGCTAGCACCAAGCCGTTTGCTCTTTCGACTTGCCCATTGGATTGCGGGTGCATGACGGAGGCAAGGTCCAGTCGGATGCCCTTGTTGCTGCAAAACCGGGCGAAGGCCCCCTTGGCGAAGTTCGTGCCGTTGTTGGTGATGATGCTGTTGGGGTAGCCGAAGCGGTTGATGATGTAGGTGAAGAAGGTAACAACCATCGCTCCATCCAGCTTCCGGATAGGCTTGGCCTCGATCCACTTTGTGAACTTGTCCACCACTACCAGTAGGTGGGTCATGCCCGCGCGTGCTCGCTTGAAAGGACCGACCATGTCGAGGCCCCAAAGTGCGAAGGGCCAGGTGATCGGTATGGTCTTGAGTACCGAAGTTGGCATGTGCCTGAGCTGCCCGAAGCATTGGCACCCATTGCATGCGCGGACCAGCTGCCCAGCGTCCTCGAGGGCGGTGGGCCAATATAAACCATGGCGGAATGCCTTGGCGACTATCGCCCTTGACGAAGCGTGGTGCCCGCACTCGCCCTGGTGGATATCCTTGAGTAGCCGGTAGCCCGTGTCCACATCGACACATCTTTGGAAGATACCGGATACGCTGCGCTTGTACAGCTCGCCGTTTATGATGGTGTACGTGTGTGCGCGGCGCCGGATTTGCCTGGCCTCCACCTCGTCGTCCGGGAGTTCTCCATTGGCGATGTAGCTCATGAAGGGCTGTGCCCAGGATGGCACTTCCCGAATGACGAGGACGCTCCTGTCCTCCAGCTGGCGGATGTCGGGGGGTCGTCCGGGTGGCATGCCCGGGACGGCAGCCCCCGAGCCACTAGGCGAGCCGGCAGCCCCCGGGTCTTGCGAGCCGGAAAGCACTACCTGGCCGGAATTGGTGCTTCGAATCTTCTTCTTCGGCGGTTCTGCCGGCTCTGCTTCTGCCATTTCGTCAGCCGGAACGCTTCCTGCCCAGACGATGGAGTCTGATTCTGGTGACGGGTTGATGGATGGCTTGCGCAGGTGCTCCAAGGAGACCCCTGGTGGATGGCCTGCCTGGTGGATCCGATCTTGGAGAGCGCATCGGCTGCCTCGGTGTTGATGCGGGAGACGTGGTGAAACTTGCACCCGTCGAAGGAGGCGCTGAGCTTCTGGATGTGGAATCGGTAGAGTGCCATGTTTGCATCTCTGGCGTCCCATTCTCCGGACACCTGCTGCACCACCAAGTCCGAATCACCGAAGCACAAGATCCGGTTGACACCGATCTCCTTGTCCAGCCAGAACCCGTGCGCCAGTGCCTCGTATTCGGCTACGTTGTTGGAGGCCTTGAAGTGGATCTACAGCACATACTCCAGCCGGTCTCCTTTGGGCGAGGTGAGCACGATGCCGGCTCCCAAGCCCCCGAGCATCTTCGACCCATCGCCAGTGGTCCGAATCCAGAACCGGTGGGAGGTACTGGGTCTCGGCCCAGTCGACGAGGAAGTCCGCCAACACCTGCGACTTGATCGTGAGCCGGGGCTCGTACTGGATGGAGTAGGCGGCGAGCTCGATGGCCCACTTGGCGACTCGGCCGGTGGCGTCCTTGTTGCCGATGATTTCCGAAAGGGGTGCAATGCACACGACCTTAATCGGGTGCTCCTGGAAGTAGTGCTTGAGCTTCTTGCATGCCAGGTACACACTGTAGCACATCTTTTGGTAGTGGGGGTAGTTCTTCTTGGAGAGGGAGAGAATCTCGCTGAGATTGTAGACGGGTCTCTGAACCGGCTGAGCCTTGCCTTCCTCGGGGCGCTCAACCACCAGGACGACGCTGACGACCCGGCTGATGGCTGCTATATAGAGCAACATCGGCTCCTTGCTAGCCAGCGTGGCTAGGACCGGTTCTGTGGATAGCATGCGCTTGAGGTCGTGAAACGCAGCATCGGCTTGCGAAGTCCAGGAGAACTTGTCCGTCTTCTTCATCAGCTGGTACAACGGGAGTGCCTTCTCCCCCAGCCGGCTGACGAAGCGACTGAGGGAAGCCAGGCATCCGGTGAACTTCTGGACCCCAAGCAGGTTCCTGGGCGGCTGCATCCTCTCGATGGCCATGATCTTCTCCGGATTCGCCTCGATACCTCATTGTGATACAAGGAAACCGAGTAGCTGGCCGGACGGTACTCCGAATACGCACTTCTCTGGGTTCAGCTTCATCTGGTACTGGCGGAGGTTGCCAAATGTCTCTCCCAGATCCTCGAGGAGGGTGCGCTTCTCCTTGGTCTTGATGACCAAGTCATCCACGTAAGCGTGCACGTTTCGGCCTATCTGCGAGTGCAAGCATTTCTGCATACATCGCTGATAGGTGGCGCCTGCGTTCTTTAGGCCGAAAGACATGGTTACATAGCAGAAAGCCCCGTAGGGGGTGATAAATGATGTCTTAATCTGATCAGCCGGGTTTAGCCGGATCTGATTGTACCCGGAATAGCAATCTAGAAAAGACAACAAATCACAGCCGGTCGTGGAATCGATGACTTGATCGATACGGGGCAGGGCGAAGGGGTCTTTCGGGCACGCCTTGTTAAGGCTGGTGTAGTCGATACACATCCGCCAGGTCTTGTTCTTCTTCAGCACCAAGACTGGGTTCGCCAACCAGTCCGGGTGGTACACTCAATGATGAACCCGGCTGCAAGGAGCCGGGTGATCTCGTCACCGATTATCGTTCTCTTCTCCTCTGCGAACCGGCGCAGGGGTTGCTTGACCGGCTTGGCATCCAGACGCAAATGAAGTGAGTGCTCGACGAACTCCCTCGGCACACCCGGCATGTCCTTGGGGGACCATGCGAAGATGTCCTGATTCTCACGGAGGAAGTTGACGAGCGTGCCTTCCTATTTGCTGTCAAGCCGGCACCAATGGTGACGAACTTAGTCAGATCAGAGGGGTCGAGCAGGATTCTCTTTGTCTCCTTTGCCGGCTAGAAAGCTCCTTCTCCAGCTGGTTTGCTGCTAGCCGGAATGTCCTGCTGGGCCATGGCCACATTACGCATGATCACGCGTTTTTATTCGGCTATGATGAGGGCCTCCGCCAGTTTGGAACCAGCTGAGGCGCACTCCATCGACCGCCTGAAGCAGCCGGTGACGGTGATCACGCCGTGGGGTCCCGGCATCTTTGTCTTGAGGTATGCGTAGTGGGGGATGGCCATGAACTTGGCGAGGGCGGGGCGCCCGAGGAGAGCATGGTAGGAGCTCGTCAGATTTACCACCTCGAACCAGATTGGTTCGCGGCAGAAGTTCTCCTCGGTCCCAAAGATGACGTCCAGCTGGATTTTCCCCGGCGCGGCGCAGGCTGGCCCCGGCAGTACGTCGTGGAACGTCGTGGTAGTCGGGCGCAGGTCGCTTTCGCGAATGCCCAGCTTCTCCAACAAGGACTGGTAGAGGAGGTTGAGGCTGCTGCCTCCGTCGATGAGGACGCGCGAGAATCGGCAGGTGCGCGTGTTGGAGACGATGAGAGGGTCGAGCACCATGGCATATCCCCCGGGAGTCGGCAGATGCTCAGGCTGATCCGCCTAGCTCCAGGTGATGGGGGTTTCCGACCAGTTCAGGTACTGGGGGACCGGAGAGACGATGGCATTGACCTCCTTGGAGCGTCGCCTGCGGCTGTGCTTGTCGTCCTGCTCCGTCTCGAAGATGTGGTAGGCGGCATGCGGCTGGGGGTAGCCGTTGTTGTTGTTGCCGCCGTTACCATCATTACCGGCTCCACTAGCCGGTGGTGGAGGTCCACCCGGTGGGAGAGGGGGAAGACGAGGCTGGTTGCCCTGGTCCTTTAGCTGGCGGGTCCAGCTGCAGTTCCGGGTGGTGTGCGTAGCCGGTTTGAAGGGACCGCTATGCCACTTGCATGGGCCGTCAAACATCTGGTCGAATGTGAGTCGTGGCTTCTGTCTTCTTGCCTCATTAGCCGGTGCGTCGGGTGCGCCCTCCACAGCATTGACCTGTGCGCGTGGTAGCGAGGCTTCTGCTGTCCAGCCTAGCGGTCCCCATGGAACCGGTTGTCGTTGCCGTGGCGTCTAGAGGATCCGGCTTCTCTTGCCGGGTTGCTTGGTCGGTCGCGAGCCGGCTCCGTGGGAGTCGGACGGCTGTCCGCGTTTACTCGGAGGGGCTTCTTCATGGCGGCATCCGCCGTGGCGTACTGGTCCGCAACCGTCATGAGCTCCGCCATGGTTTTCGGCTTGTCACACAGTAGCCGGTGGCGAAGCATGGTGCCCTCTCGGCAACCTTCGATGAAGAAACTGATGGCTTGGCTCTCCAAGATGCCCTCGCAAGTATTGCGCAGCTCCGTCCACTTGGCGAGGTACTCACGGTTGGTCTCGCGGTCGCCCTGGACGCACAAGGCCAGGTCGCGCGGGCGCCCTGGACGTTTGTACGTGCCGTTGAAGTTGCGGACGAACACCTTCTCGAAGTTAGGCCAGGCGTTGATGCTGTTGGGCGCAAGGCTATTGAGACATGTCCTTGCCGACCCGGTTAGCATGAGGGGGATGTAGCGCACGGCTGTGCGCTTGTTCCCGTGGGCGATGCCGACTGCCGTAGCGTAGTCGGTCAACTAGTCTTCCGGCTTCATGTTGCTGTCGTAGTTGGGGGTGTCCCTGGGCAGGGAGAATTTATTCGGAAATGGCTCGTTCCGGATGCGGGGTCCGAAACAAACCGGGCCGATCGAATCTTCCTCCTCCGTGACACGCGCTTGAGCAAGGAGCTCGATGCGGTCATGGGCATCCGGACAATCCGGGTTGGGCGCTCCCACCCGACCCGATAGACGGGAACCAGCTGGTCTGGGCGTTCCGGCTGGCGTAGGGGGAGGTGGCGGGTTGTTGTTCACCGTCTGCTCCTGGCGCGGCTGGCCCCTGTTGCCAGAGCTACGACGCCTGTTGCGGGCCCTGTGCGGCTGAGGGAAGGACGCCTGCTGGGTGTCGCGCGGCACGCCCCTGCTGTTGGCAGGTAGCTTGCTCCCCCTGGAATAGCTGAGGTCTTCCTGCATCTGCCGGTTGGCGCCGGCCTGCTCGTCCACGACGCGGAGGAGCTCCTGCACGCGAGTGTGCTGGCGGGCCCGCTCCTCGCCCTCCAGGCTGGGTAGTTCCTCTGCCGCGGCTCGCGCCGCACGCAGGTTCTTGATGGGCGTGCTGTAGGTGGGCCGTGTGAGGGAAGGCATGGGATTCGGTTCCCTGTCATTTTCCATTCTACCGCCCAGCTCGCCGCCCCGACGCCGTACCTGGCCGCACCGGCTCGGCTCCGCGGTAGCCAGAGTAAGGCCGTGCGCATGGTCGTACTCGTGTCGGGTGATCTCGAGTTGCTTGCGAGCTGCTGCCAGCTCCATGGCCTCCTGGAGGAGGATCTGTCTCTCCATGGTGAAGTTGGCATCCGCTTCCTCCGGGTTATCCCCGAGGTTAACCGGCGTCAGGAGCCGATCAATGGCATCCTCCACCGGGTTCCGCGGCTGCGGGGGAGCGGAAGTTCCGACCTCGTCCGCGCCTCGCTCCCGCGGCTGGCAGGGATGGGAGCTGGAACCGGCCATCATGACCTCTACTATGCGGGATGCGGCGGAGGCGCTGCCGCCTGAGCGCGGCAGCTCCGTGACAGAGACGATTTCCCTAGGGAAACGCTCCGGGATGGTGGCGACGTAGACGAGGAGATCGCCGAATAGCAGGACGGTGCCGTTCGCCGGGAAGGAGGTTCCGGCGAAGCAGGAGGCGTTGTCGATGATGCAGTTGAACTTGCCAAGCATGAGCACCATCCTGGAGGCCACGCGCTCACCGGCTGAAGTGCGGGGTCCCGTGCGGACCGTGACTCCAGTCGAAGCCATCTTGCCCCACGGTGGGCGCCAACTGTCGTTCTATTGGGAACGACAGTACCTGAGGAGGTTAGATAGAGGTGTGAAGACTAGCAGGGAAGTTGTCGACGGCGTCCGCAGGCGAGATTGGATACAAGCTAGCGTAGCGGGACGCAAGAAGTACCCAGGTTCGGGGCCCTCGTGGTGAGGTAAAGCCCCTACTCCTGCCAGATCTGACTATGTGGGATACACCAACTACAAGTGCTCCTCGAGCTGTATGTGCTAGCTACTGCCTTAAATGCTATATCACCAACCCTTTCTACTGAGGCCTTGCCTCTCCTTATATAGGCAGAGAGGCAACGGTCTCCCTGGCTAATCCGACTGGCGGGCCCCACACGCGGGCCCCAGCCGGCTGGTCATCCACAGTGTCCGGTATGGTATGTCTTATCGGAGTACGAGCGGTATGGATGTCGTAGGCACAGTGGACGCCGTGCGAGCCCGTCATCAGCACAGGCCACTATTCCTGCGTCATCCTCGCAAAGTCTTCGGTATGGCCGGGTGGTTCCCAGTCTTGTCATCGTACAAGGCGTACCGTGCACTGATACGCACGTCGTCCTGTCCCACTAATTGGGTCTGGCTACGTCGCCGTATCCGGCTGTCTCTTTTTGATCCGGCTACCGGGTGATAGTCGGCCTGTCTTACCCTGTCCAGCTGCATCTGGTCAGCCGGACGCGATCCGACTGCCTGGTTTCTTGTCCGGTTTGGGTACCTGGGGATCATCCCCCCGACACAAGTGATCTACAGTATGTTTCTCCTCTGATCCTCCAGTTACTTTTTGCAAATTCATCTTCGATCTATTGTCATTATCAATCTAGGGTGAAACCTAGTATGAACCAATTGCCATGATTCTCTTGCCTAGATTATTAGTTTAAGGAGATTCTTTAGTGTGGTATGATGAGGAATATGTTATGCTTACTATCGTTGGATCAAAAAGTTTTATTTTTGTCTTTCTTTAATGTTTTAGATGATGAACACAAGGATCCAAACTCGTGCCCGTGCCACCACAAGCGCTTCTCAGGCTGTTGCTCAAGAACGCATGGGGATACAGTTCAGGAATGAGATCCAATGTGATCGCTTTGACATGATCAAGAACCACAAAGTGAAGACCACCAAGTGGGCTTGCCCCATTATATTGAACCAACTTGGTATTTCTGATGACTTCAATTTACTTTGCAATAGAGTTGGCCTGCAAAACTTTGTGTAAAATGATGTGCCTACTTATCACTGCTTAACTATTGAATTCCTAAGTTCGTTGCAAAGCACCATTAAACAATGGCAAGGAGAGGACACGATTTCTTTCCGACTTAAGAACAACAACTACACTTTAACATTAGATGGATGGTGCGCATGTTTTAATTTGACAAACAATGATGATAATGCCTTACACGCATCCTTTACTGGCTTAGAACCTTCCCCTAAACAATATTATAATGGAATGAGTTTCACTACTAGAGTGAGCAAGGGGAAGAATATTCAACATCCAGCAATTCATTATTTGTTCTATGTTATTGCTAACACCTTGCAGGCACGTAATGAGTTCACGAGACTCAACGAGGAGGACATCCTAGTCCTCGCAAAGGCTGCTTACATCAACTGCGGCTTGTCACTCAACTTGGGTGCCATCCTTGTCCGCTACCTAGAGCACCAATCCTCCCAAAGCCAAGGACCAATCAAAGGTGGAGGCATCATCACCGTGCTTGCCACTGCCCTAGGCATCGAGCTAGGTGAGTTGCAACCCGTGCTAGGTGACCGACTTGTTGGTTTCTCTACTTTAAAAGCTTGTGGAATGCTCACTAGGAGAGGTGGTGTTTATTACCTACACATTACTTGAGTTGGGCGTCTTTACCCCGCTCCTATGCCTAATGGTCTTTTCTCTATCGAGGAAGTAAGTTTGCTATATGACTTGCAGGTTGAGCAACACCAACGCGAGGAGGAGGTTCCGGAGGAGGATGAGGACCAAGAGGAGGAGCAAGAAGTTCCTTATCAAGAGGAGCAGCCACAAACCCGGTTCACCACATACCAAGACTTCCAACAACTTGGAGGGACCGTGGAGAGGATGCATAGCCTCTATTTGAACCTCCGAGGAACAACTAGTAACCTCTCAACTCAATTTGCGAACTAGAGTAACGACTTTTCCCGCCAGCACAATGATTTGAAGGGATTGCAAAAGCCTAAGCTTGGGGAAGTTTCCTCATGTATCTTTATATGGCGTTCATTAGCTTTTATCTATTTCGAGGTTGTGTTTTTGATTCGAGTTTATAAGCAATCATGTTGGTTTCCCCAACACTTTATTTTTAGTTCTTTCTATTTTTCTTTTGAGATTTTATAGCCGAGATTTGCCGCCAATTTTCTATTCTTTAAACTCCCTCTCTTAAAAAAACCAAAAAAAGATTTCTCCATTTTTCCTTATTTTCCGTCTTTATTTTCTTTCTGCCTCGAGGTTCTCATCTATTTGTAGGAGAGTGATCGACTTTGAGTTTCCAAGAAGCAAATAAAAAAAAGGAAGAGAGAAGTGGAACCAAACATGAGAGGTATGCCTTATGACTCCCCACTTTTGAAGTTTGAGAGACCCATGCTTGTTAGTACTAAATTTCGATATATTCTATTGGTGGAGTGAGTCTTTGTATTGTAGTAAGATTTTTGTTTGCATGAGTATTTAGTTGCGTATGTTTTGTTCCAGCTCTCGTAATTAACCAAGTCTTGCCTAAAAATTGCTAAACAATTGTAATAAGAAAAAGTCTCACAATTGAAGGCTTGGGTGTTGTAGTGCTTAGTCTTGTAGGCTTATTTCTAGAGACACTCAACACCACTAAAAATGTTGATTGACTTGCTAGCTCTCTTTAAAAGGATTTGTTTGATTGAATTAATGTTTAGCGGTTTTTGTGAGCATGCCAAAGTTTGACTTGTTAATCATAAGAATGATATAGCTTTATGTGTGTCAAACTTCATGGGATGCCAACAACTCCGCTGGCCTATGAACGATCTTCATGGAGGAAACTCTTAGATTTCGGCTATGAGTTGATTAAACATATGTAGTAGCAATGCTATAGTGGATAAGATTCTTGGCACTCCCGGTAGCTGTAATCATGATGGAATCACTCCTCTGGCTATTATGAGTAATAATTATGCAAAAGGAATAAAAACCTTAGTGATGCCACGAGTGTCCATCACAACCCGATAAACTAATAAAAATCTTTGGCATGCTCTCAATTACTCAAGAACTGAAATTTTTGAAGGACAATGAATATAAAAGTAGTGCTTGAAAAAGTCTTGATTTATTGATGTGGGAGAATTGAGATACTCTAGTGTATATGATTTTCATTACAACTCTCACACTCTCAATTTACATGATTATACTTTATTGTTCAAAGGCAAGCCTATTAGTTGATTACATGACATGGAATAAAGTTTACTCATTTGAATCATCCATGTTAACAATAATTTTGCTGCGCCATCAAGATGCATAAAACCCGTATGATATGCTTGCCATTACTCTATCTATGCTGAAGTTTTTCAGATTTATGAACTGGAGGAAACATGAGACTACCAATCATGAGTAAGATCACCATCTTGTTATTTCAGTTTAAATGCTGAGTTCCTTTTTGATTTTGGTTTTCTTGCTCGGGGACGATCAAGTTTAAGCTTGGGGAAGTTTATGGCTCTGAAATATAGCCATCCACATCCACATTTAAACTGGATATTATTCATATTTTTGATGAAATATTTCTCTAAACCCTGCCACTAATTCCTTATATTCAAAGGGCTATGCAATCCTTTCTTTCTATTTTTTCCTACGTAGATAATGTCGTTTGAACATGGAAATCACTACATTAAAGTTAAAGATACGAGATTTCCAACAACTAGAAGAAACCAGGAGCCGTGAAGCGGAGGCGGGCGCTTTAACGACCAACTATACAACTAGAACAAAATTCTAGCCATATAGTTATGGTCATATAGTTGGCGCCACCACCACTAGGTCAAATAGAAGAACTTTCATGAAGGTACCCCTATATAAAGAAGCCTCGAGTGACAAGAAAACAAGCCAGCCTTGACCTAAAGTCTCTGTCCCAGATCATCAGCCGCCTCCAGATCTCAAAACCCTTCTCCATATCCATAGGCATATTCCACAACTTGTAATAGTAGATCTCTTCTTCGATTGGTGACATTGTAAGACTATTTTCTATCAATCTCATGATTTTCATTACAATATTCATGATTGTTGATCTCATCTCTATGTGTGAGTAATTCTCCTTGGGATAAGGGCTTCGGCTTGGCCATGTAGCGTTTGTGCATGTTATTTGTCATAGATGGGATCATGTATTAGTTTGTATGACATGATGATTATTGTATCCTCTATTGCCTCAATCTAAGGACTTGTCAGGTACCCAAGACCCCGAGGGTTGAGCGAGGTATAGGGACTATGAGTAATGAATGATCTGTAGGTTGGGAACCCAAGTGACAAAAGGGGTAGTACGACTGTATGTGAGGGATTCACTTGGGATTAACGGTGACATCACTATGCATATCATTAGTTCTCTTTCTTCTATGGATGAGACTAGTAGGTTATTGCTATAAGCGGTTGCGGAGGCAAAAGCAATTATGGATGCACTTCCCACATATAATTTATCTTGCTCTAACAATTACATGCATACTTTATCTTTATCTTTTATTCCCATCAGATGTTTTTGCACAGCTACAGGTGAAACCGAACGCCTTAGGACCTCTCTCTCCATCATCGACAACAACAAAAATACGCAAACTCTTGGTCCGGTAAAAACAAAAAAGGAATTCTAAAACTCCCGAAGGTCCATTAAAGTAACTTCACTACGCATCTTCTTCCCAAGGATTCGATAACCTAGGTCTAATAGGGAAAAAGAAGCTATACTACATCTGTAATCCAGATCGAAGGTATCACAACACTTCGGGAGTTGAAGAGAATACTCTCCTCCACACCAATACCCGTAGCACCGGTGTCAATGGAGCCTATGTTGATTTACATGGCGGCAACTAACCGGGTTATCAACATCATCGTCATGGTGGAGCGCAAGGAACTAATGCACGACCACAATGGAGCGCAAGGAACTAACCGGGTTATCAACATCATCGTCAATGGAGCCTATGTTGATTTACATCGGCATTACTTCTAGGAGCACCCCATTACAATGGTGAGCAAGGATCCACTGTGCGATATCATCAACAACATCAACGCGACAGGAAGGGTGGCAAAGTGGGCCATTGAACTCGTCGCCTTTGAAATCACCTACAAGAGGCGGAAAGCTATCAAATCTCAAGCATTGGTGGATTTTATTGTAGATTGTATAGAACTGCCAAAGGTCACTCATGTACCAGAGCCAAAGTATTGGGTCATGCACTTTGACGGATCCAGGTTGCTCAATGGCTTGAGGGCTAGTGTATTACTACAATCACCAATAGGAGACAAGTTATAGTACGTCCTGTGGATCCACTTCAATGCTACCAACAACATGGCGGAGTATGAGGCCCTCATTCACGGACTTCGTGGAGCCAAGGATATTTGCATCAAGCGCATAGTTTGCTGTGGAGATTCCGACTTGGTTGCCTAGAAGGTTGTTGGAGGGCTACCCCTAGGTAGGGTCATGCCGGGGTATAAAGGCCTAGTTAGCCGAGGTACGGCAAGGTCAAAGCAAGTGTTGGCCGAGTCACCTCAAGGCAGGACGGATCACGGAGTAACCCGGACTAGGGGACGTCCACCTAATTTGGTCTCAACTGAATTATGTCGTATGTCGGTAAGATGTATCTAACTGGTATGCAGGAACAAGTGTGGCCAGATTAACTATGTGGGATCCAGGTCATATCAATCTTGTAGGAGAAGGAAGGTATCTCGCTGGTCAAAGGTGACCACTGTACACAGAGCATGAGCGAAGCGGACAGAGGCAGGACCACCGAGGCGTGGCCGACAAAGGTGACGATGCCTATGTCGGATGACGCATGCGCCGCAGAGGCTCACGTAGCCTCTGCATGGATGACGCGGGGCAAAAGTGACCCGGTCGGCTTACTATTTTGGGAAGAGGCATATTCCAGGGAATATGCCTCCACGTATGCCCTAAGTGGAGTCCTAGCCCCCCTATATAAGGAGGGCTAGGGCCTCTATAGAAGGGGCTGGTTGATCTCTAGTTGATTGGTCTTGACTTGGTTGTCTCCTAGAGAGTTGTGTTCTGATAGTGGTGAGAGTAAGAGAGTTCTTCTTCCTCCTCTCCCCAATACAGCTCAAGGAGCACTTGTAAACCTTGGAAGTGAATCAAATACAAAGCTACCGTGTGTGGAATCACCACACTATCCCTCCCTGGATTCCCCTAGTGCATTTAGTCCCCACCTTTAGCCTATCCATGGCATCTACCGTGACACCACCACGACAGTTGGCGCCCACCATGGGGCTAGCAGCGCTAGCAGGGGTGAAGATCCGGATGGGAAACTTCATCGGCACCGGGGAACACATCGTCTCCGGGCTCGTTCAGCGCTTTGGAGCGCTGGATTTCGTCAGCGACAATGCTGGCTGCTTCGGCAAGCGTCCTCTCCCGCGCAACGGCCTCTTCGTCAAGCTCGGCACGCACAAGATCTATGTTGCTGTCGGTGTGTCGTGCGTTCATCCGCGGCACGTCGTCGAAGGAGGCATGCCACCCCTTAGTGTGGTTCGCGGGGCGCGTATTATTCGCTCCCCGGACCACGCTAAGGTAATGATGACCGTGCCTGGCGCTGGCGCGAGCAAGGATCCGACACAAGATCCAGAGGTAACACCTAAGGCACCGAGGAAAAGTAGAGGTCCCCCACTACAGAGGCCTGAGAATATGCTGCAGCAGGCGATTGATAGCTTGGCAAACCCAGTAGCAACAGCAGTAGATCCGGCTCAGGCACAGGCCGAGCTGGAGGAAACTAGGCAAAAAATATTAGAGGGTGCGAAAAAGATAGCCGCGGCTCAGCAGTCGTTGAACATGACACTGCGTGAGTACGCAAAGGCAAATAAAGTTGATGCTGTAAAAGTGAAGGGGAGGAACCTCATGAGTGAAATGAACAGAGAGGGTGATACTAGGATTGAGTAATCAAAAAACTGTTTGCCCATGGGGCTGCCGAAGTATAGTACCCCGGCAAAGAACCTCAGAGCAGCGGATGCAGCTGCGTCCGAGTTAGAAGGTCTGACGGGTGAAGCCCGTCAAAGACAGTAGGATAGAGTCAATGAGTTGGTTCGAATCGCGAACAGGCAAAACGAGGAGCTGCTCAGGGCAAACCCGAAGAGAGCTGGGGCCTCCAAGATCATTCATTTGGCGGTGGGTAACCTGGATAAATCCGCTGGAGCCGCATCGTCTCCTCATGGTGGTGCTAGGAGAGAAGAGGTTGTAACTTCGGCCAGGAGGAA
This sequence comes from Avena eriantha, assembly GCA_910589775.1. NCBI lineage: Eukaryota > Viridiplantae > Streptophyta > Magnoliopsida > Poales > Poaceae > Avena > Avena eriantha. The sequence goes on along the minus strand of OU342744.1, from coordinate 179,954,384 downwards.
TAAGCAGATAGTCCCATATGACCCGGCAAGGGCAGGGAAAGTAAAAGAAATGCAAAGAAATGAGGATCGAAGGAGTGTGAGCCGAGGTGAAGCTGGCCGAGGTAACCGCGACCAAGGCAATGCCGGTCAAGGGAATGATGTGAACAGCAATGCCGGACAGCGTAATTCGGTAGTTGCAGGTCAACCGCAGCAGTGGAATATACCACGACAAGAGCGCAGCACCGGCCAAGGTATGCAACAGAGAGCAGCTCCACAGGAGCAAGATAGATACAATGATGGTGATTCGGAGATGCTGAACGCTGGCTATCCCAGACCGGACTATCACGTGATAGGGTCAAGATTGGGAGGCAGGAACTTGATGCCTGATGACGCCAGGTTAAAACTGGATTGACTGTATAGGTCGGAGCAAATTGAGTGTCAAGGTCCTCCGGGTCCAGCTTGTTTTGGGCCCCAGATCATGAAGGAACCTCCGGTACGTAACTTCCAGTTACCTAGAGGCACAAAGACGTATGACGGCAGCACTAAGCCAGAGGATTGGTTGATTAACTATGCAACTGCTGTGAAAATTGCCACGGGCAACTTGAGATGGGTTGTGAGATATGTACCCCAGATGCTAGAGGGGCCAGCAAGGGTATGGCTAAACAATTTTCCACTCAGAAGTATTAACTGTTGGATCGATTTTGAGGAGATGTTTGTTAGCAATTTCTCAAGTACGTATTAGAGGCCCAACAGGCCACAGACCCTAGCAATGTGCAGACAGAGACCGAATGAGACTGACCGGGAGTTTTTAACCCGTTGGTGCACTGTGCGAAACTCGTGTGAGGGCGTGATTGAGTCACATGCCATAGCTTGGTTTGCGCAAGGATGCAGATATGCAAGCATGCTATTGCAAATGTTGCAAAGAGATATGCCAACCACCTTGGCAGAAACAATCCGAATTGCTGATTCATATGCCTTGGGTGATCCGACGCAACCTAGGCTCACGTCAAACGAGTCAAGTGAGGAGTTTGTCAGCGAGATGGGGCCGGGTCATCCCGGAGAAATGATTACCGAGGTAAAAGAAGGGATGACATACCGGATTATCGGTACAGTTCGCAACAAGTTGCAGCTGTGAATCAGGATCAACCCGGAGCAGGAAGCAGTCAACGTCAAAAAACTGGAGGACAGCAATGGACACCAAGGAATGATGGAAAGAAAACTTGGACGCCAGAGCAGAAAAAATAGTGGCAAGAAAAAAAGGACCGTCCGAGGTACACCTATGAGGCAATGCTGGATCAGCCGTGTAAATTTCACACGCCAAATCCGAGTAACCCAGTGGGTCACACAACCAGGCAGTGTGAATGGATGCGAAAGATAGAACAAAGTGGTTCGGGGAATGCTCAGGCACCTCGGAATGATCAACCTCGGCAGGAGTTACCCCGGCAACAATTGCTCTCCGGAGCAAACACGCAACAGCTAATGTTGCCTCCCCCTCAGTCGAGGTATGACAACCATGAGAGAAGGGATGCAGTGCATCAGGTGGAGAAACAAAACCAACAAAATCAGAGGTATCCCAGAAGCGAGGGGAGGAATGAGTACAGAGAGCATCATCAGAGTTATTGTGTGTTCACTATGGAAGAGACAGACAGAAAGAGCTTGCAGCACCGACATATGGAGGTCAATGCAGTAATGCCGGCCGTGACGAGGTATATGCCTTGGTCGGATCAGGAAATTACCTGGAGCATCAAGGATCATCCAAAGCTCATGCCAAGCCCTGGTTCGTATGCACTGGTGTTGGATCCAACATTCATTGGGCCTAACATCAATGTCAGGTTCTCAAAGGTGCTGATTGATAATGGCAGTAGCATCAACATCAGATATGTGGACATGATGCGCAAGTTGGGTATCTCAGAGAATATGCTCCAAGCTACAAGGACAACTTGCCATGGCATTGTACCAGGCATTTCTTGTGAGCCCATAGGCAAGGTCCGGGTTGATGTATTGTTCGGCACAAGAGATAACTGCCGGACTGAGAATTTGGAGTTCGAGGTTGTAAACTTGGAGAGCGCATATCACGCGTTGCTTGGCAGGCCAGCTCTGAACAAATTCATGGCAAGTTGTCACATCAGTTACTTGAAGATGAAGTTGCCTGGGCTGAATGGTGTAATTACCATAGCTGGGGATTTCCGACGTTCCATAGAATGTGCATCTGCCGGATCTAACCTGGCCGAGTCACTCGTGATTGCGCAAGAAAAGAGAAAGATCCAAGAAGTGGCAGCATTGGCTCAGTCCGCGCACCAGTATATGCCGGCACTGAGTAACCCGCATGGTAATGTCTCATTCCAAGCGACAAAAGATACCAAGAAGGTGCATGTTGATGATATGTTCCCTGAGCGTACCGTAGCAATTGGTGCCGGGTTAAATGACAAATAGGAAAGCGAGCTCGTCAACTTCCTCTATGAGAATCGGGATATTTTTGCTTGGTCCACACAGGACTTGCAAGGTGTTCCGAGGGAGTTGGCCGAGCACTCTTTGAATGTCAGACCCGGAGCAAAGCCGGTGAAGCAACCTCTCCGCCGCTTCGCCGAAGACAGGAGAAAGGTCATAGGAGATGAGATAGCTCGTTTATTGGCTACAGGATTTATCATGGAAGTGCTTTACCCAGATTGGTTGTCTCCAGCCGAGGTATTGAGGTCAATCCAACTAAAATCCGGGCCATAGAGCGAATGGAACTGCCGAAGTGTCTTAACGATGTCCAGAAAGTTCACTGGTTGCCTGGCATCCTTAAGTCGGTTTGTATGTCGGTTGGGAGAAAAGGCACTGCCTCTCTATCAACTCATGAAAAAGTCAGACAAGTTCATTTGGACACCGCAGGCCAATGAAGCCTTTATCCAACTAAAGAAGATGTTAGCCACTGCACCAGTGTTAGCCTCTCCACTATCAAAGGAGCCAATGTTGCTCTATATAGCCGCAACCAACCGAGTTGTAAGTGCAGTAATTGTGGTAGAGCGTGACGAAGAGGGTAAGTCAGTGCAAAGGCCAGTATATTATCTGAGCGAGGTATTATCAGCCTCAAAGCAGAACTATCCTCACTATCAGAAGGTGGCATATGGTGTGTATATGGCAGCTAAGAAGCTGAAGCACTATTTCGAGGAGCACCCAATCAAGGTAATATGTGAAGCTCCCATATTCGACATAATGAGCAACAAGGATGCAAGTGGCAGGATTGCAAAATGGGCAATTGAGCTAGCTCCTTATGCGCCACAATATGATAGAAGAGAAGCGATCAAATCTCAGGCTGTGGCTGACTTTTTTGTGGATTGGGCCGAGGTGCAATATGAGCCACCATTATCAGATCCGAACTACTAGAAAATACACTTTGACGGGTCAAAAACAAAAACCGGGTTAGGTGCCGGAGTTGTGCTTACCTCGCCAAAGAAGGACCAGCTAAAATATGTGCTGCAAATCCACTTCACTGCATCAAACAATGTTGCAGAATATGAGGCACTTGTACATGGGCTCAAAGTGGCGAAGGAGATTGGAATACGTCGGATCCAATGCTTCGGTGACTCGGATCTCATAGTTCAGCAAGTCTCCGGACAATGGGATGCTCTGGATGCAAACATGGCATTGTACAGATTTCATGTGCAGAAGATATCTGGTTACTTTGAGGGATGCGAATTTCACCATATACCCCGGGTGGAAAATGAGGCTGCCGACGTATTGTCGAAGCTTGCATCAACCCGACAAGCAATTCGACCGGGCGTAGCATTGGAGCACCTCAGGAAACCATCTATCAGGCCATCCCCGGAGTCCGACTCAATTTTTATCCCGACAAATCCAGAATCAGAGGCTGTGCCCATGGACATTGATGTGGGGAGTGGTTCGCGAAACCCGGGGACTGCCTTGGTAAACCCGGGGACTGCCTTGACAAACCCGGGGACTGCACAACATGATCCGGTAGAAGTTATGCCGGTGGATCAGATGGAAATTGATGAGGATGTGTTCCCAGTGCGAGCTGTACCAACTTGGGCACTGCCCATATTCCAATTCCTAAAAGATGGAACCTTACCCACTGAGGAGGTACTTTCCAGGCAAACCCAGAGGAGAGCAAAAGCATACACGATCATCAATTCCGAGCTATACAAAAGGAGTGTGACTAATGTCCTCCAGCGATGTGTTGACCCGGAGGAAGGACTTGACATCCTCTGAGATATACATCAAGGGGAATGTGGGCATCATGCCTCGTCTAGAGCCTTGGTAGCAAAAGCTTTCCGCCATGGGTTTTACTGGCCAAGTGCCTTGGAACAAGTAGAAGATCTGGTGAGAAAATGCAATGGTTGTCAGAGATATGTGACAAAGACACATATGCCAATGTCGGAGCTCAAGAGCATACCAATTACATGGTCATTTGCCGTATGGTGTTTGGATATGGTTGTCCCGTTTAAACCAGCAAGAGGGAACATGACCCACATCCTGGTCATGGTTGACAAATTTACGAAATGGATTAAAGTGAAGCCAATAAGAAAATGTAATGGAGCTACTGCCGTAACTTTCCTCAAAGACATCATCTTGAGATACGGTTATCCTCACAGTATCATAACGGACAATGGCACAAATTTTGCTGAAGGAGCATTTGCGCGTTTTTGCCAGGAAAAGAAGATCCGGCTGGACGTTGCCTCGGTAGCCCACCCTGCATCGAATAGACAAGTGGAAAGATCCAACGGATTGGTGCTATCCGGGATTAAACCCCGGCTCATTGAGCCGCTGCAAAGATCAGCGGGGTGCTGGATAGAAGAACTACCAGCGGTACTGTGGAGTTTAAGAACAACTCCCAATTGATCAACGGGCTATACGCCATTCTTTCTGATATATGGGGCAGAAGCTGTATTACCAGCCGTCATAGAGCATGACTCGCCTAGGGTCACCCAATACACAGAAGCCGAAGTGCAAGATGCCCGGCAAAATGATGTTGATTTGCTGGAAGAAGCGAGAGAATTGGCATTGTCCAGATCCGCCATATATCAGCAAAATCTCCGACGCTATCATAGCCGGAAAGTATGCCCCCGAGTTTTTCGGGAAGGCGATCTGGTACTCCGATTGGTACAACGTACTGCTGGCATGCATAAATTATCCCCCCCCCATGGGAAGGGCCATTCATTGTGAGCAAAGCATTACACAATGATTCTTATTATCTTATCGATGCAAAACCATAGGAGAAGAACAAGGCGGACAGGTCCGGCGAGGAATCCCAACGTCCATGGAATGTAGCTCTACTTCGTCCTTTCTACACTTAGCAGAGAAGTGTATGTATCCGAGTCTCTCATATGTCGGTATGTATGCCGGCAATGAGCTTATCAATGGAATCTTGGCACCTCGAGCAGTAACTTGGGGACTGCCTTAATAATATTGGTTGTTTTCTGTATCTTCTATTTATATGTCGGCTGGCGTAAGTTACTTCTACTTAAGCCGGATTAGTAATGTGTGAGCACCAAAAACCTAACTCTTCGACTTGCTGTTGTCCAACAAGATTTGGCTTCATTGCAAGCAAGAGAACAAGTTTGGAATTGCGTAGCACATGAAAAACGACTAAGGAAAGAAACTTAATCGAGCCGACGTTTGTTTTTCAGACTAACCTTGTGCTTACTTTAAATTTATTACGCTGAATTATTTTGAGCTAATCCTAAAGTTTCCAAGTATTGTTAAGTCAATTTTTGAAACTCGGACTCGTAAGTCATAAAACCGAATCAAGGTAGACACGAGCTGAGCCAAGAAATTGGAGGAACAAGAAAATGAAACTCGGGGACTACGCCCAAGATAATCTGGCATAAAAACTTAGTAGCAAAATATAACTGATGTGCTTAGATACAATTACACCCGGCATACCGGGGATCTGATAAATTTCAAAGTTTTTTCGCTCAAGGAGCAGCATGAGGAGGTAATTTGGCGCCAGCAGGTGCAGCTCCAGCCTCGGCTTCAGCTTCATCTTGATCTTCTTCGACGTCCGAGGCTTCGCTCTCATCATCTTCACCCGAACCATCTTTGATGTATTCGTCGTCAACGGCATCGAGAAAGCTTGGTCCCTCATTCCATTGATGGATGGGGGCATATTGAATGAGGTTGTGGGCGCAAGCCTTGCGACGAGATACACAATCCGGATCGGTGGACCACCTTGACCCGGTGCGCATGCGCTCGAGAAGATCGAGATTAATTTTCCCGTACCATGTGAGAACATAGTGGAGAACGGTCTCAGCTCCGGCACGTCCGGCGGATTCCCTCCAGAGGTCTAGCTGGGTCTCTCACTCCATCAACTTGTTAATTAGAGTAGCGGAACCCTCCGGAGTGTCTTCTCCAGGCCAAAGGGCATTGAAGACCCGGACTGCTGCGCTTAGAATATCCTTGCCGTGGTTCTTCATGATTTCAACTCTAGAGGACAAGCCGACAAGCAGGTCCTCCAGATCAAGAGGAATGGCGCCAGAACCAGATGGGGTACCCCTCTGCTGGCGGAACTTGGTAATAGCAGTGGATGGAATGGCATCACCCTCTAGAAACTTGTCTGAAAACAAGACAAGTGAAATAAGTACAAGAGGTTGACCCAGAGAGATTCATGTCGGCTTAAGGAAAAGAACTTACGAGAGATGTGGCTGTGGATCCGGGTCAGCTCCTTAGTGCACTTGTCACGCCTCTCCCGGAGTTGCGCAAGTTCAGCATCCGCAGACTCAAGCTTGATGTTGGCCTCCTTGAGAAGATCCTGGTCCTTGGCAACCTGGAGATTGAGGCGTTCTCTTTCTTCGGTAAAATCTTGGCCTGCCTTCTCCAGTTCGGATTTGTGCTATGCCTTAAGCTTCTTCATATCTGCCTTAAGCCGGGCAATTTCTTCATCTTTGGTCCAGAGGAGGGCAAGCTCGTTGTCTTTCTTCTTGAGTTCATCTTGGTGCTGTCCTGCTTGTTCGAGAAAATGCAGCATTATGTCAGGCACGGGCACACTATCTTCAAGAGAGGCTAAAATAGTTTGTTGACCCAGCAAAGCCGAGGTATGAATATTTGCCGAGCCAAGGAGAAAAGGAGATAGAAAGCACAACAAGGTGGAGCAAGATTAACTTACCCTTTATCTGGTCCAGATTTTTCCTCAGAAGGATATTCTCAGTCTCCACACCAGCTGTGAAATCCGAATGAGGGATTAGTTCAGCGGAAAAAGATGAAGAGAGATAGAAAATTGACAAGGAGAAAACTTACCCCTTTTATCGTGTTCGGCGAGCAGCGCACTATGCTTTGCGTGCAGCATCTTGTGAGTATCAAGGAGACGCTGAAATTCAACGCTCCGACAATTAGTGGTCACCTGAAAGAGCAAAAATGGACAACTTAGTCTTGTGCATATTCGAAGTGTACAAAATCCGGGCCAAGTTGAACTTAACCCAGCTCTAGGTGTGTGCATATTCGAAGTGTACAAAATCCGGGCCAAGTGGAACTTAACCCGGCTCTAGGTGTGTGCATATTCGAAGTGTACAAAATTCAGGCCAAGTGGGACTTAACCCGGCTCTAGGTGTGTGCATATTCGAAGCGTACAAAATCCGGGCCAAGTGGAACTTAACCCGGCTCTAGGTGTGTGCATATTCGAAGTGTACAAAATCCGGGCCAAGTGGAACTTAACCCGGCTCTAGGTGTGTGCATATTCGAAGTGTACAAAATCCGGGCCAAGTGGAACTTAACCCGGCTCTAGGTGTGTGCATATTCGAAGTGTACAAAATCCGGGCCAAGTGGAACTTAACCCGGCTCTAGGTGTGTGCATATTCGAAGTGTACAAAATCCGGGCCAAGTGGAACTTAACCCGGCTCTAGGTGTGTGCATATTCGAAGTGTACAAAATCCGGGCCAAGTGGAACTTAACCCGGCTCTAGGTGTGTGCATATTCGAAATTATGAAGGAGCTACATCAATTCTCTAAGAAGCATCTGGTCGAGTAACAAGTTACTCCCCCGGAGGCTCGGGGACTAATGGTTATATCACTAATATCTTCTGCATGCTAAGGAAAAGGTGAAGTAACGCACCTCCATCATCCGACCTGCAAGGTTGATTGCCTTGGCAGCGGTATTCATCTGGGCAGCAAATTCGGTGGGACCGAACTTCTCTGGGAGATCGTCATTGTGGACAAACTCCGCCTTGTTCCAGTTGTTCACAAACTCGATCAAGGTCGGAGGATATCGTTCGCCGTTGAGCATGTGGGGTGCAACTAGACCCTTAGCATGAGCTTCCCTCCTCTCAACCTGGGCAAGGGCCGGACTGGTGTGCAAAGCAAGTTGCGTATCAGCTGGCCCGGCAGGGGCGTCCTTTGGCGGTGGAGTCTTTTTTGTGAGCATGGACGCAAGTGTGCGCTGTCCAGTCTCAGCGGACATTGCCCTGGCGGCGTCAGGAGCCTTCTTGCCCTTGGGTTGCTGCTGTGAGGTGGAAGTTGCTGCAGCAGATTTGCCCTTGGGAGCTGCCTTGGTGCTTCCCTTGGTGCTGCTGGTGTATTATCGCTGAGCCTTGGAAGACTCGGACGAGGCAGAGGGGCTTGGTGCCTTTGTTGTAGTTGTTGGTGCTGGAGCCAAAGATGGTTCTGGTGCTGATTTTAATTTTGGTGGGGGTGCAGTGGGTATCTCGGACGAAGTTGTTTGCGGTGGAGCCGAAGTGGTGGTAGCTGCTGCCTCGGTGGAGCCAGTCTCCCCCGCTCCGAGGTTGCCCTCCTCTTGACGAAGTGGGCTGGAACCCAGAGCAGCCGCTGAACCCTCCTGTATGGGGCTCAACGGGCGTGAATCCTCACCACGAGGGGGAGAAGGGCTATATCGGAGCGACGAAGCAATACCGGATCCGCACTGGGGAACCTCTACCGCGGCCCTGCCGAATCAAATCATAAATGATGAGAAACTATGACTAAGGAAGAACGAATAAATAGCAAGGGGTGAAGTGGCTTACTCATCCGAGGTCAGAGGCTCTTTGGGATTCCGAGCCCTCCGGGCTGTGGCCTTGGTTGGAGGCTTGGTGGCAGTTTTGTCCCCGGACTTCTTTCGCCTTTTAGCTGGCTGAGAGGCTCCGGAGGAAGATATTGATGCAGCTCCCCTCTTCTTCTTCGGTGCGACCGGAACAGGATCACCCACGGCAAGGGGAGGATCTTCATGCATCTGCCCACCGGGGTTAGCTGATGCCGGAAAAGCATAAGAAAGGGGGACAACGTCAAATGCCTCCATCACCTCAACGTCCGAATCATCTTCATCGTCGGGCCAATCCTAATGGAAGAGAGTTTACTGGTGGGTCGCTTGGTCGCATCTGCCATAGGCAGGAACATCTCCTGATCCGGTTCCTCCTCGTCCGAGGTATCACAATCGGGCGCCCATTTGAGAGAAGGCTCGGTGTCGTCCTTTATGGTTTGCTGAAGAAACATCTAAGGGAAAGAAAAGACAACAAGATTAAACCTACAACAAGGACGAACATGCAATTCAGAAAGAGTTTGGGGCACGAGACTTACCGCAGGTGGAAGCCTATCTCGGCAAAAGTGTTCAATCCCCCACGTCCACTCAGAAGAGAAGTCCTTGTGGGTTGTGAAGAGGGCCTTGACCCAGCGGTAGATCTCGGTGTTGCTTAACTCGAACGAAGAGGTCCGGTTGGGGTCGCGGCCCCAACTCATATGACAAAGCTTATGTGTGTGTTTCTGGAGGGGGAGATCCGGTTGCGAACAAACGTGATCATTGCATCTTCATTGCGCAATCCCAGATCCTTCAACTCTTGAAACCTCTTATTGATTTGGTTTGCCAAGACAGTGGGCTTCTTGGGGACCTTGTCCCATAAATCTGGGTTAGGAGGACCTAGAGTATAGGGGCGCAGCCGGATCAAGTCTTCGGAGGTGCTGTTCCGGACATAAAAGAAGGTCCGGGCCCATCCCTTGCAAGATTCAAGTCCCGTGACTCGGGGGAAGATGGACTGCTTCCGGGGAGAGATTGACGTAGCGCCGAACTGCGTGAGCTGTTTGTCCTCCGGATTAAGCTCTATGTTCGGAATCACGCTCCAGCGAAGGCCAAAGAACCGGATCCAGAGCTCCTTCGTGGGCCATAGTCCGGTGTAACCTTCGATGGTGGAGGCAAAGGCGGAGAGAGATGTGATGGCATTAGCCGAAACATGGTGCGGCTGAAGCTCATATGTATTTAGCCAGTCGTGGAAGAAATCACTAACTGGGAGATCAAATCCGCGTTGGAAGTGAGATAGGAACACCACATACTCACCCGGATTGGGTGAGGGGGCAAGCTCGGCGGAAGCAAGGCGTGCGGCGACACCCTCCGAGATGCGCCTGGTGCGGTAGAGCCAATCCAGGTCATCCTGGCAGACCCAGGATCCGGCCCACGCGCCGCGGTCGGCGTTCGTCGCGTCTTCTTCCATCTCCTGCTCTGCGACGGTGAGTTCCTCCTCAGTCATCTCAAGGTCACTCCCCTCGTGCTAGCGGCGGTGGGAGGCAGTGGCCTGGACTGGCGGGGACCCATGGCGGAGGAGATGCGCGGAGATGGCGGCGACGCTGGTGCGCGTGGAAGCAGTGCAGCGGCGGCGCTGCTACTCAGATGCGGTGGCGGCGGCGCGGTCGCTAGAGAAGATGAGGAAGAAGCAGAGGCAGAGGGGCGCGGAAGTGGGGAAATGACCCAAGGGGCGCGCCCCTCCCCTATTTAACCACTCCCTTAAGGGGGTAGTGGGATCGCACTTTGCGGGCGGGCCACACGGTGTGGCCCTGTATGATCCAGATTGACCAATCAGCGACGAGCCACAGGAAGGGCCACAGGGCGCAGTGGATCCTATGACGCAACGTTGTGATACAGTTAACGAGGAGGCAGGCATGACGTGACGACCGCTACAGTAACTTCTGACAATAACTACGGCGGTTACTGTAGCAGGCCCTTAAAATGAGGCAAAGTAATGATTAGCCTCCACATGGGGAAGCGTACGAGAGAAGGAAGAATGACCCGGATGAGTACGAGGTAACCCGGCCAACAAGTAAAAACTTGGAATGTGCCAAGGGAAAATAAACCTATGGAATCCGGATTGTGAGGTAACTCGGAGAAAGAGCAAGGAGCTCAGTAAGATTGAACCTGTTGTGGCCTTAGCGGCTAAGGCAGCTAAGACCGCACCAGCTTCGGGGACTAATGTTGGGGGGATACCCCCGGGTAGGGTCACACCGGGGTATAAAGGCCTAGTTAGCCGAGGTACAGCAAGGTCAAAGCAAGTGCTGGCCGAGTCACCTCAAGGCAGGTCGGATCACGGAGTAACCCGGACCAGGGGATGTCCACCTAATTTGGTCTCAACCGACTTATGCCGTATGTCGGTAAGATGTATCTAACTGGTATGCAGGAATAGGTGTGGCCGGATCAACTATGTGGGATCCGGGTCATATCAAGCTTGTAGGAGAAGGAAGGTATCTCGCTGGTCAAAGGTGACCACTGTACGCAGAGCGTGAGCGAAGTGGACAGAGGCAGGACCACCGAGGCATGGCCGACAAAGGTGATGGTTCCTATGTCAGATGACGCAGGCGCCGTAGAGGCTCACGTAGCCTCTGCATGGATGACGCGGGGCAAAAGTGACCCGGTCGGCTTACAATTTTGGGAAGAGGCATATTCCAGGGAATATGCCTCCACGTATGCCCTAAGTGGAGACCTAGCCCCCCTATATAAGGAGGGCTAGGGCCTCTGTAGAAGGGGATGGTTGATCTCTAGTTGATTGGTCTTGACTTGGTTGTCTCCTAGAGAGTTGTGTTCTGATAGTGGTGAGAGTAAGAGAGTTCTTCTTCCTCCTCTCCCCAATACAGGTCAAGGAGCACTTGTAAACCTTGGAAGTGAATCGAATATAAAGCTACCGTGTGTGGAATCACCACACTATCCCTCCCTGGATTCCCCTAGTGCATTTAGTCCCCACCTTTAGCCTATCCATGGCATCTGCCGTGACACCACCACGACAAAGGTGGCTGACACCTAGAATGCACGGAACCCTATGATGGCATCATATCGAGACGAAGTAGACGAGATAGCCAAGTGCTTCGGTGGCTACGAAGTTAAGTACGTCAAAAGGGAGGACAATGAAGAGGCATATCTGCTATCTAAGCTTGGATTAGCTCGCCAACCAATTCCTCGAGGCGTTTTCCTAGAGCATTTGCAGACCCCGTCTGTGATAGGAGCGGACCCCAACAACCCAGATAGAGTGGACTCATTTGTTAATGCCGTAATAGTGACTTCTCTGGCTTGGACGAAACCGTTCATGGACTATCTTCAAGATGGAACACTACCCGCAGACGAAGTAGAAAGCCGGTAGATAGTATGTAGATCAAAGGGCTACATCAGTATTGATGGCCACTATACAAAATAAGTACCACAGAAGTTTTCCTACGGTGTGTATCCTAGTAGCAAGGTATGGATATCCTTAGAGAGATACATCTCGGAGATTGCGGGCACCACACCGCTCCCTGATCGCTGGTGGTAAAATCCTTTTGGCAAGGATTCTACTGGTTGACTGCCAAGGAAGACGCCGACAAGCTGGTGCGAACCTGTATTGGTTGCCAGTACTATGCATGATAACCACATGTTCCAGCTGAAGAATTGCGAATAATACCAATTACTTGGTTGTTTGCAGTCTGGGGGATGGACATGGTTGAGCCTTTGCAAACAACACCCTATCGATTTACATATCTGCTAGTAGAAGTTGATAAATTCACAAAATGGGTTGAAGCTAAACCCATTAGAAATCTCGATGGGGCAAAAACCCTAATATTTGTCTAGGATTTAGTGGTGAGATTCGGTCTCCCACATAGCATTATCACCGACAACGGTAGAAACTTGTCTCTCAGAGAAGTTGAGGACTATTGTCCTGAAAAAGGCATCCGCCTTGACATAGCATCTGTGGCACATCCGCAGTCAAATGGGAAAGTTGAACGGGCCAATGGACTTATTCCACAGGGAATCAAGCCACGCTTAGAGGCACCGCTACATAGAGCAGCTGGAGCCTGGGCGGAGGAATTTCCATCTGTATTGTGGAGTTTACGAACAACACCCAATAGATCTACCGGCTAGATACCTTTCTTCATGGTTTATGGAAAACAAGCTGTCCTATCATCCGACATCCTCCACGATGCACAAAGAGTCGCCACCTACGATGAAGATGATGCTGAAGAATCTAGACGCTTATCTATGGACCTACTCGAGGAGGAGCACATGCTGGCATGCCAGAGATCCGCCATTTACCAGCAGAAGCTACGTGGCTACCATAGTCGCCATGTTAGGCATCGCTCATTTAAAGAGGGGGATCTAGTGCTTAGACTCAAGCAGGAAAAACCACAAAAAATATCCCCACCTTGGGAAGGACTGTTTGTCGTAAGCAAAGCATTGCTCAATGGTTCCTATTACATCGTCGATATTCACGAGTTGAAAGATAGGCCAAAGAAACGCAAGCACAAGCAACGTGACTCCATGATGATTTCCCTGAGACATATCAGCCATGGAACATAGCACAACTACGTCCCTTTTACACTTTGTCGTGGAAATGGCCACGGCAGTCGCTGCAGTAGGCAGCGATTGATTGAATTGGGGGCGAGAGCTGGCGGCCATCTGCGGTGCGAGATGGGGGCGGATGCACATGGATTTATCCAGGTTCGGCCCCCCGGAGGGTAAAGACCTACTCCTGCTAGATTGGATTGACAGAGAGCGAGTTACAATGGCGGTGAGCTTGGCGTCTAAGCAGCGAGTCGCTTGAAGGGGTGTATGATGGAACGTAAGTTATCAGGCTACCCTAGGGAGGTTTATATATGAGGCACCTCGCTAGGGTTTACAGTTTACAACCGAACAGGATATGGATTCGGAGGCTTTGACCTAATCCGACTGGGCTTCGAGTATGCTTCTGGGCCTCCAGTCTCCACTCGCCAGGCCTTCTCCTTAGTTGCATTCCCGTCGCCGTCCTGTAGGCCCACTCATGAGACCTTTGGCCCAATCGGAACGTCCTGCTAGGCATACCCCATCTGGCATATCTAAAGGAGATATGCCCTAGAGGCAAATAATAAATAGGTTTTTATTGCCGTATCTCAATTAGTTTATAATAGTTTCATATAGTGCTATAACAGTGCCAAGTAGAAACATTGGTACAAGTGTGGTATGAAACAACCAAGTCCCTAGTAGCCTCTATTCATACTAGTTCGTTGGTCATGAGGATGATCTGGGTTTCAAGATCATGGGCATTTATGCCAATTGACAACGGGATCATATCATTGGAGAATGATGTGATTGGAGATTCCTCGAAGGATTGCAACACGATCAAGTCATATAGTTCATTGTTGCAACAGCTATACCTAGACTCCTTTTCCTTAGACTGTGAGCTCATATTACTCACTGTTTCCCGAGGCTGCTTAGACTGCATCAAGCGCCACTTGGTAATACAGTGGTTATAAAGGTGTATGTTGGGTATTCTGAAGAAATAGTAGATGACATGTGACTGCAAGACCGGGATTTGTTCACCCACATGACGGGTAAAGATACATACGGCCGGCTTGGTGAGATTACATCCATAAATGTTGCAACATGTGACTCAGTCACGGGGATGTAATATCACGGTAACAAGAAAACAGAACTTGTTGTGAACGAGATTGAACAAGGTATGGGATCTCGGACAAGTTGTATCGAGAAAAAAAAGGACAAGTTGTATCGAGAAACAAAAGGACAAGGATGCTACATTTAGCAGTTCAAACGACATTGTCATCAGGAATGCATAGGGGTCACATGGATATCCCTGGTCCCTCTATTGATCATTGATACAGATCATGTCTAGAGCATTCCTAACCCGTGAGAGGATACACTTAAGGGTACGATGAGAGTGATCATTCGTAAGACAGAATCACAGTAGAGAAAGAGAAAGTCGGAATCGTTCCGCAGAGAGATCCAAAGTTGTTCGGAGAAAGAATAAAGGAAAAGACTCGGAAAAGTGTTTTCGGATAAATGGGAATTTGAATATACATTTATTATATGTCAATTATAAATTAATATATTCTAAATAATATTTAGATTAAGATTTATAAGAGTAACTTTTATATTAGGCCAAATCCCCGGAGGGAAATAGCCTAGAATAAAAGCTACAGAAAAAGAAAAAGAAAAAGGGAAAACAGCCAGCCCACATGGGCGGCAGATAGTCCCTACCACACGGGGGCAGGCGCCAGCTGCCGGCCGCCGCCGTGGGCCTACTCAACCCCGGCCCATACGGGGCTCGCGGGGAGCGGACCAGGAAGGCGTGCTGGGCCGCCGGGGGCGAGCCGACCCATCCCGAGTGATGGCTTCCACCGCTGCCTCGCTGGCGAGCTGGGCC
Source organism: Avena eriantha (assembly GCA_910589775.1). Taxonomy (NCBI): domain Eukaryota; kingdom Viridiplantae; phylum Streptophyta; class Magnoliopsida; order Poales; family Poaceae; genus Avena; species Avena eriantha. Next base: position 179,939,059 of record OU342744.1, on the reverse strand, counting down.
GTGCGGGCGCGCGTGGGCCGCGGGTGCGTGGCCGGCCTGCCTGGCCGCTACGCCTCCTGGCCGCTGCTGCTGCTAGCTGGGCCGCCTATGGTGCCCAGGGCCCACCCCGGCTGGTTGCTAGCTACTGCCTATTGCTGTTGCATGCTGTTGGCTGGTGGCTGGTGGGATTTTGGCCCATTCGGCTGGTCCGAATTTTCCTGAGTTTTTCCTTTAGTAATTTGTCCCACATGGCTTAGCCTTTGAGAAAGCCACACCCCCTTAGCCTATATAAAGGGTTGCCCATGGGTGGGATTAAACACCCAATATTTGGAGAAGTCCTTTGGTTTACTTCCTCCTTCCCTCTCTCTCTATACCTTGTGACCATGGCCCCAAGTCTGGGATGTGCGATCAAGGCACACCTGCAGTACGCCGTTGCACTGCAAGGATTCCTAGCCGGATATCAACTTTTGCACTCCCGGCGGGATCGGGGAGCCGGAGGACTCATCGTGCACCGGATGTGTACGAAGACACGAGGCGCAACACTTGGATCGCTTAAATGTTGTGAGGCGGAGCTGTTGCATGATGAAGAAGGAGCAATGGGTGACCTATGAGGAGCTTCGCGACCTTGAGGTTGGCTACGAGTACGACTACTTCAACCACGTTCCCCACGGAATGTTAACCGCGTACGGTCTACAAGGGTATGTATTCTCTATGCATCGGCCGTTACCACATTACTACATAGATAGATCCTGGGCAGTTTGGGGTTCCAACGTAGGAATTTTTTTGTTTTCTGCTACAGATCCCCTTCAGTGGTATCAGAGCCGATCTATGTGTAGGAGTGTTGTACGGCCAGTACGCACAAGTATTGTGCGGGCATTGATCCCTTAGTTGTTACCCTCTAACGTGTACTTGCTTATATCGCGGTATTGTTTGATGAAGCGGCCCAGACCGACCTTACACGTATTCGTACGCGAGACTGGTTCCACGCTCAACATATGGCTTGAACCGTATAAGTGGCTAGCGGGTGTTTGTCTCTCATTCGATAGTTTATATAGCATTTACGACGGAGGGCCCCGAAAAGGGTGTAGTATAGACAACTGCTGGATCCATGTTGTGGTTGGAAAGTTCGTAGTTTAGAAACGGTTCTATTGCGAAAGCCCTAACAACCGTGTAAAACTTGCAATAGATAAAGTAAAGCCGTCTAACTTTATTTGCAGGAGGGCATGTGATTATGATATGGCATTGGTCGTTACGAAGGTAAAACAGTTTACTTTTCTGTTACAACTAGTATAGTAATAGTCATCGTTCCGATGGACGATCTGGTGGAGGCTTCATGGACTTGGCGTCAAACCATTTGATACTTGTCATGTTTTGTGAAAACAGGAGGATCTGCTTGAGAATTGCTGGTTTTGAGGCAACGTGACTTGATGACGGCAAGAAAAATAGTTGATGGCCGACATCACCTCTTCAAATTTTGTCATTTGGATTAGTGGACTTGAATATAAATTTGTAATCCCTGTTTGTGTGTCTTGCTTTTGGCGAGACGATTATTCATATGAACAAGTTACAACCAGTTTGTACTATTCTTATGAACAATAACTTATGGTCACATTACGATTAGAAACAAGTTATTCTCATCACTATGTTAATGATAATAGTTTAAACATTTATAAAAGGATTAGAATGCTAAAAGATATCCAAAGTTTAATAATTAAATGACACTATAGTTTAAGTCATTTTGGTTATTGCATGTTATTTTTGAAGATCAGGGTCCTAGATTCTTAATCTAGAGACTTTGCAAAACCATGCCTCTTGGGCAGAATGACTAAAACTCCGTATTCTGGTAAAACGTTGATATGCCAAGAAATGTTGAATCTTATACGTAGTGATGTATCGTATTTTCAACAAGTAGTGGAAATCATTAGTTAATTGTGGACTTAAGTGAATAAGAATATTTACTTAATGAAACATGAGAAACAATTTGAATTGTTCAAATGAGTTCACAACAATAAGAGGATATTGAAAAATTAACAAGAATACGAAGTCTCTTCGATTTGATCGACATGACTGAAGTATTCAAGTTAAATTTAGCATAAAAGGGACTTGTGAAAGCTGTTTCACAAATCATGATAATTGGATGAATTCAAACTATGTTGAAATATCCAAACATCATAATCATTTTGTATTTGATACATATTATCTCTTATCGGGGTTATAATTGTCGTTTAGAGTTAGAAATCAAAATAAGTGAACACTCATTTGAAATACAAAGGAACATCTAAAAGATTCGGGGAAACAACACCATAAATGTTATGGCAAATTCGAGTTTCTAGAGATTTCGATAAGTCGAAGTCGTGGCGAATAAACAAGTCTTTGTAGAGCATTCTTAGGAAGCTATGAAAGCATCTTCCACAAAGGGGCAATATGTGGTTGTCCAAAGTTGACATGTCTTGATGAAGATACAGGTGGGAGAAAGTAAAAGATCAAAACAAGGTATTTGACCTTACCTCCGAATTGCTGAGTGGCATAGTGAAAGTTGTTTCGTGAATCCAAACTCTACATATAGAGGAGAAACCAATGATAATGATCATAAAGTTTCAGGGAATACTTTTACTAAATAAAGTAGGATTCAACTATATATTCTAACAAGCTTGTGGAATTATATTGTTGAGTCACTTGTCATGTTTTGAACAAGACATACCTACGAATTACAAACAAGCGTGATGGACCTAAGTACGAGAAATGAATGGTCATTGAAATCTCGTTAGTGGAATTCTCGATTTGATGATGATCAAACAATTTTGCAATGTCCAAGATTATCGAGAGGATCTAGATTTGAGTGGGAGCAAATCAGCTTGGCTAATTCATAATATGTAGTTAACATATTTTGAGTAGGAGCTAAGTGAAATCCCTAGATCTCAAACATGAATGTCATATTTGAGTGGGAGCGTGAAATCATTCTAGGATATGTGGACAACATATATGAATGATGTGATTGGTGTTAATAACGTTTAAGAAGGATGAAGTTGAAGGTATTAAACAAAGAGATCTATGGAGATAGATTGGTGAATTTAATAAACACTAAATGTCAAATGCTTCCTGGACTTGATTCTGAAAGATGTTCAGAATGTCCTAAGACAAGATTCTGAAGTAGCTCAGAATGGAACTAGGTAAGAAAGAAGTTCTTACTATATGAGGCATTGAGTTAGTATTGCAACTATGGTTGAAATAAAGAGATGCGTTGCATCTCCTATGACTCGGTCATAGGTTCTTCCATATAACCATGTTGTATACTCGACGTAATGTGACCCGAAGTTCTAGTTGGTAAGAAAAAGTCTTAACTGTAAGAACGTGTCTTTAAGTGATTTTTGAGTTGATCACAGAACCGGAATTAAGTTTGTACTTAAATGGCAAGAAGCAAAGTAAGTGGCATGGTTGCATTTCATGCACTATGATCTACATAGATATAGAAGTATAAAAGCTCCATCTGATGTGATGTATAACGTTATGGCAGGGCTAGTTCTCTTTTAACGTAGAATGATGTGTCCCAGGGCCCATGGCCCATGAGAAAGCCCTCGAGGTTGATCTAAAGTCACTGTAAGCTCCTAGAATCCGGCCTCGTTCTGCTGACATGACTATAATATATACACAAAAGGATAACAAAGTGTGTTTCGAAGTTTAGATGACAACAGTGAAAATGACCATCATTATAAACACTAGAAACAAAGTCTCACTTTGTTGCCAAACAAATACTTCGACCCATTATAAGATAATGGAGTGAATGCCAAAATTAGGAAGACATTAACAATTTGCAAAAGACATAATGACCTGGTAAAACAGAACATGGACATGACGTTTCCCATGAGCATGCATGATCTGTAAATGCATATGGTATATGGTTTATATGAGTAAAATGCGATCTAGATTATTTTTACTCTAGTGCAAGTGGGAGACTGAAGGAGATATGCCCTAGAGGCAAATAATAAATAGGTTTTTATTATCGTATCTCAATTAGTTTATAATAGTTTCATATTGTGCTATAACTGTGCCAAGTAGAAACATTGATACAGGTGTGGTATGAAACAACCAAGTCCCTAGTAGCCTCTATTCATACTAGTTCGTTGGTCATGAGGATGATCTGGGTTTCAAGATCATTGGAATTTATGCCAATTGACAACGGGATCATATCATTGGAGAATGATGTGATTGGACATTCCTCGAAGGATTGCACACGATCAAGTCATATAGTTCATTGTTGCAACAGCTATACCTAAACTCCTTTTCCTTAGACCGTGAGCTCATATTACTCACTGTTTCCCAAGGCTGCTTAGACTGCATCAAGCGCCACTTGGTAATACAGTGGTTATAAAGGTGTACGTTGGGTATTCCGAAGGAACAGTAGATGACATGTGACTGCAAGACTGGGATTTGTTCACCCACATGACGGGTAAAGATACATACGGCCGGCTTGGTGAGATTACATCCATAAATGTTGCAACATGTCACTCGGTCACGGGAATGTAATATCACGGTAACAAGAAAACAGAACTTGTTATGAACGAGACTGAACAAGGTATGGGATACCAGTGGTCGGATCTCGGACAAGTTGTATCGAGAAAAAAAAGGACAAGGATGCTACATTTAGCGGTTCAAATGACATTGTCATCAGGAATGCATAGGGGTCACATGGATATCCCTAGTCCCTTTGTTGATCATTGATATAGATCATGTCTAGAGCATTCTCGAGCCATGAGAGGATACACTTAAGGGTACGATGAGAGCGATCAGTCGTAAGACAGAATCACAGTAGAGAAAGAGAAAGTCGGAATCGTTCCACAGAGAGATCCGAAGTTGTTCAGAGAAAGAATAAAGGAAAAGACCTGAAAAAGTGTTTTTAGATAAATTGGAATTTGAATATACATTTATTATATTAATTATGAATTAATATATTCTAAATAATATTTAGATTAAGATTTATAAGAGCAACTTTTATATTAGGCCAAATCCCCAGAGGGAAATAGCCTAGAAGAAAAGCTGCAGAAAAAGAAAAAGGGAAACAGCCAGCCCACATGGGCGGCAGATAGTCCCTGCCGCACGGAGACATGCACTAGCTGCCGGCCGCTGCCGCGGGCCTACTCAACCCCGCCCATGCGGGGCTCACGGGGAGCGGACCGGGCAGGCGAGCTAGGCCGCCGGGGGCGAGCCGGCCCATCCCGGGCACTTGCTGCCACCGCCGCCTCGCTGGCGAGCTAGGCCGCGCGGGCGCGCATGGGCCACGGGGCAGGGCTAGTCCGCCTGGCCGCTGTGCCTCCTGGTCGCTGCTGCTGCCAGCTGGGCCGCCTGTGGTGCCCAGGGCCCACCTCGGCTGGCTACTAGCTACTGCCTATTGCTGCTGCATGCTGTTGGGCTGGTGGGATTTTGGCCCATTCGGCTGGTCAGAATTTTCCTGAGTTTTTCCTTTAGTAATTAGTCCCACATGGCTTAGCCTTTGAGAAAGGCACACCCCCTTAGCCTATATAAAGGAGAGCCCACGGGTGGGATTAAACACCCAATATTTGGAGAAGTCCTTTGGTTGACTTCCTCCTTTCCTCTCTCTATATACCTTGTGACCATGGCCCCAAGTCTGGGTTGTGCGATCAAGGCACACCTGTAGTACGCTGTTGCGCTGCAGGGATTCCTAGTCGGATATCAACTTCCGCACTCCCGGCAGGATCGGGGAGCCGGAGGTCTCATCGTGCACCGGATATGTACGAAGACACGAGGCGCAACACTTGGGGCGCTTAAATGTCGTGAGCCAAAGCTGCTGCACGATGAAGAAGGAGCAATGCGTGACCTGCGAGGAGCTTCGCAACCTTGAGGTCGGCTACGAGTACGACTACTTCAACCATGTTCCCCGCGAAACGTTAACCGCGTACAGTCTACAAGGGTATGTATTCTCTACGCATCGGCCGTTACCGCATTACTACATAGATAGATCCTAGGCAGTTTTGGGGTTCCAACGTAGGAATTTTTTGTTTTCTGATGTGGATCCCCTTCAATATCCCCATCAGTAGTTCCCGAGGCCATCGTTAATTCATACACAGGTGGTCATTTGGCAGTCGGAGTAGGCGAGTCCAATTTGGACCCGAGTCGAATTGGCGGTGGACTCCGCTGAGACCAAGGTAATTTTCCCAGGTTCTCATTCGCTGCTTTGGCGAAGGCAACTGCCGTCAAGTTGCTATCTCAGCGAGTGGACGGGGCTTAGTCGCAAGCGAGTCAAATGGAGGAGTTGGACCGTTAACATGGTTAAACTATCCATTGGATATTCCAACGTTAACTCCGGCACAATTACCGCGGGTAACGGCTACCCGAGATTGGCGAGTAGCATCCCCTTGTAAGGGGAGTGACATATTAGGCCTACAGATCCTTCTCTGTAGTTTTCATTCTCGTGCATCCATTTCTCCTATCTTCTCTCGATTCACACCTTTTCAGACCAAGCGACTCCGTCTCCCTTCTCGATGGCACCTCCGAAAGGCTCGTTGGGGAAGTCAAAGTGCACCGCGGCGCAACTCAGGTCCTTCGAGGACGTCGGGGTCCTCCGCAAGGGGAATTGGCAGATTCCCGCGTCTTCCGAGATCGAACCGAAGCCACGCACCGGCGAATTCATCTGCTTCCCAAGCCATCTTGAGAGGGGCTTGGGATTTCCTACCTGGCTGTTCTTCCAGCGATTCTGCGCATACTATGTGATCAAGCCGTCAGATCTTGGCCCGCACAGCATCGAGCAGCTAGCGATCTTTGTCACCTTCTGCGAGTGCTATCTTGGCTGCGGGCCATACTTCCCATTGTGGCTGGAGCTTTTCCACAGCCACATCGGACGTGAAGGTTCCGGCTTCCCGATCTTGGCGGCCGGAGGCGTCACCTTTCAGCTGAAGCCGAAGGCCAACTTCATCAAGCTCATGCTGCCAAAGAAGGCCGCGAGCGAGTGGAAGAGGAGCTCGTTCTATGTGAAGGAGTCCATTCCCTCCAGCGAGGTAGCGTTGCCGGAGTTTGTCGCGGAGAGGAACGAACCCCACCGGCTAGCGATGGACAGGCTCCCCGATGATGAGAGGATGGCTGTCGCGGAGATGATGGACCAGGTGAAGAAGCTGAAGGACCACGGTTTATCCTTGATCAACCTGTACAATTGCTGGCTCGGGTGGCGATTGGTCCCATTGGCGGCTCGGCCGCACTGGATGTACGAGTACAGCAGGAAGAATGATCCTTCCCAGACCAGCAAGGAATCATGGGACACCGAAGATTACAAGGCCGCCCTGAAGAAGATCACTGACGTGGAATTCACAACCACGTCGGCCGGGCTCGCTTCGTACGTGCGTGTGAAGAATGAATCCCCCACAGTAAGTTCTTCTCTTTGAATTTAACTTAAGTCGTAATTCTCAACCGCATCATCTGAAATTTATTCGTGTCCATTCTCAGCTGTTTCAGGTTTTGGAGGGAAGGCTCCCCCCACTCGATGAAGAGGTTCCCCACAAGTTCGAGGAGGGTGCCTCAGGAGAATCTTCTGAGGAGGAAGAGGAGGAGGTAGAGGTTCCTCCCCTAGCGCATGCAGCTCGCAAGACTCGCATGCAGAAGGAACACGAGCTCGAGGCGAGCCGTAGTCTCGACGAGCGCGAAGAAGGCAACGAAATCTTGCAAGAGCACACTTCTCGGCGAACAGCCACGCCGGCGAAGCCCTCGCGCAAGCTGAAGTTGCCAGCAAAGAAAGCGGCGTCACCATCCAGGTCGGCAGTGGTGTTCGAGTCGGACGATGAGTCCGAGGACGACACGGCTGAGACCTCGTGCAAGATCCCGTAGGGCACGGTTCCGATGATGGGATCGGAGGCTGAAGGCACCGAGGAAGCGGTGGAGGTTCCTCTCGCAGTGATCACGCCACCATCTTCGACGGCGCCAGAGCAGGAAGCAGCTGAGGTCGCTGCGTCAAAGTCGCCGCGACCTTCAGGAATGGTGGCGTCTTCTAAACCGGAGGTTCCTGCGACTGTGGCATTATCATCGAAGAGGCCCGTGGTGTCGTGGGCTTCAGATGTCTTTGAAAGAGGTCTGACACGCAAGCTAGGCCCAGAGTTGGATAAACCTGCCCATATCAGCACGGGGTTGCGTTATCTTCCGCTCGCCAAGTAAGACTTGGGTTCTCCCTTCCGATTCTTGACCTCTATTTCCTGTGACTTCTGAACTGACTTTGGATGTTTGGCAGGTCCGGCGCCAATAAGATTGGTCGCCCTTCAGTGGCAAAAGTTCTGCCAGTCGCTACCACAGGGGAAGGCGATCTCCCCAAGAAGAGGAAGCCTGCTGAAGATGCCGCGCCTGCGGAGGGCGCGAAGAAGCGAAAGGGCGGTGCCGACGATGTTGTGGCAGGAGATAGTGCCAAAGCGAGTGATCTTGCTGCGGGCGCCAAAGAGGTGGCAGTTACCCGATCGGAGCTAGCCATAGGAGCTCCGACGACGGAACCATCGGCTCCGACGACTAGTGCCCCAGCTAGAGCTTCAGCGACGTTTCCGCGCTACATGGCGAAGGGGTTTCCGGGCATGGTGGACAACCAGTCTCCGTAGAGCCCAGAGATTGTTGACGAGGACGTTGGGTCTCGTTGCGGGCGTACCTCCTTCGTGGTCCCTTCGACGGACACCGGAGAACATCACAAGATTCTTGGCGCCGCCATTCAGGTACATCTAGTCCCCGAGTGTCTAGTCGCTGAATTTCAGCGGCTAGGAACTGAGTTTCTTCTAGTCGCCAGTCCCCAAGTACTTGGTCTCTGAATTTCAGCGGCTAAGAACTGAATTTATTCTAGTCCCCAGTCCCCGAGTTCCTGGTCGCTGAATTTCAGCGGCTAGGAACTGAATTTCTTCTAGTCGCCAGTCCCTGAGTGTCTAGTCGCTGAATTTCAGTGGTTGGACGCTAATTTTGTGTTTTTGTAAGTGCTAACTTTTCGTTCTGCTTGTAGGGCTTGCAGAGGGAGTCGATAGATCGACATGCCACAAAGGAGCGTCGGGAGCGTGATCTGCGCGTGGCATAGGAGGCAAACTGGCGACTCTAGGAGACAGTTGGTGAGTACTTGATTCATTTTTCGGCTGCGAACTATTGGTGTTCCGGAATGTTGACGGTCATTTCTTTTCTGTTCAGATGGTCTTCCAGCTGCGATTGCCAAGGCCCGAGAAGGATATGTCCCAATTGCCGAGCTAGACGTGGCGAATGGGCGTATCGACTCGCTGGTCAAGGAATCGGAGGAGGCGAAGGCAGCCTCGATTTCTTCTGAGGATAGAGCGAAGGCTGCGGTCACTGCAGCTGAAGAGGAGCGGAAGGCCGTGGACTCGATCATCCTGGGGCTGCAAAGCGATCACGCCGCCCTGGAGAAGCACGTCACCGAGAACTATCAGAAGCTCCTTGGTGAGTCGCTGTTCTTTTGCTTAACATGTGCGTGAGTCCCCGAGTGGGGGAATCCGTAGTGTCACTAACGTCTGAAGTTGCAGCGGTGATAGGGCAAAGCGACCCGGTGGTGCAGTCCTTCAACGCCTCGCAGTGTGTGACTGTCGTGGTGAACGCGGCCACTGCCTCGGTGTTGTGCGTTTAGGCAGTTCTTCAAGGATGTCCCCCACCGAGGTTATTCCTGGGGGACTGACTGAAGTGTGGCACTATCTAGAGGAGGTACCCAGCATCGTGGAGTGGATGGCACGCTCAGCTTTCAGGCGTGGGGACACCACGACATTGAGTCTGGGGCTCGCTCACTTCCCTGACGACTTCGACCTCAATGATGTCACCAGCGGCTACCCTTCGGCAACTGGTAAGGTGGAGATGTCAGAGGTATTGAAGCTGACCGCCAAGGACGCCCCTTTGCTGATCGGGTGTTTGTGATGGGGAACCTGCTACCGTACCAGGAGACGATGGTGGCGCCAGGCGACCCCGAACTAGAGCATCATGATCTAAAGTCGGAGCAGCCCTTCCGGTTGGCGCTGTCGAAGTCGCTGTCGACCTACCCGACGAACCCATGGCAGCCATTTGTTCGTGTCAAGGGTGGTGGGGATGCTTCTTCATCAGGGCCTGCGAAATAGATAGCTTTTCTAGGCGATTTGTAAGATATGCCAAGTGGCGACTGCTTGTAATATGAACAATATTTTGTATGAGAGTAAGAGGATCCAATCGACTCGCAATGCAAGCTTGATTTTGTGTTGTATTTAACTTTTGTGTGAGCGAGTCCCCGAGTGCGTCCGCCCTTTAATGGGGTATAACTCGTTTGTATACGTTTTTGATTTGGTTTGCTTTGGTTTTTGTTGTTTGTCCCTTGCGTCTTTTGAAGGGGCGAGTCCCCGAGTGCGAGTGGGATTGTTTGTAGGCGAGTCCCCGAGCGTAGTACTTAGCCGTTGTTGGGCGTGTGCCTGTTGCGAGTTACTGGTGCATTGTTTGTAACGCGTCTCCTCCCCTGGCTCAGAGAGCCAGTCACTGGGCGAGTCCAAGGCAGCTCTCTTACTTGGTGTGTTCCCGAGACACGTGAGGGTTTCCATTTCGCGGAGTCCCCGTGCGTGGTACTTAATCGTTCGAGTCGCTTTGTGCGAGGATGGGAAGGACAAGTCGCTGTGAGAAGCGTATACCGGTCGTCTTGGCCCGATGGGCCAGTTGAGCTAGGCAACTCCGATGGTGGCTCCGGGTTGGCGTATTCGTGGACGACACAAGGCCCGAATGTTTTCGGTGCCCTTGGGCCACACTACTTAGCCGTGCCGGTCGCTCGACCAAGGGTTGACTTCCATGGGTAGCATATTGCTAATTGTATGAGTGCGAGTGGCACAAGAGTATGGCGAGTAGACACAATTTGTGTGATCCGAATGAATTTCATTATATATCATCTAGGTACAAGTTTGAGTTCTATGTATAGAACTTTCGGAGAAGGTTTACATTCTATGGCCTCCCGACCTCGAGTTGGCCGTCGCCTCGTATGTCGACGAGGTAGTAGGCATCATTGCCAAGGACTCACCCTATGGCTAATGACCCCTCCCATGGGGGGGCGAGTTTGTGCATGCCCTTCTTGTCCTGGGCCAGTCATAGGACCAGATCGCCCTCCTGGAAGGTGCGGGTCCGGACTCGGTGGCTGTGGTAACGGCGGATCCCCTGCTGGTAGATGGCGGCGCGAGAGCGAGCCAGGTCACGTGCCTCATCGATATGGTCGATTCTATCTTGGTGGGCAATCTTGTTTGTCACCTCGACGTAGTTTGCGACTCGAGGTGAGTCGTGCTCTAGGTCGGTTGGCATTACGGCTTCGGCACCGTACACCATGAAGAAGGGTGTAAACCCCGTGGAGCGGTTGATGGAGGTGCGGATTCCCCATATTACAGAGGGGAGCTCTTCGACCCAGCATCCTGGGGTGCGCTCGAGGGGCACTTGAAGTCGCGGCTTGAGCCTATGGAGGACGCTTTGGTTGGCGCGCTCTGCTTGGCCATTCGACTCCGGGTGGGCGACTGAGGCAAGGTCGAGTCGTACGTCGTGCTCCTCGCAGAACTCTACCATGGCGCCCTTGGCGAAGTTAGTGCTGTTGTCAGTTATGATGCTGTGCAGGTAGCCATACCGGTAGATGAGCTCACGTAAGAACTTGGTGGTCGTCTTGCCGTCACACTTTTTGATCGGCTTGGCCTCGATCGATTTGGTGAACTTGTCGACCGCAACCAGGAGATGGGTGAAGCCGGATGGGGCCATCTTGAATGGTCCTACCATGTCCATGCCCCATACAGCGAATGGCCATGTGATGGGATGATCTTGAGTGTCGAACCAGGGAGGTGCATCTGGTTGGCGTATTTCTGGCACCCGACGCATCGTTGGACGATGTCGGTGGCATCGGCATGCGTAGTGAGCCAGTAGAAACCGTGCCACATGGCCTTGGCGACCATCAACTTGGCGTCGGCGTGATGGCCGTAGTCGCCGGCGTGGATGTCCTGGAGGATCTTGCGGCCTTCTTTTGGCTGTACGCAGCACTGGAACACGCCAGTCATGCTGCGCTTGTGGAGCTCGCCATTGATGATGACGAAGGATTTGCAGCGGCGCACGATCATTCGCGCCTTTGTCTTGTTGCTTGGGAGGATCTTGTGCTCGAGGAAGGCGACATATGGTGTCGTCCAGTCGTTGGGCTCCACGATCATGCCGACTAGGGCCAGCTCGGGTTGTAGTGGTATCCTGATGTCGATCTCCTTCAGTGGGCAGACCGAAGGTTTGTGGAGGATGTCGAGGAAGGCTCCTGTGGGTGGGGTTTGTCGAGCCGACCCGATGCGAGAAAGTGCATCCGCCTCCTCATTCTTGCGTCTGTCGATCCACTCGACTGAATAGCCGTTGAAGTGTCCTCCCAGCTGGTCTACCGCTTGGCGGTGCGCTATCATGTTGGAGAGATGGCGTCACAGGTTCCGGCAACCTGGCCGATGACTAGGTCGGAGTTGCCGTAGCACCATAGGCAGTTGATGTTCATCTCCTTAGCGACCCGCATGCCGTGAAGGAGGGCCTCGTACTCTACCATGTTGTTGGTGCAAGGCTTGAAGTTGAGCTGGAGCACGTAGCGAAGCTTGTCTCCCTTAGGGGAGGTCAGGAAGACACCGGCCCCTGCACCGTCGACGTTCTTGGACCCGTCGAAATGGAGCGACCAGTAGTAGAGGTATGGTAGCTTCTCCGTGTGGCGCCCCGGAAAACCACTACTAGAAAATTGCGGTGTTTTTGTGTTGCGCATCATCATGACTGCATGCTCATGTCATCATGCCACCTTGCATTTGAGCATCGTCATCATCGTGCATAAGTTGTCTAAAACTATTTTATAAAAGCCTATCTTTGTCTTCCAAATATATCTCCGTCTTTATTTCAAATTAAAAACCCTGGTCTTTTGTGGGTCTTTTGTTTGTCTAAAAACTATTTACAAAATATTCTAAAATAAAAATAAAGAAATAAAAGTATTTCTAGGGGAGGCAGCCGGCCAGGCCCAAAAGGCCCAACCAGCCACCTACTACCCCGACCCAACCCAAAACAACAAAACCCTAGCTAAAATCTACCGCTAACCCACCCCTCTCTCCAACTCATGCCGCCGCCCTGCCGCTCCCGCCTGCATGCACACCACACGCGCGTGCTCCACCCCACCACGACCGCGCGGCCCACGCCTTGGACCCGATCGATCCCCCTCCTGACCCACTCCTCTCTCCCCACGCCGACCACCTCGGGATTCCGCCCCGTCCCCGGTCCCACTACCTGGCCGACTCTCTTTTCCCCACCGCACCGCTCGACTCACCAACCCCCGGATCCACCTACCCTGCGCCTCTCTCCTCCCTGGAGTACACCTTCAATTTGTTGGCTTGTCTCCTGTGGAAGATACATGGCACTACCTTTGTGCATCCAAGACCATATGATGCTTTGCAATCTTACAAGGTACTATTGCGGGATGCGTGGGTGACGTGGTTTGGTTCTACCGGAAGAACCACCGAGATGCCACTCGAAGTAATTGTTGCCAACCCAAGGTCCCCGAACATGGAACAATAAGATCACCATCACGGAACTCAACTCCCTCTTTCACCGCAAGGTCTACTTCCATTCGCACCGACCGACGCCGCAACCCCAAGACTACCGATGTCGGTAACCAAGTTCACCATCAACGCATGAAGTTGGAACCCCAAGGTATTCTTTGCGGAATGCCAAGTTCGTCTTCCCGAATGCCATGACCATCTTCCCGGATGTGAAGACCGATTCTGCCGAGACCCCGAAGCCCGATCCTGTCGATTCGAAGGCCACGCCAAGACCTGGATTCGGACACCGCCAAGATCGCCACCGGAACGCCAAGTTCTTCTTCCCGAACGCCAAGACCGACCTGATACGCGGACCGGACAAGATCTTCGCGACGAAAAAATTGACACCGACCAGGGCTAATCCGATGAGCCCCGATGCCAAACCAATTCCTTCTTCCCGGAACGCCAAGCTCTCCTTCCATTGTCTGAGACCGATCCCGTCGAGTCGAACCCTAGATCCGGATCCTGAGACCCCCGAAACCCAAGATCTTCCGGACTCAGATGTGTGAACCTTTCCTGAGCCCCCATTTTATAAATGCTATATATAAAACTGTCGCATGTTAATTTGTTCATGCATGCATACCTGTCTGCAGGTTGGGGGCATTATGCCGATTCACCGCATGATTAAATATGGAGTGTTTATGCGGGATATCTTTGTCTTATTCCGGACTCCATTTAAATTTGTGTAGCGAACCAATACCCTGTTCGCCTTGTTAATTCAACATTTAATTTGCGGGGTAGATGAATAACTTGAACCATATAATTATTTGTCGGGACCCCGGTTCCGCTTAATACTGCCTAATTGCACCGCATCTGCATCATATCATAATCATGCCGGATCTTCTGCAGTTGTATTAAATATTGCATCCGGTGTTTCTCTTAGTGCTTTGCTTCTTCGCGGATTAGGCCGATTAGTGGATGCGAGTATCGACAAGTTCTCCGGATATGAACCTCCGGCAGTGTTTCCCAGGCGAGCATCTCTTCCCCTTCTACCTATTTTGCATTTATAGTATTTATTTCCTCCTGTTGATCTACTGCTATCCGTGTCACGATGCTTTAGTTTCCGTACACCAGTTATATCCCGTGCAGCCTCTATATTGCCTTGGACACCTCCTATTCCCTGTGTTTGGTAGATAGTTGGCCTTGCGAGTCGTAGTTGCTTGCTCAGGTGCGATCTTGTGTTGTCGAGTCCCACGGTTGTTGGAATGCTGGCAGAAGTTTATGGTGGAGATGATCATGACTTAAAATACAACTATTAAAATGCTAGCTATAACTACTGCAGAGGCATCGGTGGGCAATAGATGTTATTTGGTTCTTCCATGCTCACTAGTGTCCCGTAGGACCCCGAGTACTTGATACCTGTTCCTTGATTTTTCGCACTATCCACATCCGGGAAGCCGTGGACCCCCCTGAGCCAGAGCTTGATTCATTTCTATTTCTTGGGGCCACAAAGTAGTTTGGGGCTTTATTACTATCATGTACCTATGCCATGCTTTACTGCTTTATTTAAGATTGTGCGTGGAGCACATGTACTGTTTAGGATTGCAGAGTGTTTTCGCGGTATCGACAAGCCCAGTCACACTTTCGGGTTCCCAGTCGTTTACAGCCATTGGCGCAAACCTTGGGTCCGTCTCGGAGCCGGCCAACTTCGTTGCGAGTAGCTTAATGGGGTGGCCCCCTGAAATATTTCTGAATCCTATGATCGCTTTGTCGTGAATGCCTCGTTGGGTTTTGAGTTAGTTTTTCTGAGGTTGATCGAGTGTGTGTTGCTATTTGTGCACCCCTGCAGGGTAAAACTTTCTGAAAGCCGTGTCCGCGGTTATTGACCACTTGGAGCACAGTATCTCGATCATAGACAAGCATAACTAAAGTAGTGCTATAAATTTGACTTAATATGTGACTAGTAATCAGCTCAAGTATAACGGAATGGATATTAAAAATGCCAACAACTGGTGGATCTGTGGTGATCTGTGTCATACTATACCTGCCTAGTAAGTATTGCAACTCCATTGGAATGTGATAAAAGTGCCAATAACTGCTGGGTTTTGGGATTCCCTAGGACAATTATATCTGACTAGTAAATGTTCCAACTACAACGGAAAGTTAACTAAAACTGCCCACTACTAATGCTTCAGGATGACTCATGCTATCTATATCTGATTAGTAATTGCTGCAACTATAACGGAATGAGTAAAATTGCCAGTTGTGTGAGTTCCTTGGTCCGACTTCCTCGTTTGGTCTCGAGAGGAAAATACCAGGATGGGTTTGCTTGGTGTTAGCTTCAGGTTGGATCCGAATAGGTCTTTATTATCCCTCTCTGATAACCGCCAGCTGTATCGAGTCTCTATAGGTTGTTTAGTGCCGTTGCGCTGCTGCTTCAGCCCACCATACCTATGTAGGCGAGCGCCGCCGAATTCTAGCCTCGCCGTGTACTGGCCTCAGTACTGACGCTCCTGTTTTTCCTTTGCCCTTTGCCGGCACCCCTTTTGTTTCAGCAGCTTTGAGATCGACGTCGTTAGCAGGGTTACCCTTCCGGCTTGGCCTGGTAGAGTTATGGACGCCATTGGTTATTCTTCAGGGCTCTTAGCCCCATTTGCCTCTTGTCCGTACTCGGACGTTGTATCATTTTCAAGGTGATTTGGATCTTTGTATTGTATATATGTATTCTTTACTCACTGAGTCGTTGTTGTATATATATCTGTTCTGTGGGTCCCATCGAGGACTGTTGTGTAATGTTATTACTTCGTTTTCCACTCGCACGAAAGTGCCTGGTGGGCGTCCTTGAATCGTTTCTATGCATGTTTGGCGGAAAGGGCTAAAACTTGCATAGGGCCGATTTGAGGGTGTTACAGAGTGGTATCAGAGCTCAGCAGTTACGATACCCCACAAGTCTAGCCTATAGGATAACCTAGCTAACGGCCGAAGTAGAGAGTCAAAACTATTTTTGCAAAATCGGTTGGATAGATCTGATTAGGTCTGCTTTTACTCCTTACCCTCTGCTATTCTTCTCTTGCCTCTGCGTGTTTTGAATCTGCTCTCTTCCTTTTTCTTCGAGTCCAGGAAATTCTCGTGGTTGGGTTCCGTCGTACCTTTAGGGTTTCGCTTCCTCCTTTGGCAACGGTGTTTCTACATCCGGTCTTCGTGCTATCTGAGGAATCCTTTATCTGTTGGACTTCTCGTTGTTCCTCCTTTGTGCCTTCCGGTGTTTTCCGACGCGACGACATCATTGACGCCAGATCCGATGCAGAGTCTGCATCCCTCCTTTGTTTCCAAACCTTGATTGTCGAGATCTTCAGTCTGATTCTGAGAGTTGGTTGCATAATTCTCCAATTTGTGTGCAGAGTAATGGTTTGGGTGCGCGATGGACTGATCACCATCCGACTACTCTTATCATTCGCTTTTGCACATCGAATCAGTGGATCAAGCAATTTTACTCCGCCCACGGAAGCTAGAGGTGGCTTTATTTGTTGATACCTCTACCTTCGCCTTTTGCTTCCGGAGTGTTCTCTCGACCATCATGGATAACGACCTCTTGTTAGTGGTGTCGCGAGGATCTACACGAAGCGAGAAGATTCAGATCGCCGACCTTCTTCCCGGTACCATGAGGCGGATCTCGAGGGCGAGATCCATTGTTAGTGGTGTCGAATTGTGGCGCCCCGCAAAACCACTACTAGAAAATCAGGGTGTTTTTGTGTTGCGCATCATCATGACTGCATGCTCATGTCATCATGCCACCTTGCATTTGAGCATCGTCATCATCGTGCATAAGTTGTCTAAAACTATTTTATAAAAGCCTATCTTTGTCTTCCAAATATATCTCCGTCTTTATTTCAAATTAAAAACCCTAGTCTTTTGTGGGTCTTTTGTTTGTCTAAAAACTATTTACAAAATATTCTAAAATAAAAATAAAGAAATAAAAGTATTTCTAGGGGAGGCAGCCGGCCAGGCCCAAAAGGCCCAACCAGCCACCTACTACCCCGACCCAACCCGAAACAACAAAACCCTAAATAAAATCTACCGCTAACCCACCCCTCTCTCCAACTCCTGCCGCTCCCGCATGCACGCACACCACACGCGCGCGCTCCACCCCACCACGACCGCGCGGCCCACGCCTTGGACCCGATCGATCCCCCTCCTGACCCACTCCTCTCTCCCCATGCCGACCACCTCGGGATTCCGCCCCGTCCCCGGTCCCACTACCTGGCCGACTCTCTTTTCCCTACCGCACCGCTCCACTCACCAACCCCCGGATCCACCTACCCCGCGCCTCTCTCCTCCCTGGAGTACACCTTAAATTTGTTGGCTTGTCTCCTGCGGAAGATACATGGCACTACCTTTGTGCATCCGAGACCATATGATGCTTTGCAATCTTACAAGGTACTATTGCGGGATGCGTGGGTGACGTGGTTTGGTTCTACCGGAAGAACCACCGAGATGCCACTCGAAGTAATTGTTGCCAACCCAAGGTCCCCGAACATGGAACAATAAGATCACCATCACGGAACTCAACTCCCTCTTTCGCCGCAAGGTCTACTTCCATTCGCATCGACTGACGCTGCAACCCCAAGACTACCGATGTCGGTAACCAAGTTTGCCATCAATGCATGAAGTCGGAACCCCAAGGTATTCTTTGCGGAATGCCAAGTTCGTCTTCCCGAATGCCATGACCATCTTCCCGGATGTGAAGACCGATTCTGCCGAGACCCTGAAGCCCGATCCCGGCGATCCGAAGGCCACGCCAAGACCCGGATCCGGAGACCGCCAAGATCGACACCGGAACGCCAAGTTCTTCTTCCCGAACGCCAATACCGACCCGATACGCGAACCCGACAAGATCTTCGCGACGACAAGATCGACACCAACCAGGGCTAATCCGATGAGCCCCGACGCCAAACCAAGTCCTTCTTCCCGGAATTCCAAGCTCTCCTTCCGTTGTCCGAGACCGATCCGGTCGAGCCGAACCCGAGATCCGGACCCTGAGACCGGACCCGGACCCCCGGAACCTAAGATCTTCCGGACTCAGATGTGTGAACCTTTCCCGAGCCCCTATTTTATAAATGCTATATATAAAAGTGTCGCATATTAATTTGTTCATGCATGCATACCTGTCTGTGGGTTGGGGGCATTATGCCGATTCACCGCATGATTAAATATGGAGTGTTTATGCGGGATATCTTTGTCTTATTCCGGACTCCATTTAAATTTGTGTAGCGAACCAATACCCTGTTCGCCTTGTTAATTCAACATTTAATTTGCGGGGTAGATGAATAACTTGAACTATGTAATTATTTGTCGAGACCCCGGTTCCGCTTAATACTGCCTAATTGCACCGCATTTGCATCATATCATAATCATGCCGGATCTTCTGTCGTAGTATTAAATATTGCATCCAGTGTTTCTTTTAGTGCTTTGCTTCTTCGCGGATTAGGTCGATGAGTGGATGCGAGTATCGACAAGTTCTCCGGATATGAACCTCCGGCAGTGTTTCCCAGGCGAGCATCTCTTCCCCTTCTACCTATTTTGCATTTATAGTATTTATTTCCTCCTGTTGATCTACTGCTATCCGTGTCGCGATGCTTTAGTTTCCGTACACCAGTTATATCCCGTGCAGCCTCTATATTGCCTTGGACACCTCCTATTCCCTGTGTTTGGTAGATAGTTGGCCTTGCGAGTCGTAGTTGCTTGCTCAGGTGCGATCTTGTGTTGTCGAGTCCCACGGTTGTTGGAATGCTGGCAGAAGTTTATGGTGGAGATGATCATGACTTAAAATACAACTATTAAAATGCTAGCTATAACTAATGCAGAGGCATCGGTGGGCAATAGATGTTATTTGGTTCTTCCACGCTCACTAGTGTCCCGTAGGACCCCGAGTACTTGATACCTGTTCCTTGATTTTTTGCAGTATCCACGTCCGGGAGGCCGTGGACCCCCCTGAGCCAGAGCTTGATTCATTTCTATTTCTCGGGGCCACAAAGTAGTTTGGGGCTTTATTACTATCATGTACCTATGCCATGCGTTACTCCTTTATTTAAGATTGTGCGTGGAGCACATGTACTGTTTAGGATTGAGGAGTGTTTTCGCGGTATCGACAAGCCCAATCACACTTTCGAGTTCCCAGTCGTTTACAGCCATTGGCGCAAACCTTGGGTCCGTCTTGGAGCCAGCCCACTTCGTTGCGGGTAGCTTAATGGGGTGTCCCCTCGAAATATTTCTGAATCCTGTGATCGCTTTGTCGTGAATGCCTCGTTGGGTTTTGAGTTGGTTTTTCTGAGGTTGATCGAGTGTGTGTTGCTATTTGTGCACCCCTGCAGGGTAAAACTTTCTGAAAGCCGTGTCCACGGTTATGGACGACTTGGAGCACAGTATCTCGATCATGGACAAGCATAACTAAAGTAGTGCTATAAATTTGACTTAATATGTGACTAGTAATCAGCTCAAGTATAAAGGAATGGATATTAAAAATGCTAACAACTGGTGGATCTGTGGTGATCTGTGTCATACTATACCTGCCTAGTAAGTATTGCAACTCCATTGGAATGTGATAAAAGTGCCAATAACTGCTGGGTTTTGGGATTCCCCAGGACAATTATATCTGACTAGTAAATGTTCCAACTACAACGGAAAGTTAACTAAAACTGCCCACTACTTATGCTTCTGGATGACTCATGCTATCTATATCTGATTAGTAATTGCTGCAACTATAACGGAATGAGTAAAATTGCCAGCTGTGTGAGTTCCTTGGTCCGACTTCCTCGTTTGGTCTCGAGGGGGAAATACCAGGATGGGTTTGCTTGGTGTTAGCTTCAGGTTGGATCCAAATAGGTCTTTCTTATCCCTCTCTAATAACCGTCAGTTGTATCGAGTCTCTATAGGTTGTTTAGTGCCGCTGCGCTGCCGCTTCAGCCCACCATACCTATGTAGGCGAGAGCCGCCGAATTCTAGCCTCGCCGCGTACTGGCCTCAGTACTGACGCTCCTTTTTTCCTTTGCCCTTTGTCGGCACCCCTTTTGTTTTAGCAGGTTTGAGATCGACGCCGTTAGCAGGGTTACCCTTCCGGCTTGGCCTAGGCAGGGTTATGGACGCCATTGGTTATTCTTCAAGGCTCTTAGCCCCACTTGCCTCTTGTCCGTACTCGGACGATGTATCGTTTTCAATGTGATTTGGATCTTTGTATTGTATATCTGTATTCTTTACTCGATGAGTCGCTGTTGTATATATATATATATATGTTCTGTGGGTCCCATCTAGGACTGTTGTGTAATGTTATTACTTCATTTTCCACCCGCACGAAAGTGCCTGGTGGGCATCCTTGAATCGTTTCTATGCGGGTTTGGCGGAAAGGGCTAAAACTTGCATAGGGCCGATTTGAGGGTGTTACACTCCGGTTGTTGTGCTTCTTCCCAATCTGCGCGGAAGTCAGCCAGGGCTTGCGACTTGATCACTTTGCAGGGCTCGTATTTGATATTGTGGACGCCGATTTCGACGGCCCATTTGGCAACTCGCCCGGTCGCCTTGCGGTTGCGTATTATGTCTTGTAGTTGTGCGGAGGAGACGATCGTGATTGGGTGCTCCTGGAAGTAATGTGGGAGTCGCCGTTGAGCTCGGAATACCGCGTATACCAGTTTCTGGTACTGTAGGTAGCGTTGTCTTGAGTCCGTCAGGACTTCGCTGATGTAGTATACGGGGCGTTGTATGGGGCGCTCCTTGCCCTCCTCTGGTCGTTTGACGACCATCACGGTGCTGACGTCTCGAGTGGAGGCCGCCACATAGACTAGCATTGGCTCTTTGTCGACTGGGGCGGCGAGGAGTGGTGCCGCGAGTAGCACTTCTTTGAGTGCTTTGAGTGCGTCGTCCGCCTCCGCGTCCCATTGGAACGTGGGGTTCTTGCGCATTAGGCGGTAGAGGGGCATTAACTTCTCGCAGAGCCGGGGGATGAAGCGGCTGAGAGCCACGACTCACCCGGCCAACTTCTGGACGTCGCGCAGGCACTCTGGTTTCCCGAGTCGCGCAATGGTGTTGATCTTGGTGGGGCTGGCCTCGATGCCTAGCTTGGAGACCACGTATCCCAGGAGCTGTCCAGTGGGGACGCCGAAGGTGCATTTTCCTAGGTTTAGCTTAATGTTGTACCTCCGCAGGTTTGCGAAGGTTTCGGCCAGGTTGGCGAGCAGGTCATCCTAGCGGGTGGATTTTACCACCACGTCGTCGATGTGGACGTGAATGTTGCAGCCAATTTGGCTCGCAAGGCACTCCTGCATGCACCTTTGGTACATGGCGCCGGTGTTCTTGAGGCCGAACGTCATGGCCATGTAGCAGAAGGCGCTGAATGGCGTGATGAACGCCGTATTCTCCTCATCCTCGACCGCCATTTTGATCTGGTTGTACCCAGAGTACGCATCGAGGAAGCACAGTGACTCTGATCCAGTGGTCGAGTCAATGATCTGGTCGATGCGCGGTAGGACAAACTCCTCTTTCGGGCAGGCTCTGTTGAGGTTGGTGTGGTCGATACACATTCTCCACGTGCTGTTCTTTTTCAGAACCAGGACTGGGTTTTCCAGCCACTTGGAGTATTTTATTGGCCGAATGAAGCCTGCGGCTAACAGGCGTTGTACATCTTCGATGATTGCTCGGTGGCGCTCTTCATTGAAGGGCCATAGTGACGGCTTTACTGGTCGCACTTTGGGGTCGGCGTTTAGTTTGTGCTCATCGAGTTCCCTCGGGACACCTGGCATGTCAGATGGTTTCCATGCGAAGATGTCGCGGTTCTCATGGAGGAACCCGATGAGCACGCTTTCCTATGCGGGGCTCATGTGCGCCCCAATGGTGACCGTCTGGCTGGAGTCACCCAGGATGAGCTCGACGGTGCGGGTATGCGTGGTCGCCTCGAATGTGAAGTTCGCAACCGTTGTCTTCTTCATGATGGTGGGGTCATCCTTGTTGATGTTGCCCACGTATCAGTCTCCACGGCCATGACGGTGTCGGCGAGCTCAGTGCCTTTGTCCTCGCATTCCACGGCCATATCGGGGTTTCCATAGACGGTGATGATGCCGCTCGGCTCTGGAAGCTTCATCATGTTGTATGCGTAGTGGGGGGGTCGCCATGAATTTGGCGAACGTTTGGTGTCCCAGTACGCAGTGATAGGGGCTGCAGAAGTTCACTAGCTCGAACACGATCCTCTCCGTGCGGTAATTTGCTGGTGTGCCGAAGGTGACTAGCAGCGTCACCTTTCCAATCGGATACGCCTTCCGACGGGGACGATGTCGTGGAAGGTTGTCAGGGTCGGCTCGATTGCTGCTTCTAGGAGCTGGAGCCTCTTGAATGTGTCTAGGTACATGATGTTGATGGAGCTCCCGCCGTCCATTAGTGTCTTGGGAAGCCAGTAGTCGGCCACCTTGGGCCTGACCACCAGGGTAACTCGCCCTGGGTATTCGATCCTAGGCGCGTGATCCCGGCGACTCCAAGTGATGCTCTGTTCGGACCAGTTTAGGAAGCGAGGGATGTCGACTTGGGTCACCACGTTGATGGTGACTGCGTGGGCGAGGACCTTCTTCTCGCATTTGGTGCTGACGGCGGCCAACGGTGTTGTCGAAGCCACCGGTGTTGCCGTTATCCCAGGGCGGGTTGTTGTTGGGGTCCTCCCTTGCGCGCCTTGCCTTTTCGATCTCCTTGAGGGAGTGGCCAGTCGGCGGTGGTGTGGGCGGCGGGTTTTCCCTCCCTGCTATGGTAGATGCAGGGTTGGTTGAGTAGGGAGACGGGGTCGAATTTCGGCCTCGCCGTGTTGTTGGCGCGGTAATTTACGCTGTCGTGGTAGTTTCCTCCATCGCGGCGGTAGTTCTTGGGGTCACGTTGGCCGTATCCAGCATAGGCGACGAAGTCGACTCGCCCATTCGTGCGGCACTTGCCGGTGATGCGAGTGTTGCTGTAGTGCATGTCGCGCTGTTGCCCGCTGTCGTGGCCATTGGTGCGGCGTCTTCCTCCCGACTCGTCGTCAGAGTCCTGGTTGGGGTCCTCCTCCGCGTAGCACTTGGCGATCTCGAGGAGGTCGGGGATGTTGTCGAGCATCTGGTAGACCCTCTTGATCTTAGCTACCAGGGGTTTGTACCGGCACGCGTTCTTGAAGCAATGTATCGTCGTGTCCGGGTGGATGTCGGAGGCGTTGATCCATAGTTCCTGCCACCTTTGAAACTAGTGGCGGGTCGACTCGCATTGTCCCTGGATGCATCGCTCCAGGTCCTCAATGGTGGTGGCGCGGGTGTAGGAACCCTCGAAGTGCCTGACGAAGGCATCCCGCATTTCCTCCTAGGAGTCGATGTTGTCGGCGGGGAGGGTGTTGATCCATTGTCGGGTCGCACCCTCCATCATCATGGGAGATAGCGAGCGGCTAGTAGGTCAGTGTGGCCAGCGATTCCCATCGCCATGAGGTATGTGTCCAGCCAGACCGTTGGATCGTACGTCGGGTCATACTTTTCGATATCCTTGGGCGCCTTGAAGTTGGCGGGGTACTTTTCCCCTCGGATCATAGGTCCAAAGCATTGGGGGCCGACTCGGCTGAGTGTGCCCCTGGGTTCGGGGTCGACGCGGTTACTGAGGGTGTGTCTCAAGTCATTGGGCTGGCGCGCCTGCCAAGCATGGTTGTTGACAATGTGTGTGCGGTCGTCAATGGGCTGCCCATTGGCGGCGACCGTGTTGTTCACCGGGCACGGCTCGTTGGTGGAGAGCACGGGGTTGGCGGCCCGTGGCTGGGTCGCCAGGGGCTGCGGTGGTGGGCAGGTCATAGCATTGGCGACGGTGGGGTGACCGCTTGAGGACGCCCTGCTTGCCGAGGAGCAGGAATACATCCGCCCCCGCGGGTCACTCCCGCGGCTTGCTGCTCGACGACCCTGACGAGTAGGGCCTTGGCGTATTGGATCTACAGCGCGCTCTCTCCCTGGACATTGAGGTTGGTGACTGCAGCGTCGGCCGCGATGACGTTGTCCATCGGGGTGTAGTATAGTAGGAGTCCATTAGTGTCACGGGCCTGTGGCGAGATTATGATTTGCGGCTGGTCTGGCGGGGGTGCGCGACCGATGGGTGGTGGCGGGGCCCCAGTCGCCGGTGCACCGGGTGGTGGTCGATTGCTCCCGCCTGGTGGTGCGTTCTCGCAGTATTCTCGCTCCGCCACGCATGCGGGGTTACTCTCGTCGTTGATATTTAGGACGCGGCCTTGGACGTTGGAGTTCAGGCGGGTCCTGATGGGGCTCTGGTGGTAGAGCGATAGCTCCTGCGCCGTCGCCCGCTCGAGGCGGAATTTCTCGCGCTCGGCTATCTCCTTGTGCGTCGCCTCCTCCAGTCGCTGGTGGGCTTCCTCCACCTCCGTGGCCATGGCGGTTGGCGGGATCGGTGTGGAGAATGGATCTGGTAGGGCGGCCGTGCTACCCGCCATGTAGATTGCGTTGAAGCGATTGGATCTGGCGCGGATGTCCTCGGGGGACTCCGAGCCAGAATCGGAATCGAAGATCCCGAGGATGGAGGATTCCTCGAAGTCCTCAGGGTTGGAGACCCACGTGATAGAGTCCTCCCGTGATGCCACGGTGATAGATCCGTCGACCGAGGCGGGGGTCGCGGAGTCGGCATCGTCGTTTAGGGTCACATCGTCCACGGCGGTGTTGGTCTTGGCCGTGTTGCTGGCGGCTGAGTCATACTCGGTGACGAGGCTCCTGATGGAGCGGACCTGCATTATCGCGCTGTGGGTGCTCGGGCGTGACGCCGGGATATAGCTGCTGGGCAGGATCTGTAAGATCCCGCCGATGGCGGTCATGCGGCTGGTGGCGATCGGCCGATCGATCGGCGAGTAGGGTCTCGCCGCACAACTCATGCCAGTCCGACTAGGCCCCACGGTGGGTGCCACTGTCGTGGAAATGGCCACGGCAGTCGCTGTAGTAGGCAGCGATTGATTGAATTGGGGCGAGAGCTAGCGGCCATCTGCGGTGCGAGATGGGGGCGGATGCACATGGATTTATCCATGTTCGGCCCCCGGGGGGTAAATACCTACTCCTGCTAGATTGGATTGACAGAGAGCAAGTTACAATGGCGGCGAGCTTGGCGTCTAAGCAGCGAGTCGCTTGAAGGGGTGTATGATGGAACGTAAGTTCTTAGGATACCCTAGGGAGGTTTATATATGAGACACCTCGCTAGGGTTTACATTTTACAACCGAATAGGATATGGATTCGGAGGCTTTGACCTAATCCGACTAGGCTTCGAGTATGCTTCTGGGCCTCCAGTCTCCAGTCGCCAGGCCTTCTCCTTAGTCGCATTCCAGTCGCTGTCCTACAGGCCCACTCATGAGACCTTTGGCCCAATCGGAACGTCCTGCTGGGCATACCCCATTTGGCATATCCCCATCACACTTAGCACATTTGTATTATATAATAAGTATTTAAATGATCGATGAAATAAAGCATTTGGTTCACTCATATTTCCTGAGTCTTTTACCTCCTTTAATTGTTCATTTTTTGATCATATAAACCCTTTATGCGCAAGTTTGCTTTTGCACTTGTGAAAATTCGGCCTACAGGCGTTACTTAAGTTTTCTAGTCTACATGTTTTCTGATGTTTTATGTGGATTTTGGAGTAGTGACTTTTCGGCACACAAAGCCGTCAATTTTTCCCTTAGGTTCTTGATGGTTCTATTAAGCATCATCGCCTGAGAGCATGGTTCTGTGCTACGAGTCTTCCGTCTCATGAAAGGTCAAGCATACGAACCAGAATAATGGATAAGCCAGCACTTGCTTAAAAAATATATACATGCTCGATCTAGTTAAGTAGCAGGAGGTTTGTAGCCAAGTTTTCTGCCTTACCCATACATAAGTTTTCTGCATACAACATTGCAGAGATACATTTAATACAACTGTGTTTTTATGGCTCTGCTGCAGGGGACTTCGCCACTACATCATCAGCAGTAGGAGAGCCAAGCCTAGAAAGATCATCAAATTTGGAGGAGCGCGGGCTAGACTCTAAAGATGTCGGCTCATCGTCCATCTCCTCAGCAGGCACATAGACATCCACCTTGGTCATCTTGGAAACCTTGGTGTCATAGCCAGCGAGGGAGTTCCATATACCATCGCTATCGATCTCATTTCCTTCCTCGTCAAACTTCCGCATACCGGAGCTTATCAGGCTCATGTCATTGTCGTCATAATGTGCCTTGACCAACGACAAGGCCATCCTTGCACCTGTCCGGACACAAGAAGCTTTCCAGCTCTTGATTTTCTCAGCGGCTCGATGCAGGCTCTCCGAGTATTTGGCCACAGAGTCCACTGCCTTGATGGTGATATCCAGGGGCCGGGCTATCTCCTTGGCTTGAGTGATGGCAGTGTTGATGAAGTTACCAGCAAGAATCATGCATCCCTTTGGATCCGGGGCACCTTCACCCATATTGGTCAAGCCAATGGGAGATATGTTTTTGTTAGAGACAAAGGTCATGAGTATAAACAGTACAAGTGACCAACTTACATAATTGACAAAAGCCGAAGGAAAAGTTACCAAAGATGCTTGTCTCAGCTTGACTGCAGGTATCCGCCAAGACTTCATGCTCCTTCTGAAGTTTCTTGTACACCTCAAGGTTCCGAGCATTCCTCTCTTTGGAAGCTTGGTTTTGCTCCTTGAGTTGCTCAATCTCCTTCTTCAAGTGCTGGATCTTGGTGTCAGCAGATTCTTGCATCACCTTCATCGCCTCTTCATGGCCCTTGATAGCTTCAGCCAGGTCTTTCTTCAAAATTTTGTTCTCATCATCGAGCTCCTGGATATGCTTGGATTGCTCGGCGATTCCCTTGGCCTTGGCAATGGTCTCTATAAGACGGAGAAAATACATCATTATGAGAGTTCAGATGCAATGGTTCAAAACTAAAAATTGGGAGATGTCGGAGGATAATAAATTCTTGCTATTTTTGATTTGTTCCTTCAGAAATGTTGTTTTACCGTTTTCAATGTCCAGCGCTTCCTACAACTTGGAATACTTCTCGTTGGCGGCCTGCCTCCGGGCATTCTCATTATGCAAAGAGATATAATGCTTAGTTTCTCTAGAGAATCTAGCTAGAACTTCTCAGTTTCAACTAAACAATCGGGGGCTACAGTATCAGATTTTAAATCACATGTGTTTTCTCTTAGAGCATCTAGTCGAAATTATTCTAACTAGAGACTCGTGGGCTACACTACCAAGTTCTACACTTAGTTCTTTGGAGCACTCAAACCAAAAACTGTTGGTTTTCCTCCTAAGAGCTCGAGGGCTATAGTGGGATATATTACAAAGTAAATGAGCAAAAGTTCGGAGACTTACAATGGCAATAATCTTCAAATTGTTGGCCAGGTGAGCATATGCATTATGAAAAGTTCGGGCATTGTTATAGACAATATCTGCTTGCTTGATAAGATCGTCCAAGTTTAATGTCGGAGGAGTCAAATGCAGAGGAGTTATGGAAGCTAGAGGCATGGATGAAGCCCTGGTTGCCTCCTGTGTAATGATAGCAGTTGAAGGCGCAATGGCTCTCGGCTTGTCCGTTGTTATCACTGTTGCTGCTTCTTCCCCCTCTGATGGCTTCTTCCCTTTCTTAGTGGCATCTTTAGCTAAAGCTTCAGCCACTTTGGAGGAAATGCTCTCCTGCGTCACCTGGCCTCCAGGAACAACGTCCATGCCGACAGAGCCTAAGACATCCAGAGTTAGATTGATGTCTATCTCCATGGAAGAGGTATCAGGGATGACGGGGGACGAGGCTACAGTGGAGCCTACTTGGACAACATATCGTGAATATTTTTGGAACCTCCAACATCTTTGGAGGTCCGCCTCAAACTAACACCGGATTTCTTCCTGAAATGTACATAGTATAAGTACAAGAATTGAATAGGTGAAAAGCAAAATAAAGCCAGAGAATGAATATACTTACACTATGGCAGATGTATTAGCTAAGGGGATGCCGGTGGATTTCTTCTTCTCCGCCTCTAGGGTGGTAGTGGATTCTTTGGAGACTCCACTCTCCGTTTTCTTATTCTTGCCCTCAGCATCAGCTTTAGAGGTGGAGCTCTTCCGCCTTCGTGCTGCCGGAGCCGGATGATCGTTGGGAGCGTCATCATCAGACACAACATAGATATCTTTCTGCTTTGGATCATAAACTTGGGAGGCCATTTGATCGGCCACGAAGGTCGCCAGCTGATAGATCAAACAACGAGTCAAATGAGTAATGCATTCAAGACGAAAAAACTTAGAGTTTAATTAACGAGCAACAAAGGAAGCACAATTACCTCTAGGCACTTGCTGCCTTTGAACATGTCAAAGGTGGTCTTGAAGCCACGCTTCATGTCTTTCACTTTGACAATGTCCTTTAGCCGGAGCTTGATGGAGTCATTGGAGAAGTTGTCCTGTGAGATTCACATAGGATCTTTTCTGCTCTTGGAGTACTTATGCATCCACTCGGCGTGGTGCTGCAGAGGTTGGATCCGCCTCGTGAACCAGCACATGGCTAAGTCTAAGCTGGTTAGCCCTCCATCCACCAACCACTCGATCCGCCTTACGGCGCGAGAGGCCTCGTCGTCGGACGGGAGGGGGCCTTGGGATCTCCAGGTGGGGGCCTCAGCGGCGGCTCCATCAATAAAGTCAGGGTATGAGTCTTGGCAGCCGGCCAGAGGGATATCTAGGCCGTAGAAGTATGTTTGTTGCCAGTTCTTGCAGGACTCATGACCGACAATGTCAGAGAATCGCCGGTGAGGACGGATCCTAAAACTAATTGTTCCGCAAATCCGCAGATCATCCTTGGATTCTACGGACTCTCTCTTGACGGTGAAAAATAGATAAACAGATCTAACCTAGCCTTGATTCCTAGGTATCCTCCGCACAAAGCTATGAAATTGCTGAGTACGAGGATGTTGTTGGGAGAGAGGTTGTGGGGAAGTACCCAGAAGTGTCGAAGGATCTCAAGGAAGAAGTCGGAGACTGGCAGGCTAATGCCACACACCAACTAGGATTTGAGATAGAC
The DNA here is from genome assembly GCA_910589775.1 of Avena eriantha. Lineage (NCBI taxonomy): Eukaryota > Viridiplantae > Streptophyta > Magnoliopsida > Poales > Poaceae > Avena > Avena eriantha. The sequence goes on along the minus strand of OU342744.1, from coordinate 179,909,534 downwards.
CTTATCTTCATCTTGGGGAGAAGGGACCACCTCGCCGGCCGCCGCCGGTCGCCAGACCAAGCCCTCCGCCACAGGAAGATAGCCTTCTGCGACGAGTTCTTGAAGCTGCTCAGTGGAGAGGTCAGAGCCCCTCCACACTCCTTTGTGGGAGTCTGCGTCTTCCTCTGCAGCGTCAAGCACCACCCGTTTCCGGTCGCCGTCGGTGCATTCCACCATGGCGGAGGCTGGGATCACCACCCCTTCCAGTGGAACGGAAACACTCCGTAATCGCTCAACCGTAGCCTCGGGAGTCGCCACCGTCGAGGGAGTGCTGCTGCTGGAGGCCATTGCGAAGATGGACGAAGGTTTAGGGATAGAAAGTAATCTGGCTATGGTTTTCCGCTGGAGAGCTCGAACGGTCGCTCAGTGCGAGGAAGAAGAAGACACACGGAAGAATGCAGGTAAAAGAAAATGTCTATCCGCAGTAAATATTTATACGCTCCAGCGCCAAAATTCATGCAAGGAAATCTAACAGATACAATGTTGCCAACATGTGGATGAATGTGCACGGTAATTTCGCCACGTCCCCCGATTTGCCGCTTAACGTTTTGGATTTTGCGCGCATGAAAATAGCTAATGATTAATTCACTGCTATATGTGAGTTTTGAGGTAGCGTAGGCTATATCCTATGTTATCCTTCTGGTTGTTGACGTGGAAGAGTCACGTTTGAAATATTGCATGGAAGGTGGAAACTATCCGACTCTGGAACAAGGACTTAAAGAATCTCAATCTTAAATAATAAAGATGGAGAGGATTGCGGGGTTATTTGGGAGACCTTCAAGATATTGCTTGACAAATTCCCGGCCTCACCTAGATGGGGCATTCAAGATTGAAAACCAAGACGGCGCAAGATCTCAAAGTCCTTCGGGAGATACTATTGGGGATATGCTAAATGGGTATCACCATTGCATGTCTCTAATCCGGCTAACCCGGGTGGCCCAGAGTTGGTAGCACAGCCCATGACCTGCTAGGAGGCCCGGTTAGACGGAACCAGAAGGGAGGCCCATGCCAGATAAAGGAAGGCTACATTGAAGTCACTGATCTACTCGGAGCCTTGGAGTACAAGACACAAAAGACTAGTTAGTATTAGTGTAGGACTCTGTAACCTGTCCGGCAAGATCTTTCCCTGTAATCCTAGGTTCTGCCTTGGAGTACAAGACACAAAAGACTAGTTAGTGTTAGTGTAGGACTTTGTAACCTGTCCGGCAAGATCTTTCCCTGTAACCCTAGGTTCTGGTGCCTTTATAAGCCGGACCTATGGGAGCCTTTAGGGCACGACGTACGACGTGCGACGTACAACGTACAACAACACACAACACCTCGCACAACAAACCAATCCCTGTAACTCGGCATATTACTATTATAGTGATTTATAGCAGGAGTAGAGTTCCGTCACCGTTGTGGGACTTAAACCTGGGTAAGCTATGTTACCTCGTACCCACCAACTCACCGCCTTCCCCCACCTCTCTAAACACGCTCTATGAGGACCTCCTCTATGGCGTACTCATCGGCAATACCACGGCACTAGGTAATCACATTTCGCAACGATAAATGACGGTAAAATATATTTTTATATCTTCACGTCATAAGAAATGAGAAGTTTTTGTTGAGGAGGGACTCACCTACACCCCCACACTGTCTCAAGTTTCTCTCTTTTGTTTCGCCCAAACTAAGTGTATTCAATAATCAAATTTGAAAGGTGAATGGTCCAATAGAATGTGGATTTCTGGAGAAAAAAACTTTAAATATGTAAAATTATTTTATTCAAAAGTATCATAAGAAATGTTATTCAACACCCAATGTACATAATACGTTATTTTGCACCTAGACTTTCAAAAATTATGTTTAGAATACAAATAACTACATTCATATTGACCCACAACAAGAGAAATTTACATAAAAAAATATGAGCCATGACAATGTAAAAACCACAAAAATGACGCATTTCACGTCGTATTTTTGTATGTCACATACACCGTGCCTATATTTTCTTATGATTTTTAAGATAAAATTTTTGTGACATAAAAATCATATACGGATCTTGATCTTCAGGTTGATCCTCACAAGTGGTTTCAAATGGTTATTGAAAAAGTCCCGGCCAGGGTGGTGGATTTTATTTTACTAATCGCTTGGCGCATCTAGTACGCTCATAATGAGGTAACACATGATAAACCACTTCCAGCGATTGAAGGCTCTAAGCGATTCTTGATTAGCTATGTCAAGACCTTAAAGAGCATTAAATCCCTGTCCACGGAGGAGATAATTAAGGGCAAGTGCCCATTGTCGGAAGGAATGGAGACTACTTCTGTTATTCGTAACTCTGACTTGCAGGTGGCACGCTGGCTAAAACCCTCTCTAGGCTGGGTTAAACTTAATTGTGATGGTTCTTATAATGAGGATGGCTTGGCAGGAGCGGGCATGATCCTACGTGATGAAGTTGGAAGGATTATTTTCTCCTCATGTCGTCAGCTGTTTAATTGTGGTGATCCTCTAGAAGCTGAAACGAGGGCTTGCGTTGGAGGCCTCCGTCTAGCTCTCGAATGGAGTGATAAACCGGTGGTGCTAGAGCTGGTCTATTATGTCATGATTGATGCAATTGGTGGAAGATCGCAAGATAGATCGTGTTTAGCTTATATCATTAAGGATATTAAGGATTTAATCTAGGGTAGTAGAAGCATTTCTATTGTAAAGATGGATGGTGAATAAAATAGGGCTAGTCATAGACTCGTGAATTTTACAAGAAATCATGCTAAAACTGTTGTTTGGCTTGGTTCAGGACCTGAGGTGTTGTCTCAGGGTCTGGAACACGACCTCCTTGTAAGCCCTATAGATTAATAAAGCCACTTTCACCCGCAAAAAAATAGCATGTCCCTAAATAGTATTATATCACTACCTTCTTTAGAGGAGATTTTTTTTGAAGCTTATTTGACTATCCACGTAAATAGATGTCCTTGGTCCACAACAGCGCACCCCTCTACAGTGCCCTAATTTTCTTTCGTTGTCGTGCCCCTTTTTGTTCCCACCCTTTTCCTTGGCGGCGGTCAAAGTGGTGCTGACATCAAAAAATCTAGGCCATCTTTCTCCCTACTCCCCAATCCTATCGTTGCCGCGTGTTCTCTTCCTCCATAATCCCTATCAGTCATGGTTCAAATATCGTTGGCCGTTGGGGTGCACAACAACATGCAATCGCCTGAGGCCAGTTGCTAGTCCGGATAGCCTGACGGGACGTGCTCCGCCGTGCGAGAAAGACTTGCCAGAGGCGAGAGGCTAGGCTGGGGACGTGAAGCTCCGATACGGCGACTAGGAACGACGATGTGATGGTGATGGCTGCGAGCTTTGATTAGGGGCATGGGAGGTTGACTGGACATGGTGGGGATGCAAGGAGAGCAACGGCGAGCTCCGATCTAGAGACGAGCAGCCGGAGCTGAGCAAAGGTTATGGAGAGGGGAACATGGGGCAAGAGAAGAGCAAAGAAAAAGATCTGGTCCACGTAGGGGTAAACTAGTCCACAACCGCAAAGGATAACGGGGAATACTGACAGAACGAGCCAAGAAGAGTTGACCTAACAGTGGTATTTGAGTTCAACCATGTTCAACCATTTTTCGTCTGGTTCAAACGACTGTTTGCCTGTTAGAATTGTATTCACCCTCATTTGGCCCCTCTGGGCAATTGGCGAAGCTACTACAGCCCCTCCGCGAGAATACAAGCAACTCGGGTCCCGCTATACCTTGGCCTCTCAACTATGGGACCACAAAGTAACAAGCCCTGTTGTCTGGCATCGTGGCATTGTATGGTATTGAGGTGGCGTTGAGGGTAGGCCTGGTAAGGTCAATTCTTTGATTCCTCTTGGAGATGAGTTCGCGGAAGACAACAATAGCGATTTTTACAATATGTGGTCTGGTGCGTATTGAGGGTCTGCTAAACCGGTTGCGCCCCTTGCTCGCGGATGGGCGGCTTGGTGAGGTCTGCGGTGTTTAGATAATGCACGTAGGTGTGATGTCAGGGCACATGGCCCTCTCTTCATGGTCACCCTCTCCGTTAGTCTTGCAGGTGTAGTGTGTTGTCACTAGGATGGTGGCTTCGTGTTGATCTTTTATTCTTTTTATAAGGTTTGTTGAAAAATAATCTAATAAAAAAGGTTGTGTGCATTTTTTTGATGCAAAGGCCGGGGTTTCAACCTCCATTTCGGAAGAAAAGTAGTTGTAAACAGTTGATGATGAATTCTTGTAAGAAATGTAAGGTGATTTTAGAGTCAGACAAGTTTTAGTGTGGTCAATTTGTTTTCTTTCTTCTTGATCTGTTTTGGAACCAACGGCGGCCAGCTGTCCAGAACTTTTGCTATAGCTTGTGGTTTTCTTTGTGAACCCTAGAACCATGCACCTTTTATCAAAAAAAAAAGGAGAATGAATGGGCATAGTTCGTGATTAGCAATTTCACTCTTTGTGTGGACTAGCTTCTTTTTCTCCACTGGAAAAATAATACTCCCTTCGGTCCATATTAATGTTCTCCACTTTGTCTAGATACAAATACGTCTAGTCTAAATCCTTAACTAGGTATATCTGAATCTAGACAAAGTTGAGAATAATAATAATATGGATCGGAGGGAGTACGAGTACAAGAGGATTAGCAAATGCCCGTCAGGTAAGGCCAAAAATTTCATCACACGTACAAGCTCTAGTAATATAATGTAGGCAGCTAGCGTCCAAGCTGTTGTAATCTTTTACACGCAGTAGCACAATATTTCATCACCAAATACAAGGTTTTAATGTTTTTATCACACAATAGTTGCACGCAAAATAAATGAGAATCTTGACTGGAATAATCCATCACTCGAAGTAGTATACATGCATATATGCGGCCAGCCGGGTGCCACAATATATCCTTATTATTTGACAATGTCACGGCCGGTCTTCAATCATGGTAACCATGGGGGCATGAAAGTGGTCATGCATGAGCCATTCAGCGTCTCTTGAGGGTACCTGCAGATAGAGATGGTTGACAATCGATCAGTTAGATCGCTAATATATCTATGGAGATAATGCATCCTCCTAAGTTTGCATCTACATATTCGCAGTTTATCACTATAGTCTTTTGTACAAAATCATGAAAAATTATCTGCTAAGTTGTCATATGAAAACAAAACAGAGTAAATATGTTGGTTTCGTCATGCATAAAGTACCTTATAGAGCAACCAAATTAATTAACCAGAATTATCCTCAGTATGATTGTTATCTCCACAGGTTAAATATGTAAAGCTTCAAATGACATAGGATGAGTGATACCCTATGTGAAGGGTCGGTTCGCCAGCGCCATCAAGAGGGTGGAAGAATCCGTTGCCACTGTGCATTGACGGCTGCACTTCGGGCTGACGTTCATAGCTGAGTAAGTTGTTGTTGTGCTCCCAGAGCTGCTGCCCATGAACCTGGTTGCTCTCCTCCAACTGCATCTCATAAAACAAAATCAAGAGCATCACCTATCTTGTAGCTTTAGACTACCAACAGTCTTTTGTTTTCTACTCGTTTCTCTATGATCAGTACAGTTTAGAAGATCTCCTTTCTTACCATGAGAAAGAATGTACTCCTTTGAGATCAAATATATTTGGAAAGATTATAGCATTACAGACAACGCAGAAGTACTTACTTTTATTCGGAGACATTTATTTGCCTCAGAAAACATTTGCTCCTGCAAATTCAATAAAGGGGGGCCATTTAATAAGTAGTCAAATTTCATTACTATTTTGTTCCGAGGAAGTTCAGTATTGTTGAGTTGTTGAAGCTAGCATACCCTTCGCTGGAGTTCTGTCAGTTGATCAACCATATGCTGTGTCTACAATTAGAGAATGAAACCTCGTTAATTAGCACACACCAAACATCATGCATAAAGATTCACATGTACTACAAGATCATAACTAATATACTTTAAGTCATAGTCAGAAAATTGCATAAAGATGTCATATGTAGAAAAATTCCTACATAAACTGAAAAAATCGCACAAAACTTTCAAAACAATTCAGTACCCTTGTTGTTCTGATGTGCTTCAAGGATGAATCGAGTTGCTTCTCAAGGCTCTCAAGCTCCTTTATGCCTAATGAATCAAGATCTTCACCAAGCAAATTCCTAGATATAAAATGCAAACTAGTGGTTAATTATGTACTTCTAAAATTACAACTTCCCCTTTCGACTATAATTAATAAAAAACACTAAAATTAGAAGATAAAGTTCAGATTTGGGGGAATGAACAGGATGACTCTAAATTGACGATTTTTGGTATGCGGGAGTGCTTTTACTCTTATGACCATTGAATTAATTTTTTTTCATAAAAACAATCTAATAAGAGACAAGAAAAACTCTAAAATTAAGATAATTCTTATGTTTTATTGTATTTCTTGTTTCGAGAAAATTGCAGTTTGATGCTTAACCTGACAGTGAAGCAAGCAATAAAAATGATAAAATACTTCACTTTCAGTAAAAAAATCAACCTTCACTAATTTTTTAATTTCTAGAACTGATGAAGAGCAAACATTTTGCATTCGTAGTTGCAGTAGATTTGCATATATTGATCTTCAAGATGCAAATTAAGTGATAAAGCAAAACTAAAGTGGGAAAATAGTTCAATGAGAACACAACTTGCCTTTGTGTTCGCTGTAAATTATCAACCCGTGCCTTTAGTTTCAGGTACTCATTGCGGCTGTTTTTCAATTGCTGAGATAAAATAAGATAGCCCAGCTTTACTTCATTAAAATTATAAGAAATAGAATATCATTAAAAATATCATCATGAAATTATAGAAAATATACTAACAAAATGATGTGAAGAAATTAATTGACACTTGACCATCTCGCTAGGAAATAACTGAACTACGTACTTTGTATACTGTGTGAACCGTCTCTATTAAAGCTACACTTTTAGTGTCTTACATGAAAAACAGGGAAGAACCTTTGGACAGTGTGTTCACTCCATCCTACAAATTGCTGTGCATGTTCACATTTTATAATGAAGCTAGCCAAAGTTTTAGATCATATACAATATGTTATGTAAAGTGGCAATGCATGCTGAGAGTATGGACATTGTGAGATCAAGCGTATTTAACTCAACATCCTGCCGGCTAATGGGTATACAACTCTACCTCGTTTTCTCTGTTCTGCACAGTAGTTTCAGGTCCTGCATAACTGCATTTCTGATACTTCTCGAGCGTCTTCGTCATGCTATAAGTCCAATAAAAAATCAGAGTTACAAGTGAGAAAATAATACAGGACTATGTGCCAATATTCTGAAGTAGAATTGGTGGGAAGTTAGGGTTCTCAATGTCACAGTTGCAACAAAGTTTTCCTCAATAACACAGTACACACGAACCAAAATATGCGCAGTGACTTGACATAAGATACGACCGATGAGTTTCGGGCTTAAAATGTACTATACAGCTGGTAAAAAAAAAAGGAGTGGACAGGTCACCTGTTAGTCATTAAAAGAACTAGCTTTGAGAAAAATGATGCATAGCTAGAGTTGCAGGGGTTGTGATGTTGCACAGATATCAAGGTTTTTGCCTAGGAATCTTTAGTTTGAGTGGACGGGTGCTCTCTAGTCTCGTTCAAGTGAAAACCCGAAAACATGAATTTATGTGTGCTAAGATGTCGTAGGGCATGGTGAACTGCATTTAATCACCGTTTGACATCTAAGCAGATGGACATGGCAGAACATTTTGCTGGGGCAAAATAAAATTCTCAGAGAAAAGGGTATCCAGTATATCAAAGTATTCATTACACGTTTACATTGCATTTGGTACTTAATGAACTCTCACTTGATATGTGAGAGGATGTAAGCATGCGACGGAAGTGGCTCGGATTGATGCTTTCTAATGTGCTCCCTCCGTTCTAAATAAGTGGCGTGGTTTTAGTTCAAACCATGACACTTATTTTGGGACCAAGGGAGTACGTTACGTTTCCTCAGCTAAAATAATCTACAATATTGAGAAAAATATAACACGCGTAGAACGTATATCTGTACATGCAAGCTAACTCACACCTCTGATTGTAAATACATATCATCCAGAAAGCATGCAATCATACTTGCTGACTTTAAAATCTACTCACTAGCTCCCGCAATATGTGTCAACACATTATTATTCATGTGGTCAACATTTTTAAAATTTAACAAGTGTTGTTTTGCAAAATAGTTTTGTGTTATATACCCTTACACTTTTAGTCATACTATCAAATCATGGTCAAAGTTAAGCATTGGATATTGTGAAAAGTCAAATGCAACCTAAATTTTTGGGAACAAGGGAATATAACATTGCTATGTTAAAACAATACCACCGCATTTTTCATGAATAGTATGTCCGATAATAATTATTTTTCCTATTTTTCATTAACATGTAACATCAGAATTACTTGAAAATTTACTCTACAAGCCATGGGGATGTTTGAAATAACGCGTACTTACAATATTTTATTTGAACTAAACCTTTATGGAGAATTAGATGATGTAAACGGAGTTAGGGTGAAGTGGAACTATTAGATATCCCGGCTTACCATTAGAAAGAAAGCTTAGCCTTAGACACCAATGGGTTAAGCATATATGAAGCCTTCTAAGAAAGTCAGTATGAAGTTCTCCCTTTGTTCCATATTAGTTGTGGTTAATCTTGTGCAAAGTCAGCGACAAATAGTATGGAACAGACCAAGTAGGGTCTTGCTAGGTATGTGAAGATATCAAAGATAGAATAAACCATCTTGCATGTTGTCCTCATCCCACAATGCCCACAAAGGGATGATGATACTATACTGCCATCGGAGACGATGGCTTTAATTTTTCGTGGGGCTTTCTATTAAGATAGAGCAACCTATATAGAACATAATCTACAAATAACCGTGAAATGTGCATCTAAAAATTACGATGAAATTGCAAAGCGCGCTATGTGCTATGTCGTCTCTACACAAACTTTCTACTCTTGTTTTTTCTGGCTTGGTTTTATTGGTGGATCCAAGTTTCTATACTAGTATATGAAAACAGCCAGAACTTGTGGTTTGCGATTAAGGAAAATACAAATTTCGTAGATGGCTGAAACCAGATCCACGCCATGACCATTCAGTACTAGTACATGGTTAAAACCGATAGATCAGGGAAGATCTCGGCCGGCAAATCGGGAAAAGTAGGGTGCACGAAACGGAGCCCTAAACTCAGCGCGGGTATTGGCCAGATCCCGGCTCATTAATCCGTGAAAACCGCAAGCTCCCGCCAAGCGCGTAACCTCATGAGAAAGCTCAGTTACGCAGATCCGGCAAATAAACCCTTAACGACGTAGAGGCTCTAAGCTCCGTGGCGCGCAGGGGAGGGGACACCATTTCATGGGCAGATCCGGAGAGATCATCGCGTGCACGCGCGTAGGATAAGTATACCTCTGGGTGCTGCAGAACTCGTAGAGCTTCCCGCGGTTGGAGAAGACTATGAGCGCGACCTCGGCGTCGCATAGCACGGATAGCTCATAGGCCTTCTTGAGCAGGCCGTTCCTGCGCTTGGCGAAGGTGACCTGGCGGTTGATCTTGTTCTCGATCCGCTTGAGCTCCACCCTCCCCCGCCCCATGGCTGACGCCGCCGCTTCCTCCACCTTGGCTGCGACCTTGACCTCGCTAGCTAGCCAGATCCACCACCATACACAGCCCCAAGCTAGCGTACTAGTAGCAAGTGAGAGAGAGGGGGAGGGAGAGGGAGATAAGGGGCAGCTGGGCAGCTGGCTGGGATAGGGATTAAAGGGCGAGATGATGGGTGTGGTGGTGGTGGTGGTGCAGTGCAGTGCAGCGTGCAGGGGAAGAGCCAGTGGGCGCAAGGGGGGCTCCGCGGTGGTGCCGTTTTCGGCAAAGGATGAGTAGGAGGGAAACCCTAGCGGACCAGCAGCGTAGCGCGTTTCCGGAAGGCTAGGGAGGGATGGGCCGCCCGTCGCGTCCGTCCGTCGCCGTCGCCATCCATCCTTAACTCCTCGCCCCGCCTGCTTTATTCGCTAGCTTTTCCACCCAAAGCACAGCTAGTTCCACACACGCACACGCAGGCCTCGCGCGCGCGCTCTCTCTCAACGGATCGGTCGGGTCGTCGCGACGTGAGATATTTCAACGGTTGGTAGGTTGGCGAGCCGTCCGATCAGCGCGGGAGCGGAAGATGGGCCGTGTGGTCGACACGTGGATCCTGGCCGGCCGCGTACGCTACGAAATCATGTCTCGACCAGCGAGGTGCCGCTCTCGGTCCACTGTGCATGCGTGCGCAGCGGAGGTTCATGTGCCGTCCTGGGTGCGCGGCCGGGGTCCGGCCTGATATATCGATCTCTATCCACCCCGATCTCGGTACCGGAGGGGCACGCAGCCAGCCGAGCGACCGCCGCGCTGTGTGTTGCATGCACGCATGGCATGGGCATGAGCCTTGAATGTAGCCGATCGATCGGCCTGCACGGGCACTGTTCCTTCCATCTGCCGCGTACGACGACGACGACGAAGGCGTCTCAGGAGACCGATCGACGTGAGAGCGGCCGTCGTGACCGTTCGTAGCGCCATGGCTTACCGCTTACGCCGTAGTACTACTACGGAAGTCTGCGCTCTTCCTCTCTCTCTCTCCATACATACAGAGTCCAGATTCCGCACTCGTTCGAGCGCGCGACGCGACCGAGGAATGTACGTTGTGCGCAGCTCATGTGCCAGCGACTGACCTGGACCTGGATGAATTTGATGGCTCGATTGATCCAGCGGGACCCCGGACATTTGGCGCGTAATAGGCGCCCTGCTGGTGATGTGAGTTCGACGACGCATGTGGCATCGAAAGTAAAAATGACATGTTGCGTGTGCAGCCAGAGCATCCAGTGTCGCTCAACCCTGCTTGCTGGTTGGCAAGAGTAGAGTAAACCGAGAGAGGTCTGGTCGTGTCGGCTCCGGTCCCTAGCGGGAGCCCCAGGAGAAACGTACGCTATAAATTCAGCAATTCACTTCGCATGACGACTTGCATGATTTTTTCCCCTAAAATCTGTTGAGCGAACCCCGTGTTGAAACTCTTCTCCCCGGAGCGACCCAATCTGGCGCGTCCGTTCTCTAAAGCACGCATCACGGCACTCCCTCGCTGGCTTGTCTGACCCCACCCATGCCTTGTAGGATCCCAGGTGGTGTTGATTTGGTCCGCGCGCGACTGGATGCTACTCGTCCTCGATCGTGTGGTTCAAACGCAGGCACGGTTAAGGAAGTTTTCTATAACCTCGAGAAATAAGGTAGTTTTAGTTTATGACTCCGATCAAGAGCAATAAATCCTTGATTTGGGATTGGACACAGAACCTGGATCCATCGTAGAGACGTTCAATAGGATTCTGATGGGAACAATTAGTACATCGCTTTCATCCCTCCCTCAAAATCCCATTTGTTTTATTGAGGAATCAATCTTCACTACTAGGAAACAGTTTATAGATAGACAAGTATTCAGTGACACATATGTAAAAATATGCGTCACGGATATATATCAGTGGCGCACTAGAAAAATGCGCCACAGAAGTTTGGCACTTCAGTGGCGCACACGAAAATATGCGCGGCGCACACGAAAATATGCGCCATAGAAATATGGACTTCTGTGGCGCATATTGGTTTCGTGCGCCACTGAAGTGCCAAACTTCTGTGGCGCATATAGACGTATGCGCCACAGAAGGTTGATGGGACTAAGCAGCAAAAAAGTGAGAGAAACTTCTGTGGCGCATATGGCCATATGCGTCACAGAAAGTGATATTTCTGTGGCGCATATAGGTGTATGCGCCATAGAACAAGCATATAGGGGGAAAAAACAAATCCCACACCCCTCCGGATCGCCTTTTCAGTTTTGTAAAAAATAAACAAAAATGATAGAAACTTCAAAAAAATAATTCCTTTAAGTTGTAGTTAGTTTTTAGGGTATAGATCTAGACAAAATTGAAAAACATGAATTTTGATGTATTTTGCAAAAATAGGTCATGGCACTGTAAAACGGCTCTAACTTTTGTATACGATGTCGGAAAAAAATCTTTAACCTATCAAAATGATCGTCTCGAAATTTTCTACTCAATTTCAATGTCTAGAAGCCGTTGAAGATTTTGTAGATTCATCAAATTCCAAAAGAGTAAAAAGTTATGGCAGACAGAAGATTTTTTCCTGCAAAAAAATAAAAAAGAGGGAGAAACTTCTGCGCATTTCCCCCATATGCGCCACAGAAGTCTTGGGCGGGATTCGAAATTTGAATCCCGCTAGCGCCCTTCTCCCTCCTTTTTTTCCTTTTTCCTTTTTCTCCCCCTCCCCACTTCTTCTCCCCTCCCCACTTCTCCTCCCCTCCACACTTCTCTCCTTCTCCTCTCCTCCACACTTCTCCCTTTCTCCTCCCTCCTCCTTCTCCACTCTCCGGCGACCTCCTCCTCCTCCTCCACCACCACCAACTCCGCGACCACCACCTCCTCCTCCACTACCACCACCAACTCCGGCGACCTCCTCCTCCACCACCACCAACTCCGGCGACCTCCTCCTCCTCCTCCTCCACCAACTCCGACGACCAATTCCGGCGACCTCCTCCTCCTCCTTCTCCTCCTCTTCCACCACCAACTCCGGCGAGCTCCTCCTCCTCCTCCACCACCAACTCCGGCAACCTCCTCCTAGCCCTAGCTGCCGCCCGCCACCACCACCACCAACTCCGGCCAGATCCGACCAGATCTAGATCTAGCCTGGGTTTTTTTTTGAAATTTGAAAAAAACTTCTGTGGCGCATATTGGCCATATGCGCCACAGAAGTTTGAGATCTAGCCCGCCTTTTCTGAATTTTGGAAAACAACTTATGTGGTGCATATTGGCCATATGCGCCACTGAAGTTTGAGACTTCTGTGGCGCATTTTGAAATGCGCCACTGAAGTTAGTTATCAGTGGCGACGTATCAGTGGCGACTAACATATGCGCCATAGATGGTGAAAAAAGGTGCGCCATAGAAGAGTTGTTTCCTAGTAGTGCTTGATACGGCTCTTCTCCGTCTATAACTCAAAGTCCACTTGTCTCTCGTGGAAGCGCTTTAGAGTGCCTAGAAGATCCAACAAACGGGGGTGCCAATGCTGTCCCAAGACCAGATCACGGTAGGACTTGAGAGCAGTGCCGGATGAACCTCGAAGCGTGACCCGCTAGAGACAGAACCGTGTAACAACCTCGGACCCTACGCTCTAAGTTTAAGCCTGGATGAGCCAAAAGTGGGTAAGGGTTTTACAGCGGGGGCCAGGGCCACCCACGTGTAGGCCCGTCGACTGCCCTAACCACTTCCAATAACATCGGGACAAGAGCGAGCGGCGTAGGCAACAGGCGAAGAGATCAAATACATACACAAGTGAGTATATAGGCAAGCTACCTTAGAACAGTTCTCGGAGCCATACCATCTAAAAGAAATAGAAATATTGCAACGCCATACGGCAAGATCCAAATATCCTAGATAGAGATAATAGTGTAGGATAGCTCCTCATACATCAAACAACAGAGTATCAAGCGGAAACGGGAAACAAGATCCGAGTATGGATAAGAAGCAAATCGGCATAAGATGCCACATAAATAATCACATTCCGCCCACAGATCTCACGGATCCCCATCCCCGGAATCTCTACACCGAGAGATCGTTGCCAACATCATCTGTCTCCTCCACCCAGTATCCATCTTGCGAATACACTTGTTTATCTGAATCAAACAATTTATCGTGTGAGACCCTAGGGGTACTCAGCAAGTCTTTATGCCTCTAAAGGGGACATATACCTGGGGTGACGCAACTGCAGCAAAAGATAATAACTAACAAGTCTATAGATACTCGCTAACCATCCGCCTAACCAAAGATAGGCGGATGTCCGTTAATTAGAAACAACAGTTATAACAGTATAAAGTAACATATCCATCCTCCTTCTCGCTTACCAACGAGAAAGCGGACGAACAACCCATCTGTTGGCAGTTTTATTAACCATTCCATGAGTATTGCACTAATTACTAGGCAGATATTTAGTCAAATTAAAAGCGGTACTTTAGTTATGCTTGTCTATGATCGAGAAACTGTGCTCCAAGTTGTCCATAACCGCGGACACGGCTTTCAGAAAGATTTACCCTGCAGGGGTGCACGAATAGCAACACACACTCGATCAACCTCGAAAAAACCAACTCAAAACCCAACGAGGCATTCACGACAAAGCGATCACAGGATTCATAAAAAATTTCAGGGGGCCACCCCATTAAGCTACCCGCAACGAAGTTGGCCAACTCCGAGACGGACCCAAGGTTTGCGTCAATGGCTGTAAACGACTGGGAACCCGAAAATGTGACTGGGCTTGTCGATACCGCGAAAACACTCCGCATCCAAAATAGTACAGGTGCTCCACGCACAATCTTAATAAAACAGTAACATGGCATAAGTACAGGATAGTAAATAAAACCCCAAACTAGTTTTTGGCCCCAAGAAATAGAAATGAATCAAGCTCTGGCTCATGGGGGTCCACAAGGCCTCCCGGATGTGGATAGTGCGAATAGTCAAGGAACAGGAATCAAGTACTTGGGGTCCTACGGGACACAAGTGGACATAAAAACCAAACGATAGATATTGCCCACCGGTGCCTCTTTCATTAGTTATCCCATTACTACTTAGGTTAAGTTGTTTAGGTACCTCGTTATCCACCAGACACTCACATACCCTACACATGTTGTTCTACGACTCGCATGGCTCAAACAACTCCTGTAGTAATGGCTCATGGGATGGAGGAACAAGCTCGGTGGGGTTTAAAAGGAAAAGCTATGCAGTACTTGGGATTCAATTTAATGCATTCGCGACTCCATGATGTAAGAATAAGATAGAAGCAATAGGTACTATATGTATGGAAGCATGTGGTAGTGCTTGCCTGGCAGCTCACTTGAAGCGAGAGATAGATCTGGGTAGTACTCCTGGGATTCCTGATAATTCCCCTGCTCGGCGTCTATCCGAGAAGAACCAAACAAACAAGGCCAACATAAATATAATGCGCAAACATATAGATTAAATGCGACAAGCAAATAAACATGCCATGATGAATGATGTGTCGTCGGATTGAGGACAAGTACGCCATGAGGGGGTCCTCGAGGCGTGCGGAAGAGAGGGTGTGAGATGTACGGTATTCCGGGAAGGTGAGCACACAAGTTTACCCAGGTTCGAATCCGCCAGCTTTGGACGAATCCTACTCCTGCTAGCAATCCAGTAATACAGCAGAGCCGGAATATGGGTTACAAGGGTTTCGCCTGTGCGACTTGAGATTGTAGACTATTGTGTTGTAAGGTGTTCGCCCTAAAGGCTCTCCCTAGGACGGCTTATATAGATATCCGGCCTAGGGTTTACAGGAGAGATCAATCCGGCTATGACTAAGAGTTGGTTACATAGTACATCTTGAACTACAAGTAACATTATGGGCCTAAGTCGGTAAGTCTTCTGGGCCTTCCCGTAGCCGGATTGGACTCCGTCTTCTCTCTCTCTGACTGGGCCGCCCGTGAAGCAAAGCTCTAACCCGAAGTGGGCCACCCTGATCAGCGAGGAATTGTGAGGATACCCGGAAAGTATATCCCCAACAGCAGCCCCTGGAGGCCTCCAAGATCCAAAGTCGGATTTTATCATCGTCTAGCTTGATCTTCGGCTTGCAGAATCTTGAAGGATTCATGAAACTTCACAACAAAAAATACGATCTGGGTCTTAAAAGTAAGTCGGACCTTTCAATAGGTTACTCGGATTTTCCAGCTCGCTTTTAAACTAAGCCAGAACTTGGTCTCTAACGCCACCTGACACAAGCATGGTCAAGTCACGTTATCTGACAAACGTTCCGTCAGCACGACCGTTGGTGGGTCCCCGGTTCGCGGAACCGAGACGCCGTTTCAATGCGTGCATGGAGATCGAGGCGACGCAATCATCGCGTGAGCCCTTCCCAGTTCTTTCCACGATGCGTGGCGGTTACACTGTAGCTTTTACACGAATCTTGGCGCAGGTAGGTGGATATAAGGGGCTCGGATTTCTTCTTCTCCTTTCCACCAGTCCTTTGCCATTCCTTTCCTCCCAATCCCCCTACGCGCTCAGAGCCTTCTCACCCCCCCCCCCCACAGAGCTCCTAGCGCCGCCCTTTTTAGGTCACTTTCTCACCGGAGAAAAATGGCTTCATCATCTTCTTCCTCTGGTTTGGCGGCGGCAGCAGCAGCGGCGTCGGCGGAAGCAGCTGCGGAGAAGGAGAGCTTCCGAGGAATCTGGATCCCTTGCGCCCTTGACGAGGACGGACTCAAGAACATGGAGAAGGAGGGGCTTCTCGCCGCCGACGACTGGCGGACCGGCTCCGGCGAAACCGTCCCCAACCCGCGCGAGGGCGAGCGTGTCCACTTCGGCACTCATCTGGACCAGGGTCTATCTTTTCCTCCCTCGGAGTTCTTCTCCGAGGTGATAGATCACTATGGAGTTCAACTCCACAATCTTCTTCCCAATTCTCTTCTAGAAATGAGCGCATATGCTGCACTTTGCGAGGGTTTTCTCGGCATTAGGCCGAGTTTGCTTCTCTTCCGGTATTATTTTCATGTCCAGAGAAATTCCATCACTGCCGGTGTTCCTTAAATCACCGGCACCATTAGCTTTTCTGTTAGACGAGACCTGGCATATCCCAAAAATTTTGCCAGTGACTCGGTCAAACAATGGCTAGCCACTTTTTTCTACCATAGGGATATTCCAGCTCCCGGCAAAGCTACTGCTTTGCCGGCTTTTGTCGACGGAGCCGCCACAGCCCAGCCTTCCTGGGACGAGGCTGCTCCGGCTCTCACCGACGATCTGATCCTCGCTAAGAGGCGGATCGAATATCTGATCAAACACATGGGTCTGAAGGGATCCGACTTGGTCCAGTGCTGGGTCTCATGTCGGATCCAGCCACTTCAGTACCACGGGGATAGACTGATGCACTCCATCACGTCTTCCAAAAAAGACTCCCTCCGCATCAGCCCCAAATCCTACACCACTCAAGGCTACATCAGCCAGATCAAGTGGCTGATCAAGGAGCGGATCGAGAGGAGGATTCCGGAGATTTCTCTGGATATGTACACAGCGGAAAACCCCATGGTGCCGGTAAGCTTCCATCAATACACCTTTTATGTGTTCCAATCTCTAAGTTATATACTACAGTGCTGATATGCTTTCTTGTTTTCAGCTTGCCGACCTCCCCGAGTCGGAGCTTGCTCCACTCGAAGGATATCCTCCTGAGTTTTCTCAGGAGACTGAAGTGGTCTCATTGCCGGACCTTGTGCTCAAGAAGCACAAAGCTCCAACAGTGGTTGTTGGCACAAAGGAAGTGCCTGTTGTGAAGAGGTAACTTTCATTCACAATTTCCGCCTTTGTACCTTTCTCTAATTTCTTTCTGAGATGTAATGTTTCTGACTTTACTACATTCTCAGAGCAAAGCCTCTCATCAAGGGTAAGGGGAAAGGGATTCCTGCGAAGCCCCTGCGACAGACGAAGCTCACCATAGCTTCTCCTGCCGTGGCTCCTCCAACTCCAGCCCCTCAACCTTCTGCAACTCCGGTGATCATTCCTTCTCCAGTGGTCGCAGAAGATCCGACTCCTCCAACGGAGCCTGCGATCCTTGGGTCGCAGACTGACGTCACCGTGGGTGCGTCAGCTCAAGATAAGGGTGAACCCTCTTCGGGTAATGATCCCTCGGCTGAAGTCTTCGCCGAAAACCTCCTCAGCAATCCGGGACTTGCCAAGTTTGGCCTATCCCGGAAATCTGCAGAGGAAATCCAGCGGCTGGCTAGGCAAGTCCTGGACAAAAGCCATCTATCCCCCGAGGAGGAAGCGCAAGAAGCAGAGGACGTCAAGTTCTTTGACCTTCTCGCTCAAGTCCGCCTTCGCGATGAGAGGATCAGGGCTGGCGAGCTTCCAACAGCCCCAGTAATCCCTCTTACCCTCGCCGAGAAGGTGGCAGCTGAAGTGAACGCGGGTTTAGACAAACTCACCCGCGAGCAATATGTAAGTCGGAATTCCAACTCTTGTTTTTACATTATGTTATATCATATCCTCTAGCCCCCAAGCATGAAGTAGGATATAGAATCCGAGTTTATGCTTCATTAGGATGCCAAATAATGAACTAGTGTAGCCTCCAAGGCTCGTGCTGATATTTAGCAAAAAATATTAGCCCGAGTCTTAAGTAGCTTTCTGACTTTGGGTATTCTGACTTACAGAAAGTATGTTCCTATAACCAGGAATTATTATCCAATGTCTGTGATAAGCGGAGAGAGATCAAAGCTCTCCGGCTTAAAAATGCTGAGCTCAAGGTAGCCAAGGATGAAGCCGAAGGTAAACATTTCGAGATTCAAACCTTGCCTCCTGTGTAATGATATCAGTTGAAGGCGCAATGGCTCTCGGCTTGTCCGTTGTTATCACTGTTGCTGCTTCTTCCCCCTCTGATGGCTTCTTCCCTTTCTTAGTGGCATCTTTAGCTAAAGCTTCAGCCACTTTGGAGGAAATGCTCTCCTGCGTCACCTGGCCTCCAGGAACAACGTCCATGCCGACAGAGCCTAAGACATCCAGAGTCAGATTGATGTCTATCTCCATGGAAGAGGTATCAGGGATGACGGGGGACGAGGCTACAGTGGAGCCTACTTGGACAACATATCGTGAATATTTTTGGAACCTCCAACATCTTTGGAGGTCCGCCTCAAACTAACACCGGATTTCTTCCTGAAATGTACATAGTATAAGTACAAGAATTGAATAGGTGCAAAGCAAAATAAAGCCAGAGAATGAATATACTTACACTATGGCAGATGTATTAGCTAAGGGGATGCCGGCGGATTTCTTCTTCTCCGCCTCTAGGGTGGTAGTGGATTCTTTGGAGACTCCACTCTCCGTTTTCTTATTCTTGCCCTCAGCATCAGCTTTAGAGGTGGAGCTCTTCCGCCTTCGTGCTGCCGGAGCCGGATGATCGTTGGGAGCGTCATCATCAGACACAACATAGATATCTTTCTGCTTTGGATCATAAACTTGGGAGGCCATTTGATCGGCCGCGAAGGTTGCACTAATTACTAGGCAGATATTTAGTCAAATTAAAAGCGGTACTTTAGTTATGCTTGTCTATGATCGAGAAACTGTGCTCCAAGTTGTCCATAACCGCGGACACGGCTTTCAGAAAGATTTACCCTGCAGGGGTGCACGAATAGCAACACACACTCGATCAACCTCGGAAAAACCAACTCAAAACCCAACAAGGCATTCACGACAAAGCGATCACAGGATTCATAAAAAATTTCAGGGGGCCACCCCATTAAGCTACCCGCAACGAAGTTGGCCAACTCCGAGACGGACCCAAGGTTTGCGTCAATGGCTGTAAACGACTGGGAACCCGAAAATGTGACTGGGCTTGTCGATACCGCGAAAACACTCCGCATCCAAAATAGTACAGGTGCTCCACGCACAATCTTAATAAAACAGTAACATGGCATAAGTACAGGATAGTAAATAAAACCCCAAACTAGTTTTTGGCCCCAAGAAATAGAAATGAATCAAGCTCTGGCTCATGGGGGTCCACAAGGCCTCCCGGATGTGGATAGTGCGAATAGTCAAGGAACAGGAATCAAGTACTCGGGGTCCTACGGGACACAAGTGGACATAAAAACCAAACGATAGATATTGCCCACCGGTGCCTCTTTCATTAGTTATCCCATTACTACTCAGGTTAAGTTGTTTAGGTACCTCGTTATCCACCAGACACTCACATACCCTACACATGTTGTTCTACGACTCGCATGGCTCAAACAACTCCTGTAGTAATGGCTCATGGGATGGAGGAACAAGCTCGGTGGGGTTTAAAAGGAAAGGCTATGCAGTACTTGGGATTCAATTTAATGCATTCGCGACTCCATGATGTAAGAATAAGATAGAAGCAATAGGTACTATATGTATGGAAGCATGTGGTAGTGCTTGCCTGGCAGCTCACTTGAAGCGAGAGATAGATCTGGGTAGTACTCCTGGGATTCCTGATAATTCCCCTGCTCGGCGTCTATCCGAGAAGAACCAAACAAACAAGGCCAACATAAATATAATGCGCAAACATATAGATTAAATGCGACAAGCAAATAAACATGCCATGATGAATGATGTGTCGTCGGATTGAGGACAAGTACGCCATGAGGGGGTCCTCGAGGCGTGCGGAAGAGAGGGTGTGAGATGTACGGTATTCCGGGAAGGTGAGCACACAAGTTTACCCAGGTTCGAATCCGCCAGCTTTGGACGAATCCTACTCCTGCTAGCAATCCAGTAATACAGCAGAGCCGGAATATGGGTTACAAGGGTTTCGCCTGTGCGACTTGAGATTGTAGACTATTGTGTTGTAAGGTGTTCGCCCTAAAGGCTCTCCCTAGGACGGCTTATATAGATATCCGGCCTAGGGTTTACAGGAGAGATCAATCCGGCTATGACTAAGAGTTGGTTACATAGTACATCTTGAACTACAAGTAACATTATGGGCCTAAGTCGGTAAGTCTTCTGGGCCTTCCCGTAGCCGGATTGGACTCCGTCTTCTCTCTCTCTGACTGGGCCGCCCGTGAAGCAAAGCTCTAACCCGAAGTGGGCCACCCTGGTCAGCGAGGAATTGTGAGGATACCCGGAAAGTATATCCCCAACAGCAGCCCCTGGAGGCCTCCAAGATCCAAAGTCGGATTTTATCATCGTCTAGCTTGATCTTCGGCTTGCAGAATCTTGAAGGATTCATGAAACTTCACAACAAAAAATACGATCTGGGTCTTAAAAGTAAGTCGGACCTTTCAATAGGTTACTCGGATTCTCCAGCTCGCTTTTAAACTAAGCCGGAAATTGGTCTCTAACGCCACCTGACACAAGCATGGTCAAGTCACGTTATCTGACAAACGTTCCGTCAGCACGACCGTTGGTGGGTCCGCGGTTCGCGGAACCGAGACGCCGTTTCAATGCGTGCATGGAGATCGAGGCGACGCAATCATCGCGTGGGCCCTTCCCAGTTCTTTCCACGACGCGTGGCGGTTACACTGTAGCTTTTACACGAATCTTGGCGCAGGTAGGTGGATATAAGGGGCTCGGATTTCTTCTTCTCCTTTCCACCAGTCCTTTGCCATTCCTTTCCTCCCAATCCCCCTACGCGCTCAGAGCCTTCTCGCCCCCCCCCCCCCCACAGAGCTCCTAGCGCCGCCCTTTTTAGGTCACTTTCTCACCGGAGAAAAATGGCTTCATCATCTTCTTCCTCTGGTTTGGCGGCGGCAGCAGCAGCGGCGTCGGCGGAAGCAGCTGCGGAGAAGGAGAGCTTCCGAGGAATCTGGATCCCTTGCGCCCTTGACGAGGACGGACTCAAGAACATGGAGAAGGAGGGGCTTCTCGCCGCCGACGACTGGCGGACCGGCTCCGGCGAAACCGTCCCCAACCCGCGCGAGGGCGAGCGTGTCCACTTCGGCACTCATCTGGACCGGGGTCTATCTTTTCCTCCCTCGGAGTTCTTCTCCGAGGTGATAGATCACTATGGAGTTCAACTCCACAATCTTCTTCCCAATTCTCTTCTAGAAATGAGCGCATATGCTGCACTTTGCGAGGGTTTTCTCGGCATTAGGCCGAGTTTGCTTCTCTTCCGGTATTATTTTCATGTCCAGAGAAATTCCATCACTGCCGGTGTTCCTTACATCACCGGCACCATTAGCTTTTCTGTTAGACGAGACCTGGCATATCCCAAAATTTTTGCCAGTGACTCGGTCAAACAATGGCTAGCCACTTTTTTCTACCATAGGGATATTCCAGCTCCCGGCAAAGCTACTGCTTTGCCGGCTTTTGTCGACGGAGCCGCCACAGCCCAGCCTTCCTGGGACGAGGCTGCTCCGGCTCTCACCGACGATCTGATCCTCGCTAAGAGGCGGATCGAATATCTGATCAAACACATGGGTCTGAAGGGATCCGACTTGGTCCAGTGCTGGGTCTCATGTCGGATCCAGCCACTTCAGTACCACGGGGATAGACTGATGCACTCCATCACGTCTTCCAAAAAAGACTCCCTCCGCATCAGCCCCAAATCCTACACCACTCAAGGCTACATCAGCTAGATCAAGTGGCTGATCAAGGAGCGGATCGAGAGGAGGATTCCGGAGATTTCTCTGGATATGTACACAGCGGAAAACCCCATGGTGCCGGTAAGCTTCCATCAATACACCTTTTATGTGTTCCAATCTCTAAGTTATATACTACAGTGCTGATATGCTTTCTTGTTTTCAGCTTGCTGACCTCCCCGAGTCGGAGCTTGCTCCACTCGAAGGATATCCTCCTGAGTTTTCTCAGGAGACTGAAGTGGTCTCATTGCCGGACCTTGTGCTCAAGAAGCGCAAAGCTCCAACAGTGGTTGTTGGCACAAAGGAAGTGCCTGTTGTGAAGAGGTAACTTTCATTCACAATTTCCGCCTTTGTACCTTTCTCTAATTTCTTTCTGAGATGTAATGATTCCGACTTTACTACATTCTCAGAGCAAAGCCTCTCATCAAGGGTAAGGGGAAAGGGATTCCTGCGAAGCCCCTGCGACAGACGAAGCTCACCATAGCTTCTCCTGCCGTGGCTCCTCCAACTCCAGCCCCTCAACCTTCTGCAACTCCGGTGATCATTCCTTCTCCAGTGGTCGCAGAAGATCCGACTCCTCCAACGGAGCCTGCGATCCTTGGGTCGCAGACTGCCGTCACCGTGGGTGCGTCAGCTCAAGATAAGGGTGAACCCTCTTCGGGTAATGATCCCTCGGCTGAAGTCTTCGCCGAAAACCTCCTCAGCAATCCGGGACTTGCCAAGTTTGGCCTATCCCGGAAATCTGCAGAGGAAATCCAGCGGCTGGCCAGGCAAGTCCTGGACAAAAGCCATCTATCCCCCGAGGAGGAAGCGCAAGAAGCAGAGGACGTCAAGTTCTCTGACCTTCTCGCTCAAGTCCGCCTTCGCGATGAGAGGATCAGGGCTGGCGAGCTTCCAACAGCCCCAATAATCCCTCTTACCCTCGCCGAGAAGGTGGCAGCTGAAGTGAACGCGGGTTTAGACAAACTCACCCGCGAGCAATATGTAAGTCGGAATTCCAACTCTTGTTTTTACATTATGTTATATCATATCCTCTAGCCCCCAAGCATGAAGTAGGATATAGAATCCGAGTTTATGCTTCATTAGGATGCCAAATAATGAACTAGTGTAGCCTCCAAGGCTCGTGCTGATATTTAGCAAAAAATATTAGCCCGAGTCTTAAGTAGCTTTCTGACTTTGGGTATTCTGACTTACAGAAAGTATGTTCCTATAACCAGGAATTATTATCCAATGTCTGTGATAAGCGGAGAGAGATCAAAGCTCTCCGGCTTAAAAATGCTGAGCTCAAGGTAGCCAAGGATGAAGCCGAAGGTAAACATTTCGAGATTCAAACCTTGCCTCCTGTGTAATGATATCAGTTGAAGGCGCAATGGCTCTCGGCTTGTCCGTTGTTATCACTGTTGCTGCTTCTTCCCCCTCTGATGGCTTCTTCCCTTTCTTAGTGGCATCTTTAGCTAAAGCTTCAGCCACTTTGGAGGAAATGCTCTCCTGCGTCACCTGGCCTCCAGGAACAACGTCCATGCCGACAGAGCCTAAGACATCCAGAGTCAGATTGATGTCTATCTCCATGGAAGAGGTATCAGGGATGACGGGGGACGAGGCTACAGTGGAGCCTACTTGGACAACATATCGTGAATATTTTTGGAACCTCCAATATTTTCAGGTGCGGGAGAAGGCCAAGGAGATGCCGCAGCTTGTTCGGGACTGGAACATGTCCTACGCATGGACTGCTGCGTAGAACGCTCTCACCATGGTCATGAGCCACCATGGAAACATGGAGATATGGCAAGTGACCAGAGGGTACTGCAAGGTAGACGAAGATAGCCAGGAGCAAGACCTTCAAGCCATCATGCACTCCTGCGCCGGATATGGGTGCCACGTAGCTGATCTGACCAGCTACGAGATCCCCTTCTTCACTCGCGTAGCTACTCCCGCCACCTCCTCTAGAAGAAGCCGAAGAAGTTTCCGATGATGAACGGACCACCTCAGATCCGGACATCTCGGCACGATATCAAGGCGGATTAACCAGCGAGCCGACAGCTCCTTCATCTCCTCCCGCATCATAGACCACAAACTTATGTATTATTCTGTGAAAGAACATGATGCGTTTGTAAATATTAAGTACTATTGACTTTTGCTAGTGCTAAGCTTTTAATCTATTCAGCACTTCGCCACTCTAGGAGAAGTATGAATTAAATCACTAGGAAGAACTGCTTCTGCGCCATAGACCAAGAAGAAAGGTGTGTATCTTGTTGACCTGTTCGGAGTTGTTCGTAAACTCCAAATTACAGAGGGTAATTCCTCTGCCCAAGCCCCCGCAACACGTCGTAGTGGTGCTTCGAGTCTTGGTTTCAAGCCTTGTAGAATTAAACCATTTGCTCTTTCGACTTGTCCGTTAGCCTGTGGATATGCGACTGACGTAATGTCAAGCCGGATATTTTGCTCATCATAGAATTCAGCCAATTCTCCCATGGAAAAGTTACTCCCGTTGTCCGTGATAATACTATGTGGATAACCATATCGGATTATAACATCCTCGACAAATCTTTTGGCTGTTGCTCCATCACAACTAGTGACAGGTTTAGCCTCGATCCACTTTGTGAATTTGTCCACCATCACTAAGAGGTGAGTGAATCCACTTGGGGCTCGTTTAAAAGGTCCTACCATATCAAGCCCCCAGACCGCAAAGGGCCATGTTATAGGTATTGTTCGCAGCTGATTAGCCGGAACATGAGCTTGCTTGGCGTACTTTTAGCAGCCTTTGCATGTCTTGACTAATCGTTCGGCATCTGCCTGAGCTGTAAGCCAGAAAAATCCATGTCGAAAAGCTTTTGCCACTAAAGATTTGGCTGCAGCGTGGTGACCACACTCGCCTTCGTGGATTTCCCTTAAGATTTCCACTCCTTCTTCCGGAGATACACAGCGCTGAAAAACCCTAGAAACACTCAGTTTATGGAGCTCACCTTTAACAATAGTATAGGCTTTTGCTCGTCGGATAATCTGTCGGCTCAGTACCTCGTCTTCGGTTAATTTTCCATCTACCAAATAATCGAGGTAGGGTTGAGTCCAGCTGGGGATTACAGCCAGAACTGCTATCAAAGGTGAGTCGGATTTGGTCGGATATTCCTCATCTACTCCCTTTATCAAGGGAACTTTGAGGTGCTCTAAAAATGCGCCATCCGGGACCTCTTTCCGCACAGAGCCTATTCGAGATAGTGCATCTGTTTCCTCATTTTCTGCTCGAGGGATGTGTTGAACTTCAAACCCCTCGAACGATTTTGATAGATCATCCACGACAGCTTTATACGCTGCCATGTGCTTATTTGCATTACAAATATCCGAGACTTGCTGAGCAACAAGATCCGAATCTCCGTAACACATCAAACGTCGGATGCCAATATCCTTAGCAATCCGGATTCCATGCAGCAGTGCTTCATACTCGGCAATGTTGTTTGTCGCTGTGAAGTGGATCTGCAACACGTATAAAGTTTATCTCCCTGGGGTGATTTGAGCACCACGCTAGCCCCTGAGCCCCCTCGAGCCTTAGACCCATCAAAAAAGAGGGTCCAATATTCCGACTTAGGGAGGACCATGTTTCCTTGGTCTCTGTCCAATCAGCGACAAAGTCAGCAAGGATCTGGGATTTGATTGCTGTCCGGGGTTTGTACTCAATATCGAAAGCTGCAAGCTCTATGCCCCATTTGGTGACGCGTCCTATGGCATCGCTATTGTTGATTATATCTCTCATGGGAGCTTTGCTCACCGTGGTAATTGGATGCTCCTGAAAATAGTGTCGTAACTTACGAGATGCTAGAAAAACACCGTAAGCCAACTTTTGATAGTGCGGGATACCACTGTTTTGATTCTGTCAGGACCTCGCTGACAAAGTACGTCGGACGCTGCACCAGGTGTTCCTGATTTTCTTTTGGTCTCTCCACTACCATAACGATACTGACAACCTTATTTGTCGCAGCAATGTAGAGCAACATCGGTTCCTGAGGTTCCGGCGCTACAAGGATAGGAGCAAATGAGAGTACTTTCTTCAGGTCTTGTAGTGCAGCTTCAGCTTCGTCAGTCCAGACAAAATCCTTGGTCTTCTTCAGGAGTTTGTATAATGGTGCGGCTCTTTCACCAAGCCGGCTTACAAATCGACTGACCGCAGCAATGCAACCAGTTAATCTTTGTACGTCCTTCAGGCGAGTTGGCCTGGAAATATTGAGAATAGCCTTGATCTTGTCGCGGTTCACCTCTATGCCTCTTTGAGACACGATGAAACCTAACAATTTTCCGGCTGGTATTCCAAAGAAGCATTTCTTCGGGTTAAGCATGATGTTGTATTTTCGTAGATTGGCGAACGTCTCCTCCAAGTCGGAAATCAACGTTTCCTTCTTTTTGGACATGACCGCGATATCATCCACGTATGCATGTACATTGCGTCCGAGTTGATCACGGAGGCAACGCTGCATCGTGCGCTGGTACTTAGCTCCTGCGTTCTTCAGCCCAAAGGGCATCGTATCAAAACAGAAGGTTCTGAAGGGGGTTATGAATGAAGTCTTGACTTTGTCAGATTCCTTCATCTGGATTTGGTGATAACCTGAATATGCGTCGAGAAAATAGAGGAGTTCCGAGCCTGCCGTAGAATCGATAACTTGATCAATTCTAGGCAGAGCGAATGGATCTTTTGGACAAGCCTTGTTCAAGGCAGTATAATCAACACACATCCTTAAATTAGTTGTGTCCTTTTTAAGGACCATTACAGGGTTGGCCGACCAATCAGTATGGATGACCTCTTCTATGAATCTGGCTAGCTCGAGCCGCGCTAGTTCCTTAGCTATTGCCTTACACTTTTCATCGCCAAACCGTCGTAAGGACTGTTTGACGGGTTTAGCGTTCGGGTTTACATTTAGAGAGTGCTCAGCAAGTTGCCGAGGTACTCCGGTCATGTCAGATGGCTGCCATGCGAAGATATCTTGATTTGCTTGGAGGAACTTGAAGAGCACGCTTTCCTATGTGCTACTTAGGCCTACGCCTATCTGGGTCACCTTGGAGGGGTCATCATCCTTCAACATAGTCGTCTTCGTCTCTTCTGATGCTTTGAACTCCGGATTTGGTTTTGTGACCTCCTTCTTCGTTGCGGGCATCTCGGACGGATCTATGCTCTTCTTGATCTCCTGGTACTCCTGGGCGTGCAGCACGGCTTCGGCAAAGGCGGCATTTCCATCTTCGCACTCTCACGCCTTCTTTGGGTCTCCCCTGATGGTGATCACGCCGTTGGGACCTGGAATTTTCATCATATTGTAAATGTAACATGGACAAGCCATAAAATCCCAGTGAGCCGGACGTTCGAATATAGCGTGGTATGCGCTCTTGAACGGGACTACTTCGAAGGAAAGTGCCTCCGTCCGAAAGTAACATCCAAAGTGATCTCTCCCAGGGAATTAGCTTGTCTTCCTGGGACAACTCCGTGAAAGATCACAAAGCTATGGTTCAACTGTGTTTCCGAGATCTTCATTCGGTGTAGCGTTTCGACATAGAGAATATTGATGTTGCTACCACCGTCCATGAGGGTCTTGGAGAAACCATAAACGTCAATAAGTGGATTGACGATTAAGGTGTATTTTCCTCGCCTGTGTTCTGTGTAGTTTAGGCGGATGATCAGCGCGGTCAAACGTGATTGCCACTTTCGACCAGTCCAGATACTGAGGGACAGCCGGAACTGTTGCATTGAGCTCGTGGAGAACTGCTTTCTTGACCTTTGCTGGGTGAGATCCGAGGAAGGTGACGTAAGTGTCCTTCTTGGTGGGAAAAGTCTTCTTCCCTTCTGGCTTGGGATTTGAAGCATCAGCTTCCTCCATGTCGGAATCTTCCTTGGTCTCCTTGTCTTTTTCGGGGTTTTTCTTTCCTTTCTTCCGCTTAGCTTTGTAGCCCGCGGTATCATCTCTCTTGATGTCGTCATTAAAACGACATTCAGCGTTGGTGTGGGACGAGCCCCCATTGGCGTCTAAGTGATGCAACCATGGGTTATTGGCAATGTCGGCCCAAGTGTAGGTTTTGCCTGGTTGTTTCTCTCATCTGCCTTGGACCCTTGATGTCCCACGGCCACGCTCGCGGCCTCCGCCACGTCCTCCTCATCCTCCAGACCCGGAAACAGTAGTGACCACTGCTGCCTCCACGTTGGGTTTTTCTTCCGAGGTATTTTTGCGCTTCTAAGCTTGTTGCTTTGGTTGTTTTGTCGACTGAGGCATAGCCAGGACATTGAGTAATCCCTTTGCATCGTCGTCAGCATCTGCATACTTGCTCGCTGTTTCTATCATCTCTGCCAGATCAGTAACCTTGTCACACTTCAAGCGATGGCGCAATAAACCAATTGGGAGACCTGCGATGAAAGCTTCAATCGCAGTTTGATCGTTTACTCCTTTGCAGGAGTTCTTTGTGTCGATCCATCGTCCGAGATAATCCCGGCAAGTTTCTCTGGCTTTCTGGGTGCAACGCTGTAGGTCTCCAACCGTACAGGGCCTCCGATATGTGCCTTCAAAATTCCGAAAGAACGCACTTTGCAAGTCATACCAGTTGTGGATGGTGTTTGCCAGAAGTTCACTGAGCCATGATCGTGCCGTCTTCCGCAACATAAGTGGGAGATATCGGGTTGCGACCAGGCTGTTTCCGCCTTTAGCAATGCAGCAAGCTTGGAAGAAATCCTGTAACCAGGTGTCTGGCCGAGCAATGTCGTCGTAGGCTTGGATATGTCTTGAGATAACAAATCCTTCTAGGAATTTTGTAGCCCTGATGCGTGGTCCGAAGCACTTTGGGCCCACGTACACGTCATCGTTTTCATAGCGCCGAGCCTCTATGTTGGAGTTGATCCTGTGCCTTGCGTCGTTCGGGGATAGAGATCGTCCCGAATGTCAGCTGCGGCTATGGTGCCCTAGAGCCGGACTTCGTCTTCTGCCACCACCTCCTCCGCCATGTCGTCCTCCTTGACCTCCTTGGGGGGGGGGGGGCGTTGTGATAACTATGTGGTGGAGAGGGTGGTGCAGCTGGATAGGTTCCGGCTGATCGCCGGCCTCCGTCCGGAGCGTCATTATTTCGGTTCCGAGGAGGTTCTTGACTATGACGAGCCCCCTGCCAGCTTGTTCCGGTGTGGTTTCCGTCGTTCCTTCATCCGTCGTTCCCACCATGGTGAGGCTCAGCCGGACGGCTCTCATGTCTAGGAGGTGGCATTCTCTGACGATCCTCCTCCCGACGTTTCTCCTTATCTTCTCCCTTTCGATCGTTGAATTCTCGTCGGGGAGGATTCCTCGGATTCAGTGCAGCGATCGCGTCTTTCTCGGCTACTGGAGTGACATTGCTCCAGTTATGTTTAGCTCTGCGATGCTGTCCTGACGATCCGGTTCTTGAATAATTGTCTTCACTGTGTTCGGGGTGATGGTACTGCGCCCGAACGTAATGGGATCTTACGTCAGCCCATGCCGGATCTGTGCGACATTGGTCAGAATCCGAGACCAGTTTTTGACTTCCGGACAGGGCGACCTTCTGCTGCTCCAGTCCCTTGTTGAGTAGCTTGATACCCAAGCGTATCTCCTCTGGCCCTGGATTAGATGATAGAATTTCACGATCTGCCACGGTATTTTGCACTGGTGTTGGGTATACCCAATCTCCGTTGCTATCCTTCTGTGGCTTCCCTATCTCATCTCCGAAAAGGACGGCACGGACACGTGGGAATTGGTTGTCATCTATGTGACGCTTCCGTGTCTTCTGATGTAGACGGGACATGTACTCCTTGTTTGACATGCGCTTCTTCTCCACCTCGATGTTTTTGGCTTCATCAAGGAGTTGTTGACGACGCGCTTCTAGGGCCTGGACCCTTTCGTCCAGCTCATCTATAGTAAGTTCTGTAGCTGTAGGGATAGGTGTGGTTAAAGCGGCATTGATGAGTTTACGCGCAGCTTCAGTGATCACGTGTCCATCCACCGATGCTTCGTTTTTCGGCTCGTCTGGGATAAGTGCTCCATCCGAGTCTTCTTCGTATTCCTCGGCGATTACCTCCTCTGTGAGGAGGTCTTTTGCCGGGGTCTTGTTCTTCTTGTTCTTCTTATTTGCCTTCTTGGCAGCGCCGGTAGCAAAAATGGCTTTGGGTCCGTTTCCCAGAGTCAAGCTCTAATCGGTACATTCGGACATCTAGACTTCGGGATTATCTCCGACGTCCATGTCATCTTGTGCTTTGGGAGAGTGTTCCTCGGATG
Source organism: Avena eriantha (assembly GCA_910589775.1). Lineage (NCBI taxonomy): Eukaryota > Viridiplantae > Streptophyta > Magnoliopsida > Poales > Poaceae > Avena > Avena eriantha. The sequence continues at coordinate 179,879,157 of OU342744.1, read as the reverse complement.
CTTCATCCATGGCTTCTCCTTCTTCTGCAGGTTTGGAGTTGTACTCCTCTTCATATTCCGTGGAGAACTTTCGGAAATCTGCCGACGTCATGGATTCATCTGAGGATGCGGGAACGTCGGCGTTTGTTCCAATCGCCTCCAGCACCGAGTCGGTGTTTTCTCTAGCATCGGCAGAGCCGGATCCGGATCCGACATACCTGACGAAGTGCGATGCGTGCTTCCTGAGGTACCTGCGGCTTTCGCGATAAGCCATATCGAAACTTTTAATGGTTTCGAGGATTGCATCTGCGCTAGCGCCTTGCAGTATCATACGTCTTAGTGTGTACCTGAGGAAAGGCCTGTCTGTCCCGGCATCGTCAGAGCTGGAATCAGTGTCGTTGATATGCTCCTCCTGGATTTCGACTTCCACGGGTGGGTCGATCTGGGATCCGGCTTCTCCAGGGAGATCCACTCCAGATTCGACTTGGACCGTGAGGTCTTCTTCAGGCTCAGATTTCTCCACTATCTCCGCAACTGGTGCGGGTTGGGTGGGATTAGGGTTTTCTGAGATCCGGAACTCTGTCGCCTCTGCGGACAAAGGGGACCCAGAAGATTCTTCTGCTTCTATCATCACCGCTGGGGTGGGGTGGGCAGGTTCAGCGAAACCGATGTAAACATCGATATCGCCAAAAGACATGATTGTATAAGCAGTCACGGTCTCCCTAGACGGAATCCAAATCTTGTCGAGAACGATGAGAGGGACGTTGCTGGCGTAGAGGATGCGACCGACGGCGACGGTCTTGCCGATTCCGATTCTTGCAGATTCCGCTCGGAACGCAGATCCGAAGCTCACTTGCCCCATGGTGGGCGCCAACTATCGTCAGATTGAGGACAAGTACGCCATGAGGGGGTCCTCGAGGCGTGCGGAAGAGAGGGGTGTGAGACGTACGGTATTCCGGTACGGTGAGCACACGTTTACCCAGGTTCGGATCCGCCAGCTTTGGACGAATCCTACTCCTGCTAGCAATCCAGTAATACGGCAGAGCCGGAATATGGGTTACAAGGGTTTCGCCTGTGCGAGTTGAGATTGTAGACTATTGTGTTGTAAGGTGTTCGCCCTAAAGGCTCTCCCTAGGACGGGTTATATAGATATCCGACCTAGGGTTTACAGGAGAGATCAATCCGGCTACGACTAAGAGTTGGTTACAGAGTACATCTTGAACTACAAGTAACATTATGGGCCTAAGTCGGTAAGTTTTTTGGGCCTTCCCGTAGCTGGATTGGACTCCGTCTTCTTACTCTCTGACTGGGCCGCCCGTGAAGCAAAGCTCTAACCCGAAGTGGGCCACCCTGGTCAGCGAGGAACTGTGAGGATACCCGGAAAGTATATCCCCAACATGATGCACAGATTACATGGCATAACATAGCAGGGCATGGGTGAGGTGTGCGATAAAAGAATAAAGCATTTTATTAAGTTTTTAGTCATGTTTTGCTCCCATATAACTTGCTGTCCACTTAATATTTATATGATGCATGCTGCTATTCATATCATGAAATGCATAATCAGAACGGGCTCGTCGCGCTGATCGATTTAGACATCTTATTTGTCAAATTTGGAGTTACAGAATTAAAGTTATTAATTAATTGAGAAAAGGCATTTTATTGCAATTAAACAATTTCGAAAATTTAAATTAGTCAAACATTATTTTGGATGCTATATTTGAAATCCTCATATTTTTTTGATTCAAAAACATATATTATTTGTATGATTTGGATTTGCCAATTAAAAGTTATTTAAAACTGGATTTGAAATCATATTAAACATTTCTGACATCATTTTTATTAAACAAATAAAGAACAGATACTTTCGCACCCAGCTGAATCGAGCCACAACCGCTGATGGGTGGGCCAGTCGCTGACTCAGCACAAGGTGGGGCGCAGCGGGCTGGGCCGGCTTTTCTCACCTAGGGTTCAGCCAGCCGCGGAGGATGATAAGCGGGACCCGCGCCTGTGCGGACCCACACGCAGGCGCGCGAACAGAGTGCGGCCACGTGGGGAATCCCGGGGAGCGCGGGCGGAAAAACGGCAGCACTTCGGTCCCTTTTTGTAAAATGACCAGGGGCGCTGACATGTGGGGCCCTGGGGACCGCGGGTTGGCGAAGCACAAAAGCCAGGGGGTGAACTGCAATTGCTGCCGGCTGCTGCTCTATCTGAAACTCTGACGAAACTGAAAAACGCTCGCGAACAGCTAGCTCTTGTGAGGACGAAAGCGAGCTATCCGCTGGGAATTTTGCTATGCCGCGAAAAAAGAAGATGCCGAGGGTGCTCCGATCTATACCTTTTGTTCAGGTGGCTTCGGCTAAGGCGGACTGCAGTGGGGGAAAACGACACGGAAAAGGGGGGGAGCAGAGGTGTCTGCTGCGCGGCTGCTGCTGTTGTTGTTGTCTGCCAGAGCGCGGCGCGCGGCGGCGAGCGCGCACGGCGGCGGGGTCGTCGGTGATACAGAGCACAAGAGAGGGATCGACAGGGCAGATGGGAGTAGCTGGGCTCACCATGGCTCATGCGAGCGGTTCTGGTGGTGGAGGGGAAGGAGAACGGCGACGGGGCTCGAGGCACCGAGCGTCGGTTTCATGGCGTCTACGGCGGCGTGGCATCAACTCCGACGACCTCCAGCGTCGCCCCGGTCTAGGCCGACGAAGAGTAAGCCTAGGATCGCGTCGGTGCTCCTGGAGTAGCTTGGCACCCATCGGACCAACCTGCGCAGAGAGGCCTGGAGCTAGGGTTTTTAGGTGGGGAAGATGGCCATGGCGGCTTGGGAGGAAAAAGGAGAAGGGGAGAGGGACCTGGGCGCCTCCTGGATGGGATCTGAGGTGGAGTGAGGTGGTGTGGTAGTAGAGAGAGGGAAGGAGAGCACATGGGGGTGTGGTGGCCACCTTTTTGCTAAACAAGGAAGAGATCGATGGGGTAGGGTTTTCTTCCCTCTTCTCCCCCTCTCTCTCTACTTAGCTAGGGGGTGGGTCACCCATGTTAGGAGGTTGTGGCCGAGCTGGCTGCCCTTCTTGCAAGGCAAGGCAAGGGTGTAGGGGTTAGGGGAAGGGTGGTTCGGTTGGAACATGGCTAGGAGGGAAAGGGGTTAGGGTTTTGATGAATGTGGGGGGGTGACAAAGGTAGAGAGAAATGTGTAAGACACATGCTCACATAGCTAGATGTGTTGGTAAAGCTTTGATCCAAACCAAGGGAAAGAAAGAAGTAAGAGGAAGATGTAGGGTTTCTTTTGGTATGAGATAAGCAAAACACATCCATGCATGCATGATGCATTAAGATGGTGGAGAAAGTGTGGTTAGGGATAGGGTTTTGGGGTAAGAGAGAAATGATCTTGGTTAAGGGGGAAAACATATACTCCATGTACCATATGCATGCCACATATGCCCTCAAAACCAAGAGAGGATGAGCCCTTAAGATGGTGGGGATCACTTGAACAAACTTGAATTTGTTTTCCAAAGAAACCAAGCTCCACTCAAAACCCAAGAAAAACCAAAAGAAAAGAGAAAGATGACCTTGCATGGCCCATGCATAATTAAATAAATGCCCCTCTAGTAGTGAAAACCACTAGAATAACTCATGGAATTTATATAAGCAAGGTTTCAAGAATTTGAATATGGCCCAACAAAAGGAAATGAAGCTTGTTTACCACATGGACTAAATACAAGATCATGCATGAATATAAGGTGGCCAAGCTTGTGTATGTGCCACTAGCCAACATGAACCACAATTGTATTACTCCATGAGCTTATATTCAAGTTTAAACCATATGGAAGCTTGACAAGGCACTCCACTCACATAGCATGCAAAGGTGGCTATATGGCTCCCACATATCAATAATGTGAAAACAACATGATGCTTATATGGGAGCATGTGGAATTGTAAGTGGACCCATCCCAACCCACATGAGCTAGAGGTAAACCAAATAAAATGCAAAGCTCACATATAGTTGGATGGTGGAATTATGGGGTGGTGATAAAGAAAGGTGGTGGAGTTAATAAAGATATGCCCCCAACTCAACTTGGGCATCAAGCATTTATCAAGAACCAAATACAATATATCAAGAGGCAAATACAATTAATAGTGCATATGAGATAAGAACCAAATGAAAAAGGGTTTTATATGATGCTCAAATGCAATGTGGCATGATGACATGAGCATGATATAATTATGATGCAACAATTATATGTAGGAAGGTAGCATATATATAGGCTAGGCTAGTAGCATTGCAATTGTTAGACAATTGGGATGCTACAAACCGGTTCTTGAACACATCATCTGCCACGCCAGAGACGAACTCCACAAGCTCACGGGCCAGGTGCCGAGGACGCGGAGGTTCTCGTCCAGGGTGCCGCACCCCGGCGCCCGCGACGATATATGCTCAGCGGTGAGAACACCACGATGATGTCTGCATTCTCTTCGACGAGCAGCTGGCAGCGAGGGCCGGAAGACATCCGGACTCGGACTACCGCGGTTCTCTCTGGCCCTACTTTTAATACCACATCGCTGAATTTTCATCCAAGCAGATAAAATCATCTCGGTAGTTGGGGCGGCGCAAAGAAGAACGGATTTGGCGAGCACTCTGTCACGTTTCCTGCACGTACAGACCACCACAAGGGATCACCTCGCCGACAGGCGCTGCTCTCTCATCGCCCTGTTTCAACCGCCGCCGCCGATGGCCAGAGGTAGAGCATGTCCCACTCCCGCTCGCCATGGTGTCTCACCACATCCATGAAGACGACGAAGTAGGTTTTGCCATCTCGGCCGCGACGGACCAGGAGAGCCCGCCTGGTGTAGAAGGCGGAGCAGTATGTCGATCACTGCGTCCTTCCTTCCGTAGCACCGATCGGTTTCGTATATGAACGGGACAGTTCTGGTGGTTCTCACACCAGTCAGCAAGCGACCAGAGTCCAGGTTGGAGAGCTGCCGGACCAGGCGTCGTGCACCGAGGCGCGCAGGGTGCAGATATCGAGGAATCAATATAAGCAGTATATTAAACAGAACCATCGTGCAACATGTCTAGCTTTCCTGGTCCGAGTTGTATTGGCGTACAGTACAAAGAACGGACACAGACTCACTGAGTTGTACACGGATTGATAACAAACATGGTGCGCACGTACCAACAACGAAAGCGTGCGACCAATAATACGAACACGCATTAGACGATGGACGAAAGCGCAAAGATGATGGACGAAGAGAGAAATCGGTACTTGTTTTATTATTTGGTATATAGATGGCGCGGTACGACATCCGGCGTGGATGCTGAGTCCCGGCTTGTGCAGTCGTCTCGGACACGTCGGCGTCGTACCATCATAGCGAGCACACTGTCGCCCGATAGCACAGTGCAAAAGAAAAGGAAAAAACTTCTCGACAGGAGAACGCTCTCTGCATGCGATAAGTATCAGGTCGATCTTTTGCTTTTTTTTCTGAAGGTCGGCCTTTCCCATTTGAAAACTAGCAGCCCGCTGGGCCGCACAGAACTGAACTGACAGTGGCCACGAAACTGGAGCTTCCAGCCCAAAGCACACGCAGCAAGAACAAGAGCTTCCTTGACATCCCTATATAAAAAAGAGACTCCCTTAACACAAAAGCGGTCGGTCTTTCGCCCTATCCCGGTGGACGTCGCGAGAGGAAGGCAGGGACGCCTCCAGGCCCCAGCATATGCCACGTGAACCTGCCAGGTTTGACACTCGATAGGCTTGCTGACCGGTCCGGCCTCAGTGTGCCACAAGACCTCAGGCAAACTATAGTATGGATTCATGGATAGCACCTGTCCATTAGCAAATATATAGGCCTGCTTTACATGCTAAATGGCCCAAGCCCAAAATTACACACCACGGTCACATGGCTCAGCAGTTCTGCACGTACAACGTTTTGATGGCCTGACGCCCTGACCTAATGGATCTCTTCAATTGTCGCCGCCGCCCGCCTAGGGCTTCATCGGAGTCAGCACAGCGTACCTTGCTATAGCTCAGTTTGTGAGTGTCCATGGCGCCGCCGCAGGCGGCAGCCGAAGCCGGCATGAGATCTCCCAATTGTCGGATGTCCCCATCTCGTTTTAAAATAGATATCGAAAATTTATCTAAATTTAGATGTATCTAAACACTATTTAGTACTAGATATATCTAAATTTAGAAAAAATTGCGGTATCTATTTTAAGACAGAGGAAGCATATGAATTAATTTTACAGATTGGTTATACAATATGCTAGTTGGATTTTTTTTTTGATTTTTTATTACATCAACTGTCTACTATATATTTGCTATGTACGGACAAGATCCCATAAGGATGAGCATAAATATATCACCAATAAGAAGTAGAACTGTTTCGGTTGGAATCTCCAATTTTTCCTCTGAAAAACCAATCGATCGAATATATTACGAAATGAAATAGTTGTAAAGTTTAATGTTCTCGAGTATTGATTTGTTCGTAGCCAGTGGACGCCCCTTTAAATTCACGCTAGTATAAATGTATTTTTTTAAAACCATAAGACGTATATACTATGTTGAAGAGAAGACACGTTATATCGACCTATATCTAAATTCAGACTAGTAAAAATGTGTCTTATATTCATACTGTTCTTAGCAGCAGCCCCCCTCCCGCCCTCCCTATAATCAAATCCTGGCTCCGCCTGGCCTGACGAACATGACGGTACAACATGACAGGGTAAGAGCACCTTCACTAGTTGGGGGCTTTCCCAGACCGAAATCCAGTGCTATGCGTTATTTAGTGCCAGACGGACGTAACTTTTACTTTAGGAACGGTTTTTTCCCACTCGCGTTTCCAGGCGTGGTTTCCAGACGAGTTTTCACCTAAATTCGCCTCAAATTCAAATAGAGTTCGGCGTAATTCGGCATAAATACGAATACAGAGCAATGTTCAGCATAGTTTCGCATTAAATTAAACATAGTTCCGTATGAAATTAAACATAGTTCGGCATAGACTGAAATACAACATAGTTCGGCCTAGTTTAGCCAGATCATGCTCGGCATCTGTGTGTTGCCCTTGTGTATCCATATGTGCTCAACCACATCATCCTGCATCTGTTGATGCACTACCAGGTCTCAGATCTCCTGACGCATGTCGATGAATGCTGCCACGATGACGGGACCTGGTGACCAGGCTCTACAAGGAGTCCCTGTCTGCAGTATGGTTCGTCATGCTCGACCAAATCCACTGAGTCCTTTCTCTCATCCTCAATAACCATGTTGTGCAAAGTCACACAACAGGTCATCACTTCGCGCGTCTGATCTTTCGACCAGGTCATAGCAGGGAACCGTACAACTGCAAGCCTCTGTTGAAGCACACCAAATGCCCGCTCCACGTCCTTCTTGCAAGCTTCATGTTCCTTGACAAACTGAGAATGCTTGGGAGCATCGGGCTTGAGATAGTCTTCACAAATATTGGCCATCTTGGATAGATGCCATCTGCAAGATAGTATCCCTTGTTGCCCACTGGTCTCAAAGTCTATAGGGGGAGCATGACACTCAACAAGCTTGGCAAAAACATTTGAGGACTGGAGGACGTTGATGTCGTTGTTCGATCCTGCCATGCCAAATCCAAAGATCATGTGTAGTAACTGCCTCAAGTATCACAGTGCAACCTCCTTTGTGGCCTTTGTTCATTTCTTGCCAAGAAAATGGACAGTTCTTCCAGTGCCAATACATGCAGTCGATGCTTCCAAGCATTTCAGGAAATCCTCTACTCTCATTGGCCGCAAGGATCCGAGCAGTGTTTTTAGCATTGGATGATCTCAAGTACTATGGCCCAAACACTGCAATCACTGCTCTGCAGAACCTGTACAAGCAATCAATGATGGTGGACTCGGCCATGCAGAGATAGTCATCGGCACTGTCACCCGGAGCTCCGTATGTAAGCAACCTCATCGCCACTATGCACTTCTGTAGTTAAGAAAACCTTACCATGCTGATAGCTGTGAGATTCAGCATATTTTTGATGGTTTTTATTGATAGTTTTCTTCTGGATTTGATCATTTTTCTAGCTTTACCTAACGCTAATACTTCGGTAGTGAAGAAAACTTGGTTTTTAATGTGTGTTTCAGGTTCTAAACATCAACAAAAGGTTTTAATAAGGGAAACACAATATTCAAGCGAAAATAAGCAAGTCTCTCTTTGGAAGCAATCAAGGGAGGCAAACATACGCTTTAACGAGCAACTATACGGCGGGAACATTTTTCCGGTCGTATAGTTCCCGCCGTATAGCTGCCGCCGCCTCCATCTTGTGAAAAGGGACAAGTTCCATGAAGAGGCCAGAAGCGAAACATAACACATCAGCCGCCATTCCATCTAGAGAGGAGAAAGAAGAGATCTGGAGAAGAAGGGGAAGACATTCTTCATCTCTTCTCCACGACGTTCGACCTCCTAGCCATCACACCCCCATAACCATTACTTGTACTTGAGAGAAAGAGAGAGAGAGAGAGATCTTCACCTTGCAAGATTAGGGTTTGAGATTGTTTCTTCCTATCTTGAATTGTGTTGGATTAATTACTTTTCTATTCCTATTGTGGATCTCCATGGTAACATCGAGAAGAACTCCTTTTATTTAATTATATCGATAATGCTTTGTTCTCTCATGTGTGAGTAATTTCCTTGGGCGTGTGAGATGTAAGAGATTGGTGAGATGTGATGTGCCTCCATATATTTTCCATTAGTTTGTGATTGATTTTAATTACTATATTATGTGTGCTTGACTATCTGTGGGATGCCTAATGCTTGCTGTCCAATTAAGTGCCTAGACAACATGATGCTTTATTCTACATAGATAGGATCTTGTTCGCTAGCAGACTGGCGACCCCCCGAGTGACACGGGGATATCAATGGAAAACTAGTAGACTCGAGGATAACGAGGAACCGCCGTGCTTATTGCATTAGTACGATCCAAGGAGCTTAATTGCTAAGCAACCTAAAGGGTCCTAATCATCTAGTGTTTGACCATGGTTTTGGTAACAGACTAGTAGGCTTATTGAAGTTAGGATGAAATCTACCAAGAGGAGTTCCGGCTAATTATGGATTGCTCACCTACACATATACTTATAAGATTACAATTGTTACACTTACCACTCGTTCACCTATGAACAGTCACTATCACCACGAACTATATCTCCCCGCGCCTTCTTTGTCATCTGCAGAAAACAACAAACAATCAAATCATTCTTTACTTTTATGCTTTTTATTTCTGAAGTTTACATTTTAATTTTATTTAAATACATCTAGTTTAATCCAAATTCCATTCTCATTTCTACACTTGCAGTCAATTTACTCGAAGACCTATGACAAGTTTGGGTGTGACAGAGACTTTATTCATAAACACTTACCTTTGGGATCACTGTGGGATCGACATCTATACTTCAAAAGTAGCTACAAACGTTCTGTGCATTTGCAGGAAAAAGCTATTTTCTGGCGCTGTTGCTGGGGAGCTAAACGCGGAGTGTTTGTCTCTCGACATTTTAGGTGTTACTACTACAAATGGTCTCCCCAGGAGACAAAGGGTCTACATGCTCTGGTTGGACCTATTTACTAGATTATTTTGAGTGCGTGCCTATTCAAAGGCGCGAGGAAATTATTGAAAAACTTTTAAGATCAGACAAAGTTGAAGTTGAAAACCTAAGTGATTTTATGGAAATCATGTACGTTTACATGACAACTCCCAAGAAACCTGAGAAAACTCTCAGGAAATACAGTGCTCCAAACACTACAAGAAAAGTTTCCTTCCGCAACGAATTGGCCCGACGGTCGTTGTAGAAGGCGCGTATTCCACGACGAAATTCTTGGCTCGACCATGGCCGATGGAAAACTTTTTTTTTCTGGTTTTACGACCCTCTACTATGACGGATCTACTAAAAACATGGAGGAAGCTCGGCCAGCGTGTGGCAGAAGCATGATTTTCATTTCCTCGCGCGATGTTGACTCGCTGAAGTCTTTTGAGGCCTATGGGTCCCGGACGTCAGTGTCTCTAGTGGACCATACTTTTCGGTCGCGCCTCCTGGATTTGAATTCGATAACGTAGCTCGAGGTGTATGCCGTTTAGTCAGACTGCTAGGTCCCACATGTCAGCCTCTTAGTAGAAGGATCATGTGTATGATGGGATTTTTTCCTTCGCTCGCGCTACCCTGTTCCGAAGTTGATAGCATTGCTCGATGCATCTACCGTCTAATCAACCTCCTGGGACCCACCTGTCATCCTCTCATAAGAAGAAACGTGTGTATGATGGAATTTTTTCCTTCGCTGGCTCTACCCCGTTCCGACTTGATAGCGTTGCTCGACGCATCTACCGTTTAACCAACCTCCTGAGCCCCACATGTCATCCTCTCATTAGAAGAAACGTGTGTATGATGGATTTTTTTCCTTCGCTCGTGCTACCCTGTTCCGAACTTGATAGTGTTGTTCGATGCATCTACCGTTTAATCACGATGTTGGGCCCCATATGTCATCCTCTCATTAGAAGAAACTTGTGTATGATGAATTTTTTACCCTTTGTCGTGCCTTCGTGTTCTGAACTTGATAGCGTTGCTCGCTGCATCAGCCGTTTATTCAGGCTGGTGGGTCCCTTATGTCAGCCTTACATTAGAAGAATCGTGGGTATGATGGATTTTTTTTATTCTCTAGCGCTACCCTGTTTCGAACTAGATAGCGTTGCTCGAAGAATCTGCCGTTTGCTCACGCTGCTGGGTCCCCTATTTCAGCCTCTCATTACAAGAAATGTGTCCATGCTGATCTTTTTTCTCGCTCGCGCCTCCCTATTTCGAACTGGCAACGTTGCTCGATGCAGCATCTGTATAAGGTTGCGCTGTTGGGTCCCACATATCAGCCTCTCTGTAAATGAAACATTGATTTCTCGATGCAACATCTGTATAAGGTCTCTGTTGGGTCCAACATGTCAGCGTCTCTACAAATGCAAAGTGTGTATGATGGACTCCACTGTTTTGACCTTGGCAACGTTGTTGGGTCCCAGATGTCAGCCTTCTCTGTGTAAGAAACGTGTGTATGCTGAAAAAAATGTAAAATAAAGACAGAGATTATACTATATATTATATATTTATATTGAAAAAACTAGGAATCAAACTCAAGACTTCAACAAATGGGAACAGTGTGTGCTTTCACTATGCCAGAACCATCTATGCCACTGCTTGAAAATATTACATTTAGAAATGTTGAAATCACTTAAAATGAAAAGGCAGTGACCCTGACGACTTGTCATAAAAAATGCTAAATGCTCTATATAAATACAAAATGGGTAGGAGAAGCTTGTCCTATACTTTATCAAAATGGCATGGAAATACTAAATTAAGACGATTTTGGGCGATAAAAAAATAACTTGGGTCCAATCTTATAAACCAATGGGCTTCTTATAGTGGGTTCCTTACCGAAACTTCTTAAGTGTGGTTCAAGCTTAAAAACCCAAGTAATAATGTGTTGAGGGTTGGCGGCCCACAGCCAACCTGAACCCAAAAGGATAAATTAGCGAGGTTTTGGGCCACAGTTGGGTAGAATGTAGTACTATTTTCTAATAACCTCCTCACTGAAAATTCAATGTACTCAATATGTCAGGGTCGACAGTCCACCTGACCCGGCAGGCTAAATTTGCAAGGTTTTAGGCCAGTGTTGGGTCGAATATGCAATCTTTTTGCTAGGTCCTTAGTGAAAATTCAATGTAATTCGTACCCCATCCTTCAAAAAAATGCAGTTGGTACACTAAAAAATATATACTCTGCTCACCACAAAAGGCTAATTAAGGGTTTTTTCTTTTGAAACAAGAATATGGGAAGTTTTTTGTCCGAAGTAGGGTTGAAATATTCGTTTTCATAGGCTGAGTAGTAAAAATATATTGTACTGAAGGTCGATGGTCCACCTGACCTGGCTGTACCTACGCCGAATCCGAAAGAATGAAGTTGGAAATGGAGAAAAGTGACTGATATTGCGCCTTATTATACATAGCGAACATAGCGAGGAACTTGGGCAGCGCAGGATTCGAACATGGAAAGTACTAGAGGGAGTTTGACTGATTGACATAAAATCATGTCATATCAAGTCTTATAGCGTGTAATCATCTTTTCAGCAAAGGATGTATTTCGAGATGGTTTGGGTGGATTTGAATTGGCCTAAGTGCCCAATCGATTTGATGTACTTAAAACCATGTAATCATGCCATATTAACTATTGGCGATAGAAACACGGTGGCCTTGACTTGCCCAGCCGCAGATAGCTTGGGTAAGCACCAGCTTAAACTAATCACTCGAAGTTGTATGCTTCCGTACGATGAAATTAGTACATGCCACAATTAGCGCCAACATGTGGCATTGTCATCAGGCAAAAAGGCTCAGAATTCGCACATTTAGTTCACAGTTTCGAACACAATAATACAGCCAGTTTGTACACTAGCACAGACAGTACAATCTTAGCACATCAGAGCTTGACTTGTTCATGTCACATCAGAGCTTGAGTTGTTTATTTCACATATAGAAGAATGAGCAAGGATACATACTGTATTGAACAAGTAATTTCACGGTAGCGTTAAAATTATGCCATGTATTAGAGACAATATGGGGTCCGCGTAAACAATTTTCTTTTTTGGAAGGGTTGGAATTAACTCTTTTTTTAGAATATCGGCATAAACATTTGCGGCTATCATCCTAGGGTGTCTCGGCCTGCTTTTGCGTATCGAGCCAAGATCAATTATGGCCCAGTTAAGGCCTGTTTCGTGGCCCTATAAGAAGAACTAACCTACTTTTCCCTATTCGCTAAGAGGAAAGAAGGAATATTCCTCTCAAACACAAAGCTGCACGAGGTGCGATGGTTCAAAAAAAATGCACGAGTCGTGTATATACAAATCAGTAACAGTACCGAAAAATATAGTACAGAAATCACGCTACGAAATAAGCACGGCTACATGGATTATACCGTGGAAGACAATACTAAATACAAAAGCACGATAGGGCTCATATAAACTGATTCAAGCTGGCCATTAAAACCAGTCTACTAACAGTCAACTCTTGAACCACGATGCAAAAAAAGATGACACAACGATACACTAGAAAGATCCACAGCTCAGTCTAGGGACGTCACAATGAGCATACCAAACCTAAACTAGTCCTAAACCAAATTGCCGTCTTTCACACAAAGTTCCAACCATCTTTGGGAAGACTGATAACTACCACAGGCTCACCTTCAGTTGGCTGCAGGTTGCAGCGTTTAATCTGAGGGAATTGTATTCCTCGAAATCTCCTGTATGTTGTGTACACACAGTTTTTCCTCATGAATGAGAACAATGTGCCATCAGCAGCCTTGCATCCGCGTTTCTTCATCATCTTGTCAATTATTGGATAATTGCGACCGATAAACATAGAGTTGTCCCCCAGGCTGTTAACCTGCCTCCAAACGATGACCCCTCGAGGTCCAGCAGAGCTAGGATCCTCTTAAAAAATGTAGACACGAGAGGCAGGATATAGGCGTAGGTTAGTCCTATTTTGAGCATGATGAATGATTTCACCCTCCTCGCCATGGGCAACCCCCATGCCATACGTTGTAATTATGATCATCAAGCGTTCACCATCAGCCGATCGAGCGAGGAATGACATGCCTGGCCGATCATTCAGAATAGGTGCTGGGATTACAAACGGAAGCTCCTTGTTTCCTGCAACATCCAAATTCGAGACAAAAAGTGCATTACTGGCATACATATTCTAACACCAGCATTCTTCATTGTTCATGCTAACAGTGTGAATAGGCAAATCCTGACAATAAAATTACTCAATAAATTAATAACATTAGGAATTGCATTTCTTACTCTGCTATTCTGAATATTTGGATTTCTTGCTTATCTTAGTTTCCTAGTTGTTGTAAGTTTCAAAAGAGGAAACGCCACTTTTTTGATATAGAGGCATGTCCACTTGAATCCTATAGGATTAGATGCCTGCAGTATTTTGGATCAAGCGGTGTTTGATTGCACAGGAAAACCAAAGGAATTGTACAAAGAGGTTGGAGTGGATGGAAATTTTCCTCCAAAATAGAGTGCAAATGAATCCTTTGAAGGAATTCCTAAGGATTATACTCTTTCGAATCAAACAGCATTTTATAGAAAAAAATCCTAAGGATCCAAATCCTACACAATTCCTCTGAATCCAAGGAAAAATCCAAAAAGGAAAGATTGGTGTCCTACAAAAATCCTATGTGATTCCTACAATCCGAGGAGGGCCTGAAAGTACAAACAGATAAAGAAACCCGGCTTCACTGTGTTGTGCTCACAATTGAGATGCTAGTTAATAATACCTTTCATATTTTGACAATGAATGAACTTAGTAGTGCAGGGACGACGTCATACACTATATTTTTGGAAGGCATATTACTGGTACTGATTCATTACTGGCAATGGTTCATTCATTTTTAGGACATAAAGCGTGTGCTCATTCAGTCATATGAAAGGTAAAACATAAACAAGGTAGTTAAAGAACAACTTCACTGAAGCACTCGCAATGTATCATCATGGAATTAGAATTACCTTCCGATGTGGGATCCTAGTAGTAGGTGTAGCCTTGACTTGTGACCACAAAAATTAGGCCACCGTGTTCAATGGCATCATAGTACTGTCATCTTCCAAGATCTGAATGCTCCAGACATCTCCAAACTTGGCTACCGCCTTACAGGTAGGCGATTTCACCGTCCAACAACGTGAGGAGCTTATAGTCTGTGTAACCCCCAGCTTCTGTGGGTACTCTGCAGATTACGATCTTCAACAACTCAAGTTACATACTAGGGGTCGACATCGACTACATGTAACTGGGGGAACCCTGGCTGGCTAGTAGTATTACAGGTTATATTGTGGATGTGAGGCGGTCGCAATGTCACAAGTATCCATCGATGGAAGGTCGATTACTCGATAGGTGTAGATGTTCGCTAGGCACCAGGCCCCGTGCTGGTCCACCGCGGTGAGCCAATCGCCGTTCATGCCAACCTAGAATTTTTCGTGCATGAACGGCAGGATGGCGGTGCGCCGAGGATGGTCGAGGGGCACCACGTCGTACACCGTGTCGTGCAGACGATGTACCCTCGTACCGCCATAGTGCTCATCAAACTAATAAGCAGGCTGAGGCATCAGTAGGCAGGGTTCATTCCAATGTTGAACAGTCCATTTCGTACCTTCGTTGTTGGTGATACGATCGTACATCAGCTTGCAGCATGCGGCTATCCTGACGGTGCTGGAAATGTCCAGACGCTGAACGATGAGGTCGGCATCGTCCGCTCTGAGTTGATCCCACTTGCATCGCCCGCTGAGCTTCGAATCGGCCATCACAGCCGGATGGATTTAGGCGGATGCCAAGTGCGGCTAGGGTTTTCTGCAGGAGGAGGGGAGCGTTAGAAGAGATAGGGTGGGGGAGATCATGGGCGGAGTGGGGACTAGGGAAGAAGATGGAGAGGCAAAGAAAAAAAGGAGGGAGGAGATTTTACTTGCTTGCTCTGTCTAGTCAACATTAGCATCAAGGACACCGCCGCCTAGACTTCACTGTATGTTAGACTAACACGCCACGCAGCTAGTAATTTGACAATGCTCCTACTTACTACGTATTAGAGGTACGGTATTGTCGAGTCACATTAGTTTAACCAGAGGGTTTTCCTTTTATAGCTTTCATTTCAACATAGTGTACTATTTTCAACGGAAAATAGGAGGACGAACTACTACTACTAGTAGTAGCCGCGACATGAATACATGTACTTTCATCTTGTTCCCCTACATGTAGAACTCGTAGCACAGAACCGAAAATATATACACTGGATATAATGCACAGTACGGGTGTGTCCGTGGTATTTATGGCATGTTGCATGTGTTCATATATGTTCTAGTACAAGGTACATGGAATTACACGTGTACAGTATGCAACCGTGTAGCAAACTGAGAGACGTGCAAGGACACCAGATTTCACTCAAGTCAGGCAACGTGCATGACTTTGTGTGGCTCTGATTCACTGACATGTGGGCCCTCTTAAGGTTGGCTCCACCTGCCAATGTGAATCTGCATGCACCATGCGCTTGGAGCCACTAGGTATGTTCATGACGGAAATTACAATTTGCAACTAGCTGCATCGGCAACAAACTATTGCATGTGGCACTTCCAAATTTTCACAAAATGTGAAATAAATCATGAACATAGATCATATTTATATAGTTCATCTATAAATTTCCATCCCAAAAGTATTACTAGTACAAGGCCTAGCCACCACAAAATGAACAAATGAACACAAGATAATGTTCGCTTAGTTTTTTTCTTTTTCATTGACACAGGTCACATAGGATCTTATTGTGGGACTAAATATTGTAGATGCACAAGATACAACATTGCCAATGTTCTGGATTTATTTCACATTTTTTGAAAACTCGAAAGTGCAACAAATAATAAAGGGGTGCGGGCACAACGAGTTGCAGAATATTCAACCCGCACTGACTAAAACTATAGCTTGCATACGGAAGGAGTTTGATTAAATCATAGGCCTTGCACTACATTGCAGCGAAATGTGTGTTAGAGTACACCAAGTAACGGTTGAGGCCATACGATACAAATAAGGCGAAGGAAATAATTCAAGATACGCAAATCCCTATTCCATATGATCTCCCTTGAACCGTTAATTATGTCGGTTCCAATCCTTCGCATTGGCCAAGCTTGGGATGAACCACAACGGAGTCTGCCGCCAATTCCATCCAATATTTTTTTTGAGGGAAATTCCAACCAATGTTGGTTGAGAGACCAATAGCAGTGTCTTGAGCATTCATACTGATGCGGCATATTTCAGGACAAATATTAAATCCACCGAGACTAACTGCATGCGGCGAGGTGTATACACAGTTGCTCCTCATTAGATCTCCAGGGCCAAGTCCTGCCACGCCAACCGGAATGGTAATTGGATAGTTCAATCCAAGGAAGATAGAAAATGCTCCAAGGTCTAAAACCCTCCGCCATTTCCTCGGTGGAAGTAACCTACTAGTGTCAATCGAGAACACATGGCAGCAAAACCCAGTAAAATAGGTGTGAATATTGCGGATGTGATGATAACCAACATTTTCAGCCATAGGATAAGTAGTGTCATACCGCCTAGCACTAACGCCCATAGTATTGATCAGAATAAGGCTAGCACCATCAGGAGATCTTGCTAACCACCACAGATCAGGACTGTACTCACGATTACCGTCTAATTCAAGTGGCCCCGGAAGACGCATAGGACCTTGCAAGGAAAGCACATTCAGAGGTCAGCTAAGCAAATTTTGAATGATGAAGCTTGAAAATTTAAGGATGGAAATTTTACCCCATGCCCAAGGATCCCATGCAAAAACATTGCCAATCTGAGTTACAACATAGAAAACTCCATTGTGGATAATTGCATCGCGGTAGCTGAACATGATGAACTGGTTCTCAAGAACCATCCACATACCATGAGAACCATCAAGGAAGGCAATTACCGTGTCGAAGATGGCCAGGACAGAGAAATACTTATAGTTCCCAACAGCTGTGGGAACTCGGCAAATGGCTATCTTCAGTAGATTAGTAGGCTGACCAACCGCGATAAACTTAAGTACCTCGGGTGTGGCCTGATACATTGCAAATGTATCTATAATTTTTGATGTTCCATGCTTGGTTTTATCTACTTTCTTGTGTTTGGTCCATACTTTGGAGTACTTTTCATATGATTTCTTGGACTAACCTATTAACAAAGAGCCACAGTGCTAGCTACCTGTTTTCTGCTATTTTTGGTTCCAGGAAGTCAGAAAATGAATATTCTCGGAATTGGATAGGACAAAAGCCAAAGTCACTATTTTACCGGAAGACATCTGGAGCTAGAATACGAGACGAAGAAGGGCTGGGGCCCGGCCACACCACCTGGCCGTGCGGCCAGGCCTGGCCCGCGCCAGGGGGTGGTCTGGCCGACCCCAGCACCCCCTCGGCCTCTCCTTCCGCCTATATATTGCCTCCGATACCAAAACCGTAAGTACCCGATAAAAAATCCACGAAAGAGTCTATAGCCGTCGTCATCTCCATCCCTAGATCGGGAGGGATCTGAAGCTCTTCCCGGCACCCTGCCGGAGAGGGGAATTCACCCTAGAGGCCTTCTTCATCATCAGGCAAGCCTCCGGTGTGATGCGTGAGTAGTTCATCTCTGGACTACGGGTCCATGTAGTAGCTAGATGGCTGGTTCTCCTCCTTTGTGCTTTCATGTCTAGATCTTGTGAGCTCCGTTCATGATCAAGGTCATCTATTTGTAATTCTGCATGCTGTGTTTGTAGGGATCCGATGGATATTAAGATGCTATTTTAGATTAATTATTGATTCTATCATGTCTTTGTTATTTGTGATCTTGCATGCTTTCCGTTGTTAGTAGCTATCTTGGCCAAGTAGAAGCTAGCAAATCCCAGAGTTAGTATTTATGCTCGATAGTGGGTTCATGCCTCTGGTAATCTGGGGAAGTGACAGAAATCTCTAAGGTACTAGATGTGTTGTTGCTACTAGGGAGAAAACAACAATCCTTTGTTCATAGAACAATCGTATTGTTTACTTTACACGCAATTCATAAAGCAATAATCTGTTGCTTGCAACTAATACTGGAGGGGGTTCGGATGATAACCTGAAGGTGGATTATTAGTCATAGATGCAGTTGGATGGCGGTCTATGTATAATGTTGTAATGCCCAATCAAGTCTCAAAGGAGTCAAGATGATTAGTATATGCTTGTATGCTTTCTCGATGTTTGTCAATTGCCCCGCTGTAATTTGTTCACCCAGCATGTTATCTATCATAAGGAGAGCCACCTCTAGTGAACTATGGACCCCGGTCCTTTCTTTTACATACAATCTACAAACTGTTTACTGTTTTGTGTTTACTTTTTGCAAACTATTACTTCCTTCCATTCGATATGTTTAATCCTTTGTTTTCAGCAAAACCGGTGAGATTGACAACCTCATCGCAAGTTGGGGGCGAAGTTCCGTGGTTGTGTTGTGCAGGTCTCCACGTTGCTGCTGGCATCGGTAGTGCACCCTGCCAACGTTCACCTAGCCACACCTTTGGGGTGTTTTCTTGCTCCTACTGGATGGATAACCTTGGTTTCATACTGAGGGAAAACTTGCTGTTGTGCTCATCATACCTTTCTCTTGGGGTTCCCCAACGAGCTCGATATATTTTGGGCCATCATGGCCTCAAAATCGAATATCGCTGGTAGAGGAATCCTGCGACGAGTGAACACATTCACAAGCTCCCAGTTCCAGGCGAGGCCAATAGTGGCGATCCAATCTCCATGGATGCCTGCCCACTTCTTACCCTCACAATCTGGCATCACAACATCACAGGAGGACCTGTCTAGCGGCGTCAGCTGATACGTCCAAAACGTATCTACTTTCCCGAACACTTTTGCTATTGTTTTTCCTCTAAACTTGTGTGATTTGGATACAACTAACACAGACTGATGTTGTTTTCAGCAGAATTACCTTGGTGTCTAGTTTTTGTGCAGAAAATCAACTATCAGGAAAAATCCCGGAAAATATGCCAAAAATCCTATTTCACCAGAAGACTCACGGAGCCAGAAGACGAGACGGAGTAGGGCCACGAGGGGCCCACACCACCTGGCCCCGCGGGCCAGGCCAGGCTGTGCCTAGGGGTGGTGTGGCCGCCTCGCCTGCCCCCTCGGCCTCCCTCTTCGCCTATAAGTCGCATCTTGACCTAAAAACCAAGGGGGGTTCGACGTTTTTCTAGAAAGAGTTCCGTTGCGCCGCCACCACCAGATTCCGTGATTCGGAACCAGAAACTCCATTTTCGCACCCTGCCGGGACGGGGAATTGGAGGAGACCATTGTGATCATCATCACCATCGCTTCTCCATCGACCATCCATGTTTCCCCCATCCATGTGTGAGTAATCTCCCGCTGTAGGCTATGGGGATGGTAGGGATTGGATGAGACCGTTCATGTAATGGCATCATATTGTTAGGGCATGGTGCCTAGTATCTATTATTAGTGCTTTTTGACTTTGTTGCAACTTGCTATGCTTAATGCTTGTCACTAGGGCCCGGGTGCCATGATTTCAGATCTGAACATGTTATTGATTCATTATGATAGTATTGTTTATGGTCTTACCTGCAAGTTGTATACACATATTGTTGTCCGGAACCAAAGGCCCTGAAGTGATAGCTGTCGGGATAACCGAAGGGAATGGCTTTGATGTGAGGATCACATGTGTTCACGGAGTGTTAATGCTTTGCTCCGGTGCTCTATTAAAAGGAGCACCTTAATTTCCAGTAATTCCCTTGAGGCCCCGCTGCAAACGGGCTGGCAGGACAAAAGATGTTGTGCAAGTTCTCATTGCGAGCACGTATGACTATATATGGAACACATGCCTATGATTATTTAGTACTTGGATGCTTTATCTTAATTATCTGCAAATGCCCTATGTCTTGATTGCCATATGAATTGTCTTGTCCATGCAACGCTCGTCCATCCATCCCTATGCCTGCCGCGCTTTAATCCTACTGTTTACTGCAATTGTTACTACTGTCTTTACTTTTACTACTGCTATTACTTTACTATTGCTACTACAAAACTGTTGCTACTAATAAACTGCTGTGAGCAAGATTGTTTCCAAGTGTAGTTGAATTGACAACTCAGTTGTTAAGGCTTATAAATATTCTTTGGCTCCCTTGTGTTGAATCAATAAATTGGGTTTCACTTCCCTCGAAAATACTGCGATACACCCCCTATACTTGTGGATCATCAAGACTATTTTCTGGCGCCATCGCCGGGGAGCATAGCTTTATTTATCAAGTTCACATGGAATCACTATTGTTCGCTGCCATCCATCCATAATGGGTAAGTCTCGTGATGGCAAGGTTTCTATTTTACCATCCACTACAAGAAGAGGTACGGTTCTGAACACCTATGTTGCTCTTGATTCACCATCTGTTATGAGTAAGATCCTTACACCACCACATACACATGCTTCACACACTGCTACTACTGCTGAATCTGAAACTTATGATACTTATGATGCTTGTTCTACTATGCTTGATAAGAGTGGTTCATTAGGTCCTTTCCTAGATGCTACGATTGCTAGAACTATAGCTGGAAATACTAAAACTCCTAATAAAGACACTACTACACCTGTCAGTTCACCTGAGTCTAGAGAAAACTATGATATTGAAGACGGTTATATAGAGATGACCGATGAATTTATTAAATAATGTCAAAACACCCATGATAGGAGTGCTATTAAGAGTCTCCTTGAGAGGCGTACTATAAAACCCAAATTGTCTCCTAATGCTAAGTTTGATGTATCTCCCATAAACATTAAAGATAAGGATTATGATTTCTCTCTTGATCTATCTTACATAGCTATAATTGAGAAAGAACCTTTTTGTGGGACTAAGAATGAAAGTGCGGTAGCACATATGACTAAGCTTTCTACCATGAGTGGCTTATTTTCTGATGATATTAAGATACGCACCTACTTTGTTGCTAAATTTTTCCCTTTTTCACTGAAAGGAGAAGCTAAAACTTGGTTTAATAATTCACCTCTTGGATCTATTGATAGCCCTGATTGCTTGATTAGTACTTTCCTGCAAAAATATTTTCCTCCTAGTGCTAGACATGCTATTTTGTAGGAACTTTTTGATTTTAAACAAGGAGAAAAAGAGATATCGCCTAAATCATGGGCAAGGTTTCGTGCTTTGGTTCATGCACAGGCTAGATGTCCATTACCTAAGAATGAGCTTCTTGAGATATTTTATAATGGACTAACTGAAGAATCTAGGACATACCTGGATAGTTGTGCTGATTGTGTTTTCAGGAATAGGACTCCCAAGGAAGCTGAGGAATTAATGGCTAAAATAAGCAAGAATTATGAAGATTGGACCCCTCCTAAACCAGCTATACCTGAGCCAACTATACCTGAACCATCTATTCCTGCGCCTATACCAACATCAATGAAGAGGGGAGTTATTGAACTAAATGATGAAGTGATGAAGGAAGCTAAGAAATGTCTTAAGGAGAAGGGAATTAAAGCTGCAGATGTGAAGAATTTACCTCCTATAGAAGAATTATGTAAGCCAATCCCCCACTCATCCACTATTGAGGTACACTCTCTCCAACATTTTGATGAAGGTGATATTCCTTACTCTAAACCTCCTGATCAATGCTTAGAAGAATTTGATGTTTTTATTGTTAAGCGGGATAATTTTAATAAAAGGGTGCAAAATCATCTAATGGAAAACTCTAGAGCTATTGTTGAGTTAAAAGATATTGTGGAAAGAATCTCTAATGATGTTAAAATTCTTGTTAAACATTTTCAAATGGTTCAAACTCAAATTGATCAGCTTATTAAGGTACAAAAAGACTTGCTATTTAATGCTGCTAAAGAAAAACATGCTTATGAAATTAGAACTAGAAGTGGTGCTACCACCCAGGATCCTCTATATCCTGAGGGGCATCCTAAAAGAATTGAGCAGGATTCTCAACAAGATGAAAATAGTGGCACTACTCCTAAGAAAAGAAAAAAAGAAACATAAAACTATTGTAGAACCCTCTGAACCTACTAAAGATCCTAATAGTATATTTGTCTCTGATGCTGAAACTGAAAGTGGTAATGAAGAAAATAATGCTCCTGATAAAGGAAAAGTTGAAGAAGAACCCAAAAGGCACACTAAGAATACTAAATACACTAAAAAAGATTTTGTTGCTAAGAAACATGGTAGTGAAAGAGATCCTTGGGTCCAAAAACCTATGCCTTTCCCTGATAAGAAACACAAGTCAAAGGAAGATGAACACTATAATAAGTTTTGTGAGTGGATGAAACCTTTATTCTTGCAAATTCCTTTGACTGATGCTATTAAATTGCCTCCTTATTCAAAGTATATGAAGGATATTGTCTCGAATAAAAGGAAGATCCCTAATGAAGAAATTTCTACTTTGCTTGCTAATTATTCCTTTAATGGTAAGGTTCCTAAGAAACTTGGAGACCCAGGGATTCAAACTATTCCTTGCTCTATTAAAAATAGTTATGTTAGAACTGCTTTATGTGATTT
This sequence comes from Avena eriantha, assembly GCA_910589775.1. Taxonomy (NCBI): domain Eukaryota; kingdom Viridiplantae; phylum Streptophyta; class Magnoliopsida; order Poales; family Poaceae; genus Avena; species Avena eriantha. The sequence continues at coordinate 179,856,077 of OU342744.1, read as the reverse complement.
GGGAGCAGGAGTTAGTGTTATGCCTTTTTCTCTCTATAAGAGACTTCAACTGGAAATAATTATACCAACTGATATATCTTTGCAAATGGCTGGTAAATCTACTACTATTCCTGTTGGTATATGTGAGGATGTACCTGTTCAAGTGACTCATAATTGCTTGATATTAACTGATTTTGTTATGCTTGAAATGCCTGAAGATGATAATATGTCTATTATTCTTGGGAGACCTTTTCGTAACACTGCAGGAGCTGTTATTAACTGTAATCAAGGAAAGGTGACTTTCAATGCTAATGACAAGGAACATACTGTCTATTTCCCCAAGAAGATTGGTAGGACTTATGGTTTGAATTCAATTGAACATGTAGAGGGCATTCAAGTTGGAGAAATATATTGTCCCATACCACGAGAAAAATATGAAACCATTATGATTTGGACCATTGCTATCAAGGTTCAGGTAACATAATCATTAGTGGAATACAAAGTTTTGTTTCATATAAAATTGTTTTGGTAACAAGACCTAATCAACCTTGTTAACAAAGGGATTTTAATGAATAAAACAATGTTTTCACCATGATTATCTCCGCTTACTTCCATTCTATCCATTTTAGTTTTTGCTTTCATTTAGCTTACTTTTCTATTATTAGTTGCTTGCATATTAGAGTGTCTTAGAACTTCTGAAGTTTTAGCTTCGTTTTGTTATTGCATCATTCCAGAAACTTTTTTCTGTCAGAAAATCATTCATCTATACCTAAAAATTTCTCAAAAATAGTGTCTCGAGAAATTCCAGAAAATTCACATTAAACTTTTACGTGAAAAAAGGGGCAGAGAAGTGCCTGGAGAGTACCAGGGGGACCCACCAGGCAGGCACACCACCTGGTGGTGCGGCCAGCCCAGGGGCGCGCCTGGCCATGGTGTGGGCCACCCCTAGCCCTCCACACACTCTCTCACTTCCCACTTCTTTCTCTCTCTCTCTCTCTCTCTCTCTCTCTCTCTCTCTCTCTCTCGAAAACATCAGTTCTTTGCTCGAAATCGCGTTCTTGTTGTTCTTGCCCACGGTTTTTCGATCTCCTTGCTCAGCCCATCTTTGCTGCTGAAATTAGGACCATTTGTTCTCCGGTATGTAACTCCTCCGCTTGTCCAAGTAGATTTGTGATTAGTGGTTTATATCTTGAGTATTTTGCTGCTGTAGGTGACAGGTTATGAGAGCTTGTAAGCTTGTTCAATGCTTAGAGATATTGTTTTGATGCATGTTTAGGCCGCTTACAAGTCCCTATGAGTAGTGCCCTTCATTATGTATTCACTTTGCAATCACTTGTATAATGGATGTTTAAATTTCAGAATAGAAGATGAATGAATATCAACTCAACCAACATGAACTGAGGGTGCCTGAGGTTATGAAGGTTCACCGAGAGGAGTAAGTTTTTACTTCCATCTATCCATGCTCCGAATTCATGAGGGCTGCAGGAATTTCCCAGGACTTCCATACTTTAGTTGCTAATGCAGGATTGGAGCACTTTGTGGAAGATGAACCTAATCAATTTGTGAAACTAACTATGTCTGTAGTGCATGACTTTCGATTTAGTTGCTCTTTGCCTAACCCCATGGTTCACTACAAAATTTACAATATAGCTGTCGACCTTCCTCTTGATGACTTTTGTGCAGCTATTAAGGTACCTAAGTGGGGATCGTGTGGAAGGATTAAAGAGCGACATGCACCACTCATGGACTTGTATGCGGAGATTTGCCAAGGGAGCAGCTTCTCGAAGGAGAGCGGGAAAATCCGTAACATTCATCTCCCGTCTATTCGCTACTTTGCTTACTTTATTGCCAAGTGTGTTCTTGGTAGGAAAACTGCTAATAAGTTATCCTCATATGATCTAGCATTCATCTCAACTTCTTTCAAACGAGATAGGACTTATAACTTGGGTGCCTTGATAGCTTTCCATCTTGCTGCTAACCGCGAGAAAGGTGGAATTTGTGGAGGCCTCATCGCCTCTCGTTTATTAGCTTTGCGTGGTGTAGTGCCTCCTCATCTAGACTTACAGTTTCCCATAGAAAGGCTTGACCTTAATTCCATGATACATAATAAATTTGTTTCTTCTTGGGCTAATTTGAGTGATTTGTCTTATGAAATAACCTTTCTCAAGGCTGGTTGGAGAAGGAGTAAGTCCGAGCGATTTGTTCTTTTGCTTGCACTTGTTTTGTTTAACCATGATACCAGGGTAGGATGGTCACTCACTAAGGAAGAACTTGATACGTACCTAGGAGAGCTCTCCCAACAGGAGCAGGATACTAGAAGGGAGGTTACAGATGATTCGGTCCAGCCCTCGAATGAGGGGGAGTCTTCATATCAGCAGCCTACCTATGATTGGGGAGCTTCTTCTTCCTAAGGGCCTAACCACGATCATTCTTTCAATGACACTCCTGCTTGGAACCCTTACCAGCGTTGGGGTTGATACCCACTTAGGCCAAAAGTCTAAGCTTGGGGGGAGGTACACCGACATCACACTCATCTCCATATCATGTTTAGTCGGTACTTTGTATATCCATGCTTTGTTCTCTTTTTAGTTTTCGCTCTTTCTTTACTTTCACTTTCTAAAACACACAAAGACCAAAAATATTTCTGTTGTTTCTCTTTGTTTGCTTCTTCTTCTTTTGCCTTGGTTTTCCTTTTCCTTTTTTGCTTTGTTTGAACTATTCGAAAAACCCAAAAAGATTTTGCTTTGCTTGTTTTTCCTTTTGGTTCTTTCTTTTAAAAATCGAAAACACCAAAAATATTTGTTGTTCTTCTTTGGTTTTGTGAAGTTTGTTGCAGGGTTCAGCATTCCTCAGTGGAATTTGGTTTCATGTTATTATACAAGCTACAAAAGTGAAGGGCAATAATGAGGATTAATGCCAACTTGAGGTGTGGTAAGAGGCTGGTAATAAACTCTATTTGTTTTCATTTTTGTACATATACTCATCATTGTGGGCATGCTTAGTCTGTTCATGTAGGGTGATGTCTACGTACTTCTATTCTTGTAGACAGTTGTTGGGCCTCCAAGTGCAGAGGTTTATAAATAGCAGCAAGTTTCCCCTTAAGTGGATTACCCAAGGTTTATCAAACTCAAGGAGGAAGTGGTCAAAGGTATCCCCTCTCAAGCAACCCTGCATTCAAGATACAAGAAGTCTCTTCTGTCCCCAACACACCCAATACACTTATCAGGTGTATAGGTGCACTAGTTCAGTAAAGAGGTAGTGAAATACAAGTGGTATAGATAATTATAAGTGGTAACGATGATAGAAAATAGCTTGATGACGTGGAAAAGACTAAAGGCAAACTGAAGTAAAGATGGAAGCAAGCAAACATGTAACAGATCTAATTGCAAACGGTGTTTCAATGCTTAGAAACAAGGCCTAGGGATCATACTTTCACTAGTGAACACTCTCATATAAATATATTCTTCTTTATGATACTACGCTGAACTACTCTCCGGTTGGACACTCGAATCGATGGTAGGGCTATAACAGCACACCTCAAAGTTCATCTTTCCCATCTAGATAACCCCACACTATCACCTTGAGTACTAGATGGGTCCAACAAACACCACAATTTCATAAAGACATCCAACTCCAAATATAACTCATAACAAGTATTTGTAATCTCTAGCCTAAGTGCCATCATGGTGTGCACACTGTCAACTTCACACACATGGGGAGAGCAGAGATCTATTAAAGCACTTGAGTAGCAAGGTAGATCTATAGATTACAAGCTCATGATCTCAATAAGATCACGCAAAGAGAGAGAGATGAACACATAGATACCGGTAGAACCCTTAGCCTCGAGAGAGAACTACTCCCTCCTCATCATGGGAATCCGCAACGGCGATGGAGATGATGGTGGAGATCGATGGAGATGGCTCCGGGGGCACTTCCCCGTCCCGGCAGGGTGCCGGAACAGAGACTTTCTATCCCCCGAATCTCCCCTTCGGTGGTGGCGGCGCTGCGGAACTTTTCGTGGCTGGAGGCTTGACGATTTAGGGTTTATGCATTGGGAGGCTTCATATAGGCGAGAGGGGAGACCGAGGGGGTGTCGGAGGGGCCCACACCACCCCCTGGCACAGCCTGGCCTGGCCCGCGCCACCAGGTGGTGTGGTCAACCCTTGGCCCCTCTCCGTCTCGTCTTCTGGCTCCGTGAGTCTTCCGGTAAAATATCGACTTTCGCTTTTGTCCCGTCCAATTCCGAGAATATTCATTTTTTGACTTCCTGGAACCAAAAACAGCAGAAAACAGGCAACTGGCACAGTGGCATCTTGTTAATAGGTTAGTCCAAGAAAGTCTATGAAAAGTACTCCAAAGTGTGGATAAAACATAAGAAAGTAGATAAAACCAAGCATGGAACACCAAAAATTATGGATACATTTGCAATGTATCAACATCCCCAAGCTTAACTCCTGCTCGTCCTCGAGTAGGTAAGTGATAAAAAGAAAGAATAATTTTTGAGGTGACATGCACCATCATAAACTTGATCAAAGTATTTGTAAAACATTGATAGCTGGGATCATAGTACTTCAACATAGCATGAAAGATAAAGTTCTAACAATAAGACATAGCAACTATGTTGCAACATGAAAAGACACAAACAAAATATTCATGAATAACAATACTTTGCAAGAGGTTTGTTTGTTTCACATAAAGAAAACATAGCATAGTGGCATTCAGCTTGTCCCTCAAAGAGTAGCAAACATAAATGCATAGGACTCCTTCAAAGTTCATAAGAGTGACTAGATACAAATAGTTTAAAACAAGCAATATCAAAGCTATGTATCAATCAACAAGTCTTGGGACAATGCACATAGAACTAAGAATGGACACTATGGTCTCAAAATAGGTGCATAAAGATAGAAGGTGGGGACTCAATATAAAAGTGGAAGAAAGGCCTTCATAGAAGGAAACAGGGATTCAAGTCTCATAAAGAGCTTCCAAAAATTATGGTACTTAATAGCTTTCAGCTCTCATTGCCCCTATCATAAGCATCTTGAAGTGATTAAGGTTAAAGTGAACAAACTATGGTGTATATGCTTGACAAAGTATAAGTTGGAAATCTCATGTCCCTTGAATATGAGGGCCGCTCCTCATGCTACTCAAGTTTAGTCACCGGTAAGTTCTTGTCATCGTAAGTACATGTGTATCATAGAGAACCGCCAACGGGGTACCCCTTGCCCGATGATACGGAAGAATCTCCATATCAAAATGACAAGGCAAGCAGACAACGAGCATCTCAGCAATCTTCTTATTTACCATGGGAATATGGTCCTTTTTTCTATCTTTCCTCTTTTCATAATCTTTTTTTTCTTTTTCTCTTTTTTCTCAATATCTGACTCTTTTTTTATAAGAAGAATGCTTCATAGACAACTCATTATGGTTACGCTGCAGGTTTCCACCATGACAACATGGATTAGACCGGCGACCCAGGCGTTTCTCTAACACACATACATAACTCCATGGACTTACAAGCTCCCCTTTCATTTCACACCGACGACATCCATAGACAAAAGAGCATGATATCAACTAGGTACAAAGTACAAGTGCAATTTTGAAAGCGTTCCCCATGACAGCATGGTTCTGCTAATCCCCAACAAATAAGTGCAAGCATATACAACATAGACGACACAATGGTTCAAGTTTATCAAGGGCAAGAAAAGTAAAGTGTGCCATCAAGTTTGTGAGAGCTTTAATCACTAATTTTCACATAACAAGTTTAATTCGGAAGGTAGATAAAAACATGAATATACTTGGAATAGCATATGCTAGTAGGTAGGTATGGTGGAATCGTTGGAATAACTTGGTTTAAGGAGTTGGATGCATGAGTGGAACTCATACTTGGTTGCGGAGGCTAACAAAAGACAGTGACCAACTAAGAGAGCAATAATGGCCATAATCATGCAGAGCGACAAAACATCATTGATCAAAAAATAAAGTGATACTACAAGTTGAAAACTAATGGTGACTTGGGATAATCATAACATGGTGTGAGCATGTGCCAAGTCAACCCAAATAAAGCATCAAAGGAGAATACCACAATACTATGCTTTAATATGCTAAAACAACGCATGATTCTTCCAAGGCACATTAAGCAATCGCAATTGTTTATAACAAGTCATGCTACATCAAAGAATACTAAGCATAAAGCCAAATCAATATCAAGCATGGCATGACAAAGCATAGGACACAGTCAAAAACAAGCTCTCTTTACCACTTAAGCATGAACTTTCCTACTCTTTTCCAATCCAAACCAAACTATTTGAAAACCAATGTATGAAAGAGGGGGTCCAGCCAATTTATTCAACAAACTAAGCAAACCAAGCAAAAAAAAACCAAAACGAAAACAAAAAAGAAGACGCTCCAAGAACAACACAACTGTGCATGAAACAATAAAAATGAAGCGTTTGGAAGAAACCTGGGATTTTTATTGATGAAGAAGGGAATGCCTTGGGCATCCCCAAGCTTTGACGCTTGTATTTCTTGGATATTTCTTGGGGTGAAACGGGGTGGCATCCCCAAGCTTGAGCTTTAGTCAATTCTTCATCTCATTACATCATTCTCTCCATACACCTGCAATTTTTCCTTCATACAAAACTTCACACAATCTTTATTAAAAACATTAGTGCACTCAAGATAATAAGTCTTTAGGTTCAGTTCCAACACAATACAACTTCCATTAAAACGCAAGCTACTGTAGCACTTCCCTCAAAAAGCTCAATTCCCCAAAAGAACTCAAAAAAGAACCAACAAGAAGCAAATGCAGAAAATGGCAGAAATCTGTCAAAACAGATCAGTAGGTAAAGACGTATTTTTTCGAAGACCTTCTGTTGCTCAAATCGAAAAGTGTTGAACTAACTAAGGTTATATAACAACCTGGGGAAGAATCACAAAAATTCACGCCCCAAAAAGACGTTCAGAGATTTTACACGAATTTTTACGGTGAAGCACAGAAATCTGTTTCGGGACAACAACTTTCCCAATCATTACTTTTCTCTCATTAGAGGTTACTCTTGGAACAAAAAGAAAATAAAAAGGATAAGGAGTGGTTATTACTGAAGTAATAACTTCCAAGACTCATCTAAAACTTTTGGGTTATCTCCCAATAACTACTTTTCTTTAATGCCTTTAAGTTAGGCATAAGAAGCAAAGAAAGAATCAAGTGTTCTCAAATGAAGAAGTATTAAGACCAAATTTTGTTTTCATAGGAGAAGCAAAAGACATCTTCTCTCTTTTCTTTGGGAAGTGTTCTATACCTTTCTTGAGTGGGAGTTGATATTTAATGGTGCCTTCTTTCATATCAATAATGGCACCAACAGTTCTAAGAAAAGGTCTTCCCAAAGTAATAGGACAAGAAGCATTGCATTCAACATCCAAAACATAGAAATCAACGGGGACATAGGCATTGTTAACCATAATAAGAACATCATTAAGACTCCCCATGAGTTTATTTTTAGCATTATCATCAAGTGGGACATTCAAATAACAATTTTCATGTGGAGGCAAATCAAGCATATCATAAATCCTTCTAGGCATAATAGAAACACTACTATCAAGATCACATAAAGCTTTGAAATTAAAGTCATTCACTTTCATCTTAATGATGGGTTCCCAACCATCTTCTTGTTTAATAGGAATAGAAGCTTTATGTTTCATCTTTTCTTCTTTAATCTTTATGAGAGCATCAGTAATGTGTTTTGTAAAGGCCATGTTCATAGCACTAGCATTAGGACTTTTAGCAAGCTTTTGTAGGAACTTAGTAACTTCAGAGATGTTGCAACCATCAAGATCAAAATCAAATTTATCATCTAGAGTAGTAGAACTATTACTAGCCTCAACACTAGTGGTGGTAATAGTAGAAACACTAATGTTTCTAGCAATTTCATCTTCTCTTTCCCACTTAGCATGTAATTCAGCAAATAGTCTAACATTTTCATCAATTCTTACTTGTATAGCATTGGTGGCTGCAAAGGGATTGTCATTAGTTTCAGGTTTAGCAGCCATTTTATTCAAACAAGATTGAGCTTCAGCCAAAGATGCTATATTTCTTTCAGCATTAGAGAGTTTTTCCTCAATAGTTTTATTGAAAGCAGTTTGTTTACTAATAAAGTACTTAAGCATAACTTCAAGTTCAGAGGGTGCACTCCTATTATTGTTGTAAGAATTTCCATAAGCATTACCATTGTTGGGAGGATATGGCTTATAATTGTTGTTACCAAAATTATTCCTATAAGAATTATTGCCAAAATTATTATTTCTTATGAAGTTCACATCAACTTGCTCTTCTTGAGCAACCAAAGAGGCTAAAGGAACATTGTTTGGATCAATATGGGCTTTCCCATTAACAAGCATAGACATAATAATATCAATCTTATCACTCAAGGAGGAAGTTTCCTCAACAGAATTTACCTTCCTACCTTGTGGAGCTCTCTCAGTATGCCATTCAGAATAATTAACCATCATATTGTCCAGAAGTTTTGTTGCAGCACCCAAAGTAATGGTCATAAAGGTACCTCCAGCAGCAGAGTCCAATAGGTTCCTTGAAGAATAGTTCAATCTTGCATAAAAAGTTTGGATGATCATCCAAGCAGTCAGTCCATGAGTGGGACAATTCTTTACCAAAGATTTCATTCTTTCCCAAGCTTGAGCAACATGTTCATTATCAGATTGTTTAAAATTCATTATTTCACTTCTCATAGATATAATCTTAGCAGGAGGATAGTATTTTCCAATAAAAGCATCTTTGCATTTAGTCCAAGAATCAATACTATTCCTAGTTAAGGAATTCAACCATTCTTTAGCTTTTCCTCTCAAAGAGAAAGGAAACAATTTCAGCTTGATAATATCACCATCTATATCCCTATGCTTTTGCATCTCACAAAGTTCAACAACGTTATTTAGATGGGCAGTATCATCTTCATTACCATTACCAGAAAATTGTTCTCTCATAACAAGATTGAGTAAAGCAGGTTTTATCTCAAAGAAAGTATCTTCAGGCACAGGTGGAGCAATAGGTGTGCTCATAAAATCATTGTTGTTGGTGCTAGTGAAGTCACACAACTTAGTGTTTTCAAGAGTAGTCATTTTTTGTGTGTTTTCAAATAAGAAAGGAAACTAGTAAAACTAATTTTTGTGTGTTTTTTATAACAAAACAAGCAAACAAAGCAAAAAGAAACTAAGCAAAACAAAAATAACAAAGTAAAGAGATTGGTTATGAGGGACTCCCCTTGTGAAGATGTCCTTGACTCCTCGGCAACGGCGCCAGAAAAAGGCTTGATGGCTCAGTGTTGATGTAGAACTCGTTGGGAACCCCAAGAGGAAGGTATGATGAGCACATTAGCAAGTTTCCCTCAGTTATGAAACCAAGGTTTAATCGAACCAGAAGGAGCAAGGAAACACCCTAAAGGTGTTGCTAGCTGAGCCTTGGCAGGGCACACTACCGGTGCTAGTAGCAACGTGGAGACCTGCACAACACAACCACAGAACTCTGTCCCCAACTTGCGATGAGGTTATCAATCTCACCGTGTTTTGCTGAAAACAAAGGATTAAACGTATCGAATGGAAATAAGTAATAGTTTGCAGAAAATAAACACAAAGCAGTAATAGTTTATAGATTGTATGTAAAAGAAAAGGACCAGGATCCATAGTTCACTAGAGGTGGCTCTCCTTAAGATAGATAACATGCTGGGTGAACAAATTACAGCGGGGTAATTGACAAACATCGAGAAAGCAATACATACATATACTAATCATCTTGAATCCTTTGAGACTTGATTGGGCATTACAACATTATACATAGACCGCCATCCAACTGCATCTATGACTAATAATCCACCTTCAAGTTATCATCCGAAGCCCCTCCAGTATTAAGTTGCAAGCAACAAATTATTGCTTTACGAATTGCGTGTAAAGTAAACAATACGATTGTTCTATGAACAAAGGATTGTTGTTTTCTCCCTAGTAGCAACAACACATCTAGTACCTTAGAGATTTCTGTCACTTCCCCAGATTACCAGAGGCATGAACCCACTATCGAGCATAAATACTAACTCTTGGAGTTGCTAGCATATACTTGGCCAAGATAGTTACTAACAACGGAAAGCATGCAAGATCACAAATAACAAAGACATGATAGAATCAATAATCAATCTGAAATAGCATCTCAATATCCATCGGATCCCCGCAAACACAACATGCAGAATTACAAATAGATGATCTTGATCATGAACGGAGCTCACAAGATCTAGACATGAAAGCACAAAGGAGGAGAACTAGCCATCTAGCTACTACATGGATCCGTAGTCCAAGGATGAACTACTCACGCATCACACCGGAGGCTTGCATGGTGATGAAGAAGGCCTCCAGGGTGAATTCCCCTCTCCGGTAGGGTGTCGGGAAGAGCTTCAGATCCCTCCCGATCTAGGGATGGAGATGACAACGGCTACAGACTCTTCCGTGGATTTTTGATCGGGTACTTATGGTTTTCGTCCCGAGGGCATCTTATAGGCGGAAGGAGAGGCCAAGGGGGTGCTGGGGTCGGCCAGACCACCCCCTGGCGCGGGTCAGGCTAGGCCGCGCGGCCAGGTGGTGTGGTGGCCCCCTGGCCCCTCTCCGTCTCGTACTCTGGCACCTGATGACTTCTGGAAAAATAGGCACTTTGGCTTTTGTCCCGTCCAATTCTGAGAATATTCATTTTCTGACTTTCCTGGAACCAAAAAGAGCAGAAAATAGGCAGCTGGCACTGTGGCTCTTGTTAATAGGTTAGTCCAAGAAATCATATGAAAAGTACTCCAAAGTGTGGACAAAACACAAGAAAGTGGATAAAACCAAGCATGGAACATCAAAAATTATAGATACATTTGCAATGTATCAATTGCCTAAGTAGTTGACCATATGCTGAGAATATATACATCTTATGAAGAAAATGTGTTCGTGAAAGTTTCTTTTATCGTACTCAGTTTTCAACTGAATTGCTTGAGGACAAGCAATAAGCTAAGCTTGGGGGGAGTTGATATATCCAAAACGTATCTACTTTCCCGAACACTTTTGCTATTGTTTTTCCTCTAAACTTGTGTGATTTGGATACAACTAACACGGACTAATGCTGTTTTTAGCAGAATTACCTTGGTGTCTAGTTTTTGTGCAGAAAATCAACTATCACGAAAAATCCTGGAAAATATGCCAAAAATCCTATTTCACCAGAAGACTCACGGAGCCAGAAGACGAGACAGAGTAGGGCCACGAGGGGCCCACACCACCTGGCCGCGCGGGCCAGGCCATGCCATGCCTAGGGGTGGTGTGGCTACCTTGGCTGCCCCCTCGGCCTCCCTATTTGCCTATAAGTCACCTTTTGACCTAAAAACCAAGGGGGGTTCGACGTTTTTCTAGAAAGAGTTCCGATGCGCCGCCACCACCAGATTCCACGATTCGGAACCAGAAACTCCATTCTGGCACCCTGCCGGGACGGGGAATTGGAGGAGATCATTGCCATCATCATCACCATCACTTCTCCATCGACCATCCATGTTTCTCCCATCGATGAGTGAGTAATCCCTCGCTGTAGGCTATGGGGATGGTAGGGATTGGATGATATCGTTCATGTAATGGCATCAGATTGTTAGGGCATGGTGCCTAGTATCTATTATTAGTGCTTTTTGACTTTGTTGCGACTTGTTATGCTTAATGCTTGTCACTAGGGCCCGAGTGCCATGATTTCAGATCTGAACATGTTATTGATTCATTTTGACAGTATTTTATGGTCTTAACTGCAAGTTGTATACACATATTTTTGTCCGAAACGAAAGGCCCCGAAGTGACAGCGATCGGGATAACCAGAGGAAATGGCTTTGATATGAGGATCACATGTGTTCATGGAGTGTTAATGCTTTGCTCCGGTGCTCTATTAAAAGGAGCATCTTAATTGTCAGTAGTTCCCTTGAGGCCCCGCTACAAAGCGGCTGGCACGACAAAAGATGTTGTGCAAGTTCTCATTGTGAGCACGTATGACTATATATGGAACACATGCCTATGATTATTTAGTACTTGGATGCTTTATCTTAATTATCTGCAAATTCCCTATGTCTTGATTGCCATATGAATTGTCTTGTCCATGCAATGCCCGTCCATCCATCCATATGCCTACTGCGCTTGAATGCTACTGTTTACTGCAATTGTTACTACTGTCTTTACTTTTACTACTGCTATTACTTTACTATTGCTACTACAAAACTGTTGCTACTGATAAACTGCTATGAGAAAGATTGTTTCCAGGTGCAGCTGAATTGACAACTCAGTTGTTAAGACTTATAAATATTCTTTGGCTCCCCTTGTGCCGAACCAATAAATTGGGTTTCACTTCCCTCGAAAATACTGCGATACACCCCCTATACTTGTGGGTGATCATCAACTCGCACAAGGTCCACACGAACTTCTTCTGTGGCTTCTGCTTGCCCCTGCCGCAATAGTAGCTGCCCCTGTAGAACTGCTTCATGAGATTGTCGCGGTACAAGACATCGTACTCACATGGTACCTCAGTTGAGTGAGAGTGAAGAACACAGGGGAGACCAAACGGATGAGATTTCGACAGGGATGCACTATGTGTTGCTGAGTAAAGATAACATTTGCAACAGGCGGCGAGGCTCGCTGCGGTGATGACGTCGCATCTAGCAGAGATTTCTTCAAGGGGGCCATCGGAAAACAACCTAGAAGTGTCACTACCATCGATCAATTGGGCCATCCTGAGGAAGAGCTCAAGCAGGTGGGGGGCGATTGCATTTGGTTTTGATTGGGGGTTTTGGAGGAGAGAGCGAGCGATAGCTGGCAGGGCGAGACAGAAAATAGTCTATCAAACTGGGCGCCGGAGCTGATCCTAAAGCGGCATGCCGGCGTTGGCGCGTGCCTATATTGGTGTGCGAGTGGTAATGGCCGTCACCGGGACGCTGGAGGTGAAGTGAGGATGGAGATCGAGGAAAAGAGAAATACAGAATGAAATAAAACCAAGTGTGCCTTCTTTCTCTCTGCTAAATCTATAGTGCCTATCGAACTAGGCTATGGAGATGCCCCGAAAGCGGCATGGCGGCGTTGGCGTGTGCTAAAGGTGGGCGAGTGGGGATTAGCGAGAAGATGGAGAGGAAGAGGACGGAGAGCAAAGGAAAATACTAGAATAAATTGATTGAAATCATACCACCTACCGAGCGTGGTTTTTCTCTCTTGTTTGCGTTTCCTGGTGCCTATCGAGTAAATAGGTCAGGCCTTTCTAGGAGGAGTAGTATAGCATAATCTAGCCTAGCACGGGATGGAGCTATACTGTCCTCTCAAATAAATGGTCATGGCAGAGAGACGGTTTGGAGTATACTCGGAGCTCCTCTTGCCGAACGTAATAATCCTTGGATCTTCTACATTCATCATCTTGTGCAGTCACATTTGGAACAAGTACTACTGTACTACTACTACTACTACTACTATAATTAATAAACACATAAAGGTTCCAACGATAATTAAGGAACCAAAAATAGAATACTACTACTCTCGAACTCTTGTGTAGTACTACAACAACAAAATTCTCACAAAATGGGTTACCAGTACGGCAGTACCATCTGTACACCCACACGTTGCCACCTCAAATAAGCTTGTCTGCCACACCGCCAGTTTACTCTCCCTGTCGGCCTCTACGCCCTGTTACCGGACCCAAAATCGAACATCTCTCAGTTGAATAAATAAAAAAGTCAACAATCTCTAAAAAATATCAACCATCCACCAAAATAAAATCCATTGTCTAATGCTTCCCGTTCATTATGAACGGATGGTCGCAATTGCTCGAGCGCCGCGTGAGAGTAGTAGTCATCTGAGCTACCGGTTGTAGCTCCATGAAAGCACGCGCCTGGAAGTGGCAGAAGAATTTATTCTCTGTCAGTGACGGAAGAAGATCGACCATATACAGTACCAAATCAACAAGTCAGTGGCTTTATCCGTCTGACCAGTGAGAGCCGACACGAGTGGTGAACATCTTGAAACGCAGTGGAACATGTGCGTTTAAGGCATATAGTACGTACACCGCCGTTCTAATTTAGGATGGTCACATAGTGATAAATAACTTAGACTACTCCAGTAACTTGCACATGTACCTTCATCATAGTGGGTAACAACATGTGTGTAGCGTCACGCAAAGGCCTAATTAATTAGGTTGTACTCCCTCTGTTTAGAAATATAAGACGTTTTAGCTTTGTGAATCGAATGTATCTAGAAGTATTTTAGTGTATGGGTTCGTAGAGGTTAAGAGTGAACCTATACATTAAAAGACGTCTAGATAAATTCATCTCACAAAGCTAAAGCGCCTTATATTTCTGAATAGAGGGAGTAGAATCACATATACTACTAGTCTTGGTATGTGTGATGTTATGGTAACTAGCTAAGTTATTATGTCACTTTCTTTTTTATTAATTAACTCTGAAAAGACATTTAATTCGAGACAAGTATCTACGCATACTTGTAGCTCAAGTTTGTCAAGATGCAAAATCTTAGGAAGAAGTTGAACCTCTTGTCAAAACTCTCTGTGGTTTCTAATACAGAGTATATTAATTGACTGTCTGATGGGTGCCTCCAAAAGCTTTTTCTTAAAACTTTCAAAGCAACCTACAATTTACTTGTAGTTCAAATTTGACCTAATTTTGATGAATCTACATAGAGTCATTCAAGTGGCGGAGTTAGCTAGAAAGTTTGAAAACTCATAAAACATAGGAATCGTTAGTACAACATGTTGGTCCACTATATACACTAGTAAGTTGCACGTGCCTTCCACGTGAGACTCAAATAGTAGAAGCATACCATATCATCACTATATACAATTATAATTGGTAAAGCACAAAAAATATAAATTCGATCAACATCTATAAAGTATGGGTGTATATTTGGTCCTTGTACTTTGTATCATCATGTAGAATTCAAAGATTATTAGCTACCTAACACATGAATTTTTTGATAACATGGTCTAGAGAAACAAGGGAGAAGATTCTAGTATGATGGAGAAGTGTGTTTTGAGGTTTGTGCATAAAATTCATTATGCCGAAGACTATCAATAGAATCTTCTAGATGCTAGAATGGAAAAGAAGATCCAACGGCTAGAAAAGCTGGGATTCGCGAGTCTTGATCCAACGATCAACATTCAAAGTTATTCGTACACTATATAGTGGTTTGTAATGAAGGCTATCAATAGAATCTTCAAGATTCTAGAATGGAAAAGAAGATCCAACGACTAGAAATGTTTGGATTCGCGAGTCTTGATCCAACGGTCAATATTCAAAGTTGTTTGTACACGATATAATGGTAAGATCATGTAGAAGTCAACAATTATTAGCTACTAGTAAGTTGCACATGAAACTCGGATACTAGACGTATGACATATTAACACTATATAAAATTATAATTTGTAAATCACAAAAAATTATAAATTTGATCAACATCTATAAAGTATGGGTGTATATTCGGTCCTTGTACTTTGTATCATCATGTGTAGAAGTCAAAGATTATTAGCTACCTAACACATAAATTTTTTGATAACATGGTGTAGAGAAACAAGGGAGAAGATTCTAGTATGATGGAGAAGTGTGTTTTGAGGTTTGTGCATATAATTCATTATGCCGAAGACTATCAATAGAATCTTCTAGATGCTAGAATAGAAACGAAGATCCAACAGCTAGAAATGCTAGGATTCGCGAGTCTTGATCCAACGGTCAACATTCAAAGTTATTCGTACACTATATAGTGGTTTATAATGAAGAATATCAATAGAATCTTCAAGATGCTAGAATGGAAAAGAAGATCCAACGACTGGAAATGTTGGGATTCGCGACTCTTGATCCAATAGTGAATATTCAGTAAGTTGTTTGTACACTATATAGTGGTAAAGTTAACGATTACTAGCTACTAGTAAGTTGCACAGGAGACTCAGATAGTAGACGTATGACATATCATCACTAGATAAAATTATAATTGGTAAAGAACAACAAATTATAAATTTGATCAACATCTATAAATTATGGGTGTATATTTGATCCTTGTACTTTGTATCATCATGTAGAAATCAAAGATTATTAGCTACCTAACACATGAAATTTTTGATAATATGGTCTAGAGAAACAAGGGAGAAGATTCTAGTATGGTGGAGAAGTTTGTTTTGAGGTTTGTGCATAGCATTCATTATGCCGAAGATTATCAATAGAATCTTCTAGATGCTAGAATAGAAAAGAAGATCCAATGGCTAGAAATGCTGGGATTCGCAAGTCTTGATCCAACGGTCAACATTTAAAGTTATACATACACTATATAGTGGTTTGTAATGAAGACTATCAATAGAATCTTCAAGATGCTAGAATATAAAAGAAGATCCAACGACTGGAAATGTTGGGATTCGCGAGTCTTGATCCAACGGTCAATATTCAAAGTTGTTTGTACACTATGTAGTGGTAAGATCATGTAGAATTCAACGATTATTAGCTACTAGTAAGTTGCACGTGAGACTCAGACAGTAGACGTATGTCATATCATCACTATATACAATTGTAATTGGTAAAGCACAAAAAATTATAAATTTGAGCAACATCTATAAAGTATGGGTGTATATTTGGTCCTTGTACTTTGTATCATCATTTAGAAGTCTAAGATTATTAGCCACCTAACACATGAAATTTTTGATCACATGCATGGTCTAGAGAAACAAGGGAGAAGCTTTTAGTATGACGGAGAAGTGTGTTTTGAAGTTTGTGCATAGTATTCATTATGCCGAATAGAATCTTCTAGATGGTAGAACAGAAAAGAAGATCCAACGGCTAGAAATGCACGGATTCGTGAGTCTTGATCCAACGGTCAACATTCAAAGTTATTCGTACACTATATAATGGTAAGATAAGATACTAGTAAGTTGCACGTGCCCTGCACGTGAGGCTCAGAAAATAGACGTCTGGCATATCAACACTATATAAAATTATAATAGGTAGAGTGGAAAAAATATAAATTTGATCAACATCTATAAAGTATGGGTGTATATTTGGTTCTTCTACTTTGTATCATCATGTGTAGATGTCAAAGATTATTAGCTACCTAACACTTGAAATATTTGGTAAGATGGTCTAGAGAAACGAGGGAGAAGATTCTAGTATGATGGAGACGTGTGTTTTGAGAGGTTTATGCATAGTGCATTCATTGTGTTCAAGACTATCAATAGAATCTTCTAGATGCTAGAATGGAAAATAAGATCCAATAGATGGAAATGTTCCGATTGGCGAGTCTCGATCCAACGGTCAATATTCAAAGTTATTCGTACACTATATAGTGGTAAGATAAGATGTCTAAAAACATGGCTTTCAGGTCCATACTCTCCAGACTGTCTTTACAGAAAGGAACAATCTCGTCATCACTCGAAAAATTAAGAATGATATTTTCTGATATTTGGAAAATCACATCGACGACATTGTTTACTACAAGAAGATGCACCCGTCTACCTCCGAAAATACAATTAACTCAAGAGAAATCTATCGCATTTACTTGTAGCTCAAGTTTGATATAATTTCGTTAAATTGTCAAGATGCAAAATCTTAGCAAGAAGTTGAACTTGTTGTAAAAACTATCAGTGGTGGTTTGTGATATATTAAATCATCCCCCAATGGTTACCTCCAAAAAACGTAAAACTTTCAATGCAACCTACAATTTACTTGTAGTTCAAAATTGACCTAATTTCAATAAATCGACATAAAATCAATTTCAAGTGGGCAAAGTTAGCTATAGGAATAAGTTTGAAAACTCATAAAACACAGGAATCATAAGTACAACATGAGGGTCCACTATATATGTCTAAAAGCTTGGCTTGTGGCGTTTAGGTCCATATCCTTTGGACTTTGTTTACGAAAATAAACAATAATCTCATCATCACTCGGAAAATTGAGAATGTTCTTTCCTGATAGTTGGAAAACCACACCGGCGGTACTGATTACTACAAGAAGATGCATCCATCTACCTCAAAAGAGACATTTCATTAGACAAAAATCCATCGCGCTTACTTGTAGCTGAAGTTTAATCTATTTTTTTGTTAAATTATGAAGATGAAAAATCTTAATTAGAAAGGAGTTAAAAACCTATTGTTAAAATTCTTGGTTGTTTTCTGATATATTAAGTGAGCCCCCAATGGGTACACCCCCAAAAGTTTTTTGTAATTCTTTAGAAGTAACCTACAATAATTTAGTTGTTGTAGTTCAAGTTTGACCAAATTTCGATAAATATAGGCATGAAGTCATTCAAGTGGGGCAAAGTTAATTAGCTACATAGGGAGTTTGAAAACTCATAAAACATGGGAATCGTAAGTAAAACACGTTGGTCCACTTAATATGTCTAAGAGCTTGGCTTATGGCATTGAGATCCATATTCTTCGGACTTTCCTTACATAAAAGAACCATCTCGTCATCACTCAAAAAACTGAGGATTTTCTTTCCTCATAGTTAGAAACTCACACCGACGACATTGTTTACTGGAAGAAGATGCACCCATCTACCTACGAAAATACATTCAATTCAAGAGTAATATATCGTGCTTACTTGTAGCTCAAGTTTTATCTAATTTCGTTAAATCGACAAGAAGTCACTGAAGTGTGCAAAATTTGCTAGGAAGCTTGAAAAATCCTAGTACTAAAAACTTGGGCATTACGTATAAGAAACCGTTGGTCCAGTTTATGTGATAATTGGGGTGGTTGCATTTTCTTTTAACTATGCTAGGTCTCGTAGGAAAGAGGTGCTTGAGAGTTAACTCAATCGATGGAAGTACAACTTACATCAAGGACCTCATAAAAAATGAAAATTTCATCCAACTCCATCCATTTAACACAATGGCCCTAAAACTGAATAATGAAGTGTGTGTGTTTTGTGGTTTACGCATACTAGCGTTCATCGTGCTAAAGAATATCAATAGAATCTTTCTTGATGCTAAGGGAAAATAGAAGATCTAACGGTTAGCAATGTTTGGATTTGCCAGTCTTGATCCAGCGGTCAATGTTCGAAGTTAATTCGTACACTATACAATGGTGGTATGGTATTATAAGAGATAAGACAAGATAAAGATAAGATAAGAAGTACCGCGAATGGCCGATCTAATGGTTGGTCTCGTAGGAGCGAGGTGCTTGAGAGTTAAGACGGTCAGTGGAAGTACAAGTTACATCAAGGACCTCATAAAAAATGAAAATTGCATCCAAGTCCATGCATGCATTTAGCACAAGGACCCTGAAACTGAGCAATGAAGTGTGTGTTTTGAGGTTTGCGCATACTAGTGTCCATTGTGCTAAAGACTATCGGTAGAATCTTTCTAGATGCTAATAATGGAAAATAAGATCCAACGGTTAGCAAAGTTTGGATTTGCGAGTCTTGATCCAACAGTCAATGTTCAAAGTTTGGATTTGCTAGTCTTGATCCAACGGTCAATGTTCAAAACGGGTTAAAAATTGCCTTCCCTCTCGATGTTTGGCCGATCTTTTGGATAACCTTCCCTCCCGATGTTTGGGAAGTAAGTGAAAATTTTGAAAACTGAAAAAGGTTGAATTTTTGTGCCGCCAAGGACCAAAGTGGTTTCCTTCCTATTTACTCCTCATCCATACTCCACACCAATGCGCAGCTGCTGAACACGCCAGAGACACAGAGCCGCCGTACCTAGGCACACGTGCGCCGGGCCACGCTATGGGCAAGGGGAGAGAGATCAGCCGGACCGGTGCGTGAGGGGAAAGGGGAGGAGAGATGGAGCATAGGAAAGGAGAGAGAAAACACACGATTTGTTTTGCATACATAGGTCCTGAAATTTACTACTAGTAGAGTGTACACTGTAAGGCCGCAGGAGTACCTCGTGTCAGAAACCCATCATAACTTTGCTCTGACATGGAACCGCCTTCAACTTCTCTTCGCTGCTGCCCTCTTCCCCTGCCAACGTTTTATTCTCTCAGCATGTACAGCGCGTGGACAAAGGTGACCATATGTGTAAGCAAGGAAATATACTACTCCCGCATTGTTCAAGACTATCAATACAATCTTCTGGATGATAGAATGGAAAAGATCCAGTAGCTAGAAATACTAGGATTCGTGAGTCTTGATCCAACAGTCAAAATTCAAACTTATCATACACTATATAGTGGTAAGATAAGATAAGATCATGTAGAAGCCAACGATTATTAGCTACAAGGGAGAAGATTTTAGTATGATGGAGAAGGGTGATTTGAGGTTTGTGCATAGCAATCATTATGCTGAAGACTATCAATATAATCTTCTAGATGCTAGAATGGAAAATAAGATCCAATGGCTAGAAATGTTGGGATTCACGAGTCTTGATCCAACGGTCAATATTCAAAATTATTCGTACACTATATAGTCGTAAGATAAGATAAGGTAAGATAAGATATCTCTATCTCTACTACTATAGTGGAGTAGTTTTGAATTGGATCCATAACACCAATCCTGACTGTTGGGCTATTGGATCCAATGGTTCAGAGAAGCTGGATTCGTGTTGAATAGTACCTAGAGCAACCTCCACCATGCATGTTCTAGAACCATAATGTCACCACCCCCAAAATTCCATAGCACAGAAGACTGTATTCTCTCTACTTATACTACTATAGTGGAGCAGTTTTAATTGGATCCATAACACGAATCATGACCGATGGGCTGTTAGATCCAATGGTTCAGAGCAACTGGATTCGTGTTGAATAGTACTCCCTCTGCCAAAATATAAGGTGCCTAAGGATTAGTCAAAAGTCAACATTTTTTAAGTTTAACCATGATTATACACAAAAATATAAAAATTTAGAATATTAAATTAATATCAATAGATTCACAATAAAGTATATTTTCTTAATATGTCCATTCAATATTATAGATGTAGATATTTTTTCTAAATATTTGTTAGTAAGGTTTGACTTTTGACCAATCCTTAGGTGCCTTATATTTTGGGATGGAGCAAGGGAGTACAGAGCTAGATCAAACTCCACCATGTTCTAGAACCATCATGTCACCACCCCCAAAATGCATAAATTACGTATATTAATAATAATTATCTACACATATTGAGAATACAACCTACTGTGCTTTGAAATTTTGGGGTTGGTGACATGATGGTTCTAACATGGTGGAGTTTGCTCTAGGTACTATTTAACACGAATCCAGCTGCTCTGAACCATTGGACATAACAGCCCAACAGTCAAGATTGGTGCTATATATGGATCCAATTCAAAACTACTCCATTATAGTAGTATATATATAGATAAAAAGCACACCTTAATAAGGCCTAGTATGTGGCATCCGCTAAGGTTCATCTTATACATAGTGGAAACTATAAAGTATCTTTAAGCCTAAGGTGCACCTCAAGCTTGTGTGTTGACCACAAAGAATAGAAAAATCATTTCCCCTCTCTCCTTATTTCATGTGATCGTTTTCAAAAGGGGTTCAAAATTTTCAAGAGGCAAAATCTTAGTATCTAGAAGTCAAATAGTCTCAACGGGTATATTAATTAACCGCTCGATGGGTACCCCAAAAGCTTTTTACATAAAACTTTCAAACCAAGCTACAATTTATTGCCTCTAGTTCAAATTTGACCTTTTATTTCGATACATTGACGTAAAGTCATTCAAGGAGTGGACGGGGTCAGCTAGGAACCTTGAAAACTCATAAAACACGGGAATCGTAAGTAAAACACAATGGTACACCTAGATAATATGTCTAGAAGCTTGGCTTATGGAATTGAGATCCATATTCTTCGGACTTTTGTTACGGAAAAGAATCATCTCATCATCACTCAGAAAACTAAGAATTTTCTTTCCTGATTGTTGGAAACTCAGAGCGATGACATTGTTTACTACAAGAAGATGCACACATCTACCTCCGAAAAGACAATTAATTCAAGAGCAATCTATCATACTTAGTTGTAGCTAAAGTTTGACTTAATTTCGTTAAATTGACAAGAAGTCACCGAAGTGCGCGAAGTTAGCTAGGAACCCTAGTACTAAAAACTTGGGTATTACGTATAAGAAACCGTGGTCCAATCTGTGTGATAATTGGGGCAGTTGCATGTTCATTTAACCTTGGTAGGGATCATAGGAGCGAGGTGTTTGAGATTTAACACGGTCGGTGGAAATACGTACAAGTTACATCAAGGACCTCATAAAGAATGAAAATTACATCCAAGTCCATGCATGCATTTAGCAAAGGACCCTGAAACTGAGCAATGAAGTACTATGTTTTGAGGTTTGCGCATACTAGCGTTCATCGTGCTAAAGACTATCAGTAGAATCTTTCTAGATGCTAAGAATGGAAAAGAAGATCCAACGGTTAGCAATACTGTTTGGATTTGCCAGTCTTGATCCAACTGTTAATGTTCAAAGTTAATCTCTGCACTATATGTAGTGGTATGGTATTGTAAGAGATAAGACACAAGATAAAGATAAGATAAGAAGTACTACGAATGGCCGATCTAATGGTAGGTCTCGTAAGAGCGAGGTGCTTGAGAGTTAACACGGTCGGTGGAAGTACAAGTTACATTAAAGACCTCATAAAAAATGAAAATTGCATCCAACAAGTCCGTGCATTTCACACAAGGACCCTTAAACCGAGTAATGAAGTACTATGTGTTTTGAGGTTTGTGCATAATAGTGTTCATCGTGCTAAAGACTATCAGTAGAATCTTTCTAGATGCTAAGAATTGAAAAGAAGATCCAATGGTTAGCAATGTTTGGATTTGCAAGTCTTGATCCAACGGTCAATGTTCAAATAAGTTAATCCCTACACTCTGTAGTGGTGGTATGCATGGTATTGTAAGAGATAAGAGACAAAGATAAAGGTAAGATAAGAAGTACTGTGAATGGCCGATCTAATTGTAGGTCTCGTAGGAAGCGAGGTGCTTTGAGAGTTAACACGGTGGGTAGAATTACAATTTACATCAAGGACCTCATAGAAAATGAAAATTGCATCCAAGTCCATGCATTTAGCACAAGGACGACCCTAAAACTAAGCAATGGAGTGTGTGTTTTGAGCTAGAGATTTACGTATACTAGCAGTCATCGTGCTAAATACTATTAGTAGAATCTTTCTAGATGCTAATAATGGAAAAGAAGATCCAACGGTTAGCAATGTTTGGATTTGTTAGTCTTGATCCAATGGTCAATGTTCAAAGTTATTCCGTACACTATATGTAGTGCGTGCTATGGTACGGTCTTGTAAGAGATAGGACAAGATAAAGATAAGATAATAAGAAGTACTACGAATGGCCGATCTAATGGTTGGTCTAGTAGGTGTGATGTGCTAAGAGTGAACACGGTCGGTGGAAGTACAAGTTACATATCAAGGACCTCATAAAAATGAAAATTGCATCCAAGTCCATGCATTTAGCACAAGGACCCTAAATTTGAGCAATGAAGTGTGTGTTTTGAGGTTTGCACATACTAGCGTTCATTGTTCTCATCAAGACTATTAGTAGAATCTTTTTAGATGCTAGGAATGGAAAAGAAGATCCAACAGTTAGCAAAATGTTTGGATTTGCGAGTCTTGATCCAACTTGTCGTCAAAACCCTCATTGGATGGTTTCTCATATATTAATTGTGACCCCCGATGGGTACCTCCAAAATCTTTTTCGTGGAACTTTCACAGTAACCTAAATTTACTTATACTAGTTCAAATCTGACCTATTTTTGATAAATCGACATAAATCCATTCAAGTGGGTGGAGTTAGTTAGGCAGTTTTGAAATGGATCCATAGTACCAATCGTGACCGTTGGGCTGTTAGATCCAATGGTTCAGAGTAGTTGGATTCGTGTTGAATAGTATCTAGAGCAAACTCCACTATGTTCTACATAGTTATTATTAATATACTTAATGTATGCCTTTTTCTCTAACAAGACTATTGGTTAATAACAACTTAATGTTTGTTAAATCATATTTCATACAGTATATACGAGTGTGGCACGTGCCTCTGTGTGTGTGTGTGTGTGTGCATGTGAAAACTTTGGCTTGTGGCATTTATTTAGATCAATATTCTTCGGACTTCCTTTACGAGGGAGAATGATCATGACATCACTCAGAAAATTGAGAATGTCCTTTCCTGGTCGTTGGAAACTCACACCGACGAGATTGTTTACTACAAGAAGATGCACCCATTTACCTCTGAATAGACATTTATTTCAAGAGCAATCTATCATGCTTACTTGTAGCTCAAGTCTAACTAATTTCGTTAAATTGATGCAAAATCTTAGCAAGAAGTTGAACCGTATGTGGGCTCCCCGGATTATCCATCCGAGAAATCCCTGTTATGTACACATCCACGTTCCCATGATTAGTGAGCCGTGGAACATAACGGACATGTATCATTACATCATCCGAAACGTAACGAATTACAAGACTTACATAAATGCCATCATGGCTACACCATCTTTAGCAGCGGAACATCAACACGCGCAGAGCCCAATCGTGCCTCAACCTACATGCGACTGACTAGGAAGACGGCCTAGCTCGCGGGACGTCACCTTAATCTTCCGATGTCGAACCTCTGAAAGTCTGGCCAAGTAAATATCCAGGGACACAGCCGTGAGTACTTTTGAATGTACTTGCAAACCACCAGGATAAATGAAATAAGGAAATTCAAGTCTGGCTGTGGCGAGATAGCTCTATCTGGGGTTGTTTTGAAAAGCCTAGGCTACCCCTTGTAGTTATGGCATCTCCATATCTTTGTTGAAAAAGAGTTTTGAAACATGCCTCTGTTTTATAAATAAAGATATCTCCATATCTTTGTTGAAAAAGAGTTTTGAAAACAGTTTTGGAGTAGAAACCCTTTTTACACCTCTTTGACCACATCTGGTCAAAACAAAGCTTTCGAACCCAGGTTCCCCCGGAACCTTCATACTTTCATCCATTCTTTACAAACAAACACCATTTGGGTACTCCTAGCCAACACCTTTACAACCGTCCTTGACCATGGACACGGCTATTCGAATAGATTATACTCTACAGAGTTTGCACACTTTCCCCACAAGAATCAATACATCCGCCGGGATACAACCACGGCCCACTACCACTGTAGATGGGGCTCCGGATAATCAAACCTAACCTTTCGCTTGTCGACCCTAGCAAATGCTGATTTTCCTTTTGGGTTTGTTCTCCCCGGCAATGAGTATGTGGCTCCCAGCCATAGTCCTGCCTTCCGTACACGCATATACCCAAGCCGCAACTTGCCTCGGCTAATGCAGACAAACTACGAGCTAAGCCCCAGCACCTGGGGTAATGTGGTTGCACTGATAAAATTGTTCCAGTAAAGGCGTAGAACATCCCTTCACTTTCTCATTTCTCATCATCACCATTTCTTTCGTTAAAACATCCTCTTGGAACGAGGGCTCTTCCCAAGGGCTTTACAAAGCAGTTTTGAAACATTTGTAGTGGGGCAAATCCCAAAACAGTTCATTTTCTCAAAACTGGGGTTTTCAAAGAGGTAGGATGCTAACCACCATACTCTCGGTCTAAAGGGATAAAATGGTAGGTACATCAGGGTGGTGCCACGAAGGGCACAAAGTCATAACTTGGAGGAGCCAAGTTATTAGCGTAGTATTTATAAAATAAGACATGCAGATAAATAATGCAGTTTATAAAGGAGATACAAAACAGGTAACAAAAAGAGTAGGACAAGTATCAGGATTCAGGAATGGTGGCCTGCCTGTGATCAGCAATAAGTCCCTAGACTTCTTTAGATAACTAAGAATACCCAATAAATAATAAAAGAAGTCCCTTCCTTCTTGTCGCCAAACACTCACACTATCGTCGTTATCGAGTATACATGCAAGCAGACAATACCACAATCAATACAAGGCATACAAGCATCAAACCATACAGCAAACAAACATAAGGAATCCTACTAAACTTATTAGGTTTTGGAGAAGTGGGATACTAGGAGTGGAATTACTAGATTGCCATTGAAGTGTTTTTCTCTTGAAAGATAGATGTCTAGGATAAATACCATGAACTTGGAGTGGGGTTCTGAGGTCTGTAGGATACCAATGTGCAACAATGATATCCTCAGATAGGTCTTGACAAAACAAAACCCACACAAGTGGTTTCACTAGATTATCATTTACCTAGATTTAGTTATGATTTTTATAGTGGATTAAACCCTAGTTTGAGGAAATAATTCACCAGAAAGGTTCTGGAGCTCCAAAAATTATTTCTTTGGGCGATTAGGTAGTGCTTGATGTACTGAACCATGTAGAGTTGGAATCAAGTATAAACAATTAACAAAATGCCCTTAATAAATCATCAAAGGCAGTT
Organism: Avena eriantha; assembly: GCA_910589775.1. Lineage (NCBI taxonomy): Eukaryota > Viridiplantae > Streptophyta > Magnoliopsida > Poales > Poaceae > Avena > Avena eriantha. The sequence goes on along the minus strand of OU342744.1, from coordinate 179,829,738 downwards.
ATGTATGGTTTTTCTCTTTTTCACCAGATTAATTCTATAGAGGCTATTGAGTTGATTGCAAGGGCCTGTGGTAGGTATTTAGAATACCGTTCTGTAGGAATTGGATTCACCTATTTTGGAGTTGTCAAACTCCTGGAGTGATTTAATTAGTGATAAAACCACTTAGAGAAGTAATTAAATCACTAGAATTCAACCAGAGCTCAATAAATTCTGAGCTGATAGGGTTTGATAGATGTTGATATTGTGGTGTACTGGGAGGTGGAATCAGGTCAGTACCACATTTTGTTTGGTCTAGAGAATTTATCTAAGAAAGAAAGTTTCTGTTTTGTTATTTTAGCTATGGGCACATTACTGTTCACCTTGGCATAAGACCTATGCTAGATGACAGGTATATCAAATACCTTCTAGTAGAGTTTGGATTCTCCCCATTTGGAGATGTAAAACCTTCTGAGGAATTTATTTAGTGCATAGGACAATTTTCAGTGGATTAATTGCCAAGGAATAATAAAAATTATTTTTGGCAAGGGACTAGTTCTTGATGATGCTAAAAATAGGTAGGCATATAAGTAAATTTAGATATGTCCATTTGGATTTATTTATCATTTTCAAAAGGATTTAATCCTACTGGTCCTTTTTTCTAGGTCTGAAAATAAAAGAAAAAGGCACCCGGGCAGCTGGGCTGGATCTGGGGAGGTACTGGGCCGCAGGGGCAGAATCGGCCCACGCCGGGTGGCGCGGCGCGCGAGAGCCTGGGGATTGAACCTGGCAAGTGGGGCCCATCGTCAGTGGGAGCGGGCGGCCAAAGCGGTATCGAGCGTCGGTGGCCGTTCGATTAAGTGGAGATGGACGGCGGGGCGTCGTCGTGCTCGACAGAACCGACCCCACGGCAGCAGAACCCTAGCACGTCAGAGAGGGAGCTGGGAGCTCACCGGAGGGCTCGGGAGGCGACGGGGTGGGTGTAGGAGGACACGGTGGTCGACGGCGAGCAGATTGAGGGGCGGGACGGCGGTGGTGGTCCACGGGAAGCAGCTCGCGCGACGGTGGCTGATGGTGACCTCGTCGGAGCTCAATGGCAAGGACGGAGGAGTCGGTCCTAGGCAAAAATAAGCATAGGGTTAGGTAGAGGAGGAAGAGGGGAACTCGAGGGCCAACATGTAGAGGAAGGGGAGTAGGGGAAAAGGAGCCTTGCTCGATTTCTTGAGGAGGCCGAGAGCTCCTATTTCTTCTTCTTCTGGACATCACAGAGCAGGGGAGGAAGAGGGAGTGCTAGGGGAGGTAGGTGGGGAGGAGAGGGAGCAAATGAGGGGCATGGGCTCGCTGGGGGTGGCCTCTGGCCTTTATACCGAGGGGGAGGGATCTAGGGTGCAAATGTCCACTTTGGAAATGGGGGAGAGGATTGCTAGCCTGTGGTTGGCCTAGAGGGCGATGGGGAGGGGTAGGAAGGAGATTTGGTCGTGCTGGATCTCAGAGAGGGAGGGAGTGGTAGTTGTTGCAATTTATCTCATAAGCTTGTCTCTTTCTCTCTCTACTTCTCACTTCCAAGCACATGGGACAAGGGATTGCTACAGTAGCTTAGCTACAGTGCTGGTTAACCAGGGGAGGGGGAATGCTGTGGTGCATTGCTTTGCAAGATTGGTGGTGGTTTGATCTTGTTTTGACTCAATATTAGTTGGATTTGCTAAATTGAGTAAATAGGTGATTGTGAAGGAAGTTCAAAAACTTGCATTGGACCAGAGGAGGAAATGATACAGGGAGATAGATGAGGTAAATGTAGATATCTAGGAATTGTTTGGGATTTTTACAAGGGGTTTTAGTCCTCATAAATCCATTGATTCAAAAAGGGCAGAAGTGGTTTCTAGAAGATCATTTGATAAATTTACATTGGACAAGGTCGGCTTTTGATTGGAGATGGTCCCAATTGTGAATACACACTTAGGGGAATTTTCCCAAGATTTATTGAGATGGGGAAGCATTTTTAAGGAATTATTTCTTGTTTCTGCCATTTAAGAAAAAGGGCAAAAAAAAATAATAAAGAATCTCAAAAATAAATATTTTTGAGATGGGAGGGTAGAGGATGATATATGGATCCTAAAGGAGTCAATAGTTGGAGAAGTGTTTTGGCAAAAACCAAACTTTCTATTGTGGAGGGGGTTTTTGAGATTTGGTCTATAAAAGGGATTAAATAGATTTGGAGCCATAATAATTATGGATAATATTTGATAACTCTTGATGATCAAGGTAGATGATGTAGACATGGTGTAGCAAGCATTTGCAACCTTGGTAATTGGAATTCCATCTTGAATTAGATGAAAGAACAAGGCAGTGGGGATCTAGGGTGATGTTATTTTTATACCAACTAAACCTTGTTGGATCTTGGAGCTCTGAGTTCACCTTGATGCAGGGGGTAGATGATTAGTTATACCAAGTCATATAGATGATCATGGCAGAGGAAGTTTGGATTGGTTACATCAGAGATGGTCTGGAAGTGATGGCAAACTTTGTTGAAATTAAGGCTGCCATACCAGATGAGTCATGATGCCTTATAAATCAAGTGGGTTTAAGCAGCACAGAGACCCACGTGGAACAAGTGAAGTAGATTTTGATAGACCTATATGATTAGAACACAACCATGCAAATAGTTGGTCCATAGAGGTTTGGATGAGGGTGTGAGCTTCTGCCAAAGTTGGCATGATGACTAGATTTGCAGGAAAAGTTATTTTCTTGCCTGCAAAACCATCAAGAACTAGTGGGTTGGAAGATGATCTAACCAAGGGAAAAAGTTGGCCTTGGTAGTCCTTAGGGTGGTTATCAAGATGGCTCATATGCATTTCCAAGAATGCAAATGGTTTGAGAAAGGGAGGCATTCAAAAAGGTGATGTTGGAACAGTTTCCAGAGTATGAGAGGGAATGTTTTTGGAGGGGTTGCAAGGTACAAAAGCATCATCAAGTGGATGATGTTGAAGTGTAGATTTAGTAGAAGGGATCCATGCTTGATATTAGTCTTCATGGACTTGGAAGCTTCTAGAATGGAAATCTTCAGAATAGATCTGGTTAAGGCTTTTAGATGATCACCTAGTAGCTAGTAACTTTCAAAGCAACCTACAATTTACTTGTGGCAGTTCAATTTGTACCTAATAATTTTGATAAATCGGCATAAAATCAATCAAGTGGGCGAAGTTAGCTAGGAAGTTTGAGAACTCATAAAACATGGGAAATCGTAAGTACAACATGTTGGTCCACAATATATATCTGAAAACTTGCCTCGTGTGTGTCATTCAGATCCATATTCTTCAGACTTCCTTTACAGGAAAGAACAATCTCGTCATCACACTCGGAAAATTGAGAATGTTCTTTCCTGAGATAGTAGGAAACTCATAGTGATGGAATTGTTTACTACAACAAGATATACCTATAGACCTCCGAAAATACATTTTAATTCAAGAGCAATCTATATCGCGCTTACTTGTAGCTCAAGTTTGACCTAATTTCGTTAAATTGTCAAGATGCAAAATCTATCTTAGCAAGAAGTTAAACCTATTGTCAAAACTCTTGGTGATTTGTGATATATTAATTGACCCCTCGATGGGTACCTCCAAAAGCTTTTTCGAAAAAAATTCAAAGCAAGCTACAATTTTCTTAGACGCGAGGCTAGTAAGTTTCTAAGCTACGTATAGTAAGGGCGTGTGAAGTGTCTAGAAGTAGCTATGAAAACTACTTTTGGTCCAGCGTTTAGAACTGAAGTGTGTCCACACAACCATGCTAAAAAGAAAAACAAACTATTTTCCACTGAATAGTGGGCCCTCCCAATTGATTCTCTTAGACATAAGTCTAGCACTACAATCACCTTGAAGAATCTTTTTGTTAGCACTACCCACTCCACCGTTAAGATATATGTTTAAGACTTGACATCGTGGTTGCTTTGATGTCTGGGGCCAATGGGCTCACTACCGTGGGGCCCCATTGTTATTAGTGGTCCAGTTATATCCTATAGCAGCCAACGAATGTTAGCTCTGACTCCTCTAGCTCTTCCTTCTCGATGAAGCCTCAACGCTCGGCTTTGAAGGATGGTTACGAGGGCAGTAGGTGCCTATGGTGACTTCGTCAAGCTCAAGCCCCCCACTGGACAGTCTGAAGACACAATCTTTCGGAGGTGCTCATAGGGGTAGGATGTGCGTTCACGCGTTCATAGGGTGAGTGTGTGTATGTATTTGTGAGCGTGTGCGTTTTGTAGTGGATTTTCGCAAAAATGAGAGAGATGGGTCTTTCATTTGTATTAAGTTTTGCTCGGTTTTCCCAAAGTAATTGTAATGGTCACTAGTGTCTAGGGTCTATGGGCTCACTACCGAGAGCCACATTATTAGTGGTTCAATTACATCCCATAGCAGCCAACGAATATGAGCTCCAACCCCCTAGCACTTCCTTCGCCATGAAACCTCGGCGCTCGACATTGAAGGATGGTTATGAGGGTAGTGAGAGGCGACTTTCCCGTCAATATATAGCGAGGTGCCTATGGTGAATTCATCAAGCTCAAGCCCCGCGGGATCAGTGTCAAGATCTAGTATTTATGAAGTGCTCATAGGTGTAGGGTGTGCGTACTTGCATTCATAGGGGGGTGTGTGTGTACGCATTTGTGAGCGTCTCCGTTTTGTAATGGGTTTTCGCAAAAAGAGAGGGGGCCTTTGGTTTATTTATTGACTTTTGATCTGTTTTCCAAAAGTACTCCATGTAATGCAAGTCAAACTAGGTGAGTGATGTTTGGGGGCCCATGGGCTCTCTAGCGCGGGCCCAATTATCAGTGGTCGAGTTAAATCCAATACAGAGTACTAGCCAGCGAATGTGAGGACCGGCTCCCCTACCTCTTCCTTCTCCACTAAGCCTCTACACTAGGCTTTGAAGGCGCGCTCTTTTTTCGAGCAATGTCGGCGAATTCAGTCATGCCGGTCTGGCGAGCGATGGGGGATCTTGATGCGCAAGGCGGCTGGGTTAGGGTAAGTACGCTCGAGTTCACGGTCTCAGTTTATTTTCTCAAATTTAGCTTATGGGTCGTCTCCTTCTAGGGTTTTTCTCTATTCTGCCCGTCTCGATCCACGATGTTTCCTAGGTTCAGATGCCTACACGGATGGTAGATGCGGAGTGGTACGGCATCGTTACCGATGTGGATCTCCGGCTTTGGTGCGACTGTGCCCTGGCACCCCGTCGCCGCATCGTGTTCGAGGGAACGAACTTCGGCCGCAGGTTCTTGGGTTGCAACTACGAATGTGAACGCTGCATGTCCGTCCACTGGGTAGATCTACCGCACTCACTTTTGCTGCAGCGCACGATGATGTCGCTGTGGTTACAACTCGAGATCCTCGATGACCTCGAAGAGGAGGAGCAGGAGCGCCATCAGATGCATGCCGAGGAGATGGCTGCAGAGTTAACAGATGTCTCCAACTCACTCCACTCAGTCGTAAATAGGATAGATGCTCTTAGATTTGGGTAATTAGCGCTGGACATTAGGTTCTTAACCAAGTATGGTCTGCAATTTAGATATTTAGCAGGCTCATGATGTTTTTGGTGGCTGGCTATAGATTCCACTAATAATTAAGTAATCCCCTTTTGTTTACTAGTACTCACCATCTCATAGTAGTGACACGTTAAATTACACTAGGTTAATTAATATGGGAGTAGTTCACATTCTGCTTACAGCCCTTCTGGAGTTTTTGGTTACTACTAATTGATCTGGTTTATGTGTTACTGGTATCTCTATCTATATACGAGTATCGCTACACTTTTTGCACATTTGTGCACCTCCCCCGTCGTGCACCTTCTTTACCCAGCAGCGTCCACCTTTGCATCGCATCAGTGCAATCTCCGGTGAGTCTGCAACCATCCTGATGGTTGTTTGGGTGATTGCTATTTGAAATAGTAGATCTATATGCCACATTAGGAAGCTAGGATCACCATGGATGTAGCAATGGAATTAGTTATAAGGTCCACTGAAAATAGGTAAGTATATGCTACTAAGAAGAGTCTTTTGAGGATGGGAAGCTTGCCCCCTGGTTTTATTTCACAAAACGGTCCTCTGCTGAACGATGCAGATCTAATTTGCTGCATATTGTTCATAAACAGATTATTGTCTGCCGGTGTCCTGTATTGCTAAGTTCTTTAAATTATATTGTTCGTTAAAGGGAAACACGCCCAATCCTTGGCATCAGATTAATGCACGTATCCTTCTTTGCATTGAGAAGTTGATGTGTTCTTTCCTAAAATTTACTGGTTTTGCTGCATTTCATTTAGCATCATGCGCATGTCCCACCCGTGGAGGAGGCATTATCGAGTGACAAGTGTTTTTATGTATCCAGTTGCTTTGCTGGAATTTCAGTAACCTATGCTTTGTCCTCGAAAACATTTTTTTCGATAAAGGGCGCTTTACTACTTAAAATGTCCCCTAGAATATACTGATCATTTTTGTTGCATCATGATTTGTAGAAACAAAGTCATTCTGATCTGTTGCCACTTACTACTAAGGCTAGGACTGCTCATGTGCCAGCTAAGAAGGCAAACCCTGAAGTACGACCCTTTTCATGTCGGTTCTGTTTCCCATGTTTGGGAAATATGCCTCTATGGTTATTTACCATTTGCGGTACCACTGTGGAGCTTGCACAATGTGTGCAGCTGAATTTGGATTGTGAAACGAGAATTTGGTTTGTTTTTTTAAGTGAGAATCTAGTTTAATTTTGTATTTGTTATCTGCAGTTTCCACCTTCCTCATATTGCTCATGGCATAATGGTGCTGGTCACTACAAGGATTTGACAATTTCCCGTCTCCGAGAGAAATACAAAGCTCATAGACACATGATTTCGTGCCTTCAAGAGAAAGTGAAACACTAGGACGAACAGATTAGTCGCCTGAAGGAAGAAGTGTCCACATCCACTAAGTGGATAGCTGATTTGACTACAGGATGGAATACATCAATTTCAGTTGCTCATGATGCTGTTGTTGATTTTCAAAAGTTTGTGGCTAACAACTTAGTCCCCGAGTTGCCTGATGTGGATGGCGATGAGCTGATTGGCCAGGTATACGATCAGATCTTGGAACAGGTGGGAATGCAAGCTGACAATCTTTTCAATTCGGCTCTAGAAGCAGATGAGACCCTGACAGAAATTTGAGATTCTCCACGTCCATACAGTCCTGAACCTATAAAAGATGAGGAAATCTGTAAACCATATTGACCGCTCTACTTTCATTTTGAAGGGTTTGGGTCTCTTGTGAGGATGACTGTTTGTTAAGTCAGGTACTATAACTGTTTTTTTGCTCTGCTGGTGTGTGGTGTCCACGAATCTATATATTTGATGTACTATTATGACATATATATTGGACCTGGCGTTATGTGACTATATTTGGCAACAACAGTCATCTTATTCGAACTTGCGGTGGTTTTTTATCTTTTAATTTTTTCCTTCTGAGATCTGTTAATGATGATGTTAATGCCAGTTGCGAGTGATTTGTTAGCATGTTTCTGGTAGTAAACCAAAACTTGTAGTTGTAGATTGTGGAATTTTAGGTCGATGTTTGAACTCTAGATCTTGATGTCATAGAAAGGGCAGGCTTCTACCACCTGGAATATTTTACCCAGCAATTGATTGTATCACACGAATAAGTGCACAAACTTGATGTCTGTGAGCAACGCAACTGCACAAACTTATATCAGTCGTGTGGTTGCTACTATTAATACAACCGTGGTTTCCCCTAAAAAAGGCGGGGTTCGCAAAAAAAATAGTAGGGTGAAAGTTAGTTTCGAGTTCGAGGTAGCTCAGTCGTGTGCCCCTCAACCCCATCGTCATCTTCTCTGCATGGCCGCCCTCCCTTGACCAGACCGTCCCTGCCGCTCCACCATTGACCACCACCGCACCGTCGTTCGCTGGTATGTACGTCCCCAACCTCTAGCTATTACGGGCTTTCTGAAGGATAGAATGCATTTATTTTTGGGCATTGCGAGCTAAATAAGCTCGTGACGTTTACATGAAATGGAATCGGTGTTGGCGGATGCATTTGCTGCGTCGGCGGATGCTTGTAAAGCAGAGGTGGATGCTAAAGCAGTACCAGCAGATACATGTGAAGCGGATGTGGAGGCCGATGCTTGTACCGCATCGGAGTCTTGGGCAGTGTTGAGTGATGCTTGGAAAGCGGTGGAGGCGCAGTCGAAATCCTCATCGGCTACTACTAGAACAAATTCGGCTATGTTGGCTGCCGCTGCCAAAGCGACGGCTGTGTGGGATGCTAGGAATGCGTCAGCTCGTGGTCGTGCTTCTTCAACGTCAATGGCTGTGGCTCGTCATTCGTCGGCAGCGCTTTCTCCATATGCTCAGAACTCGTCGACTCCATTGTAAGTTCTGTGTTGGATTTTGTCTCCCTGACTTCCTCCCTCTTTTGTGTATTCTGCTCCGGGGTTTTTCTGGACGCAGTGGATATTAGATTAAACTAGTAGTACTGAGAACATAAAAATCTATTTAATCACAAACTAGTGATCCGAATGGGATGAAACTTTCACTGGATTCAAACCTAGGCACCGATGATTTACTGATTTTTTGTCAATTTTTTTCGAATAGTTTTACTTATTAGTTCAAAATCTGAACCACTATCATACGTTTGATCTAAGATGGAAGGTGGATCCTGGGGCAAGTCACCGTGAGACTTGGGTTCACCAAGTCACTGAAGCTGCGTCCGTTTTTTCTCCTCTTCTTTATGATAAAACCAGAAAATTCAGGTGGGGGCCTTTCTGTCCTCCCCGGTGACCTAAAAAAAGTTCTTCATTCCCTTTGCCCAGTTCCGACATGCTGAAGCATTTTGCGGTGCTTTCGTACTACTCTGGTTGATTCCTTGTGATGGTTAGGTTATTTTGTTGACAGACTCTGCTTTTTAGGTAGTTTTTCATATGGGTGCAGTTTAGGAAATTTCGATGATAAATTTTCCGGTCCAAATATGTGATGCATTGTGGTGTTTACTTAATTATTTTTTTAGGGTTGTGCATTGTGCATTGTGCTGTTTACTTAATTCTGATGATGCACTTGGGCTATTTGCATCATCCTACTAGCTTCGGTGGAAGAACATATGCAACAATCAACGACTTGCCAGGCGATGTATTTGGTCACATTCTTGTCAGGCTTCCTCCGCACCCATCCTGCATACTGAGGGCATCAGTCGCCCAAAAATGTTTGATGGACTTCATGGGAAGAAACGATGTCAAAAGGCTAACCCTGTCACACAACAGAGGAATGTTGTTACTTGGGTTTTTCACCAACAGCTCCGAGGACGCTCGATTCTTAACAAATCATAATCTTAACCAATCCATCTTCCAGGAGCTGAACAGGCTGATGGAAGTACATAAAGCCTACAAACCATATGTACTCGGATGTCGCAATGGTAGGGTGCTACTTCATTATCCGCAAGGGTCAAACATGATAAAGGCATGGGATCCAATCAGTGGAAGTGAAACAGTGATACCAGAGCCACCAATTTGGCAGAGACGTGAGTATGATAGCGGCACAATTCTCTATTCGAGAATTTATGGGCAATTTTCTTCACACTGTTGCAGCAATTTCTGGGTTGTTTGGATAGTAACCAATGGTAACCAAGCACTGGTGCAGAGGTACTCATCAGATTTAGGAAAATGGGAGGACTGGATTGAACCTGCTAAGATGCTGGCTAAGATTGATCGCAGGTCGTCAACTCTCATAGGGGACATTTTGTACTGGCCAACAATGAACTCCAGATATATAATTGCCTTTGATAACATGACAACAAAACTGTGTTATATTGAGTGCCCCCATGAGACACATGATATTTCCAGACGCAATTTTGTCATCGCTAAGGGGCATAATGGAGATGTTGCCCTTGCGGTTATAAGAGACTTCAGTATAAACATGTGGTCCATTGCAAGTTCATCAACAGGAAAATGGGAAGCTTGGGTGCCTCATATAAAGGTTGAGTTGGATATTTTCCTTGGCCTTGATAAATCATGGGCATATGGTGGGAAAGATGCAGTAAGGTTACTCTACGCATTTGAGGATAGATCAATGGTGGTTATATGGATGAAGGAGGGAGTATTCGAATTAGATCTCAGCAGCATGAAGTCTAAGAAGTTCAGATCTCGTAAATGTTGGTGTACTTTACATCCCTACATTATGACACCTAGTTAGTGCAGTCATTCATGTGCAACCCTTGCATTTTTGTACACCTATGATTTTGCTGGTCATTTTGTTCATTTCCTTCAGCAACCGACGTGATTCAGAGTGCTAAATCAATGAAACGAAAAGGAAGTCCTGTCAGCAACACAGTTGATTCAGACTGCAACATCAAGGAGATGAAAATAACACTCGGATGAACAAGCAAGGCTTGTTTGGGCAAGCATGTGTTTGCCCAGGTTGTGTTATTTGGAGCCACAGTCTGATATTTGTTTGTTTTGGTAGCTGATGGAACTGTGGCGGCACCTTTGTTTGTGCTGCAGTCACAGCGGCAGGGACTGGAATATTAGAGCTGTCTGTTCGTTTTGGGGGCCTATGTGTGTCTGGTAAAACATTGTTTTATATGATGAAATGTCGTTATCTATATAGTAGTGTATGCGTGATGAAATCTTATTTTATTTGTTCTACATATACTTTAGCTGGTCTTTGTGTTTTGATAGTATGTTGTAGTAGGAGTATTTGTTTCGCAGCAGGATTTTTATTTGATCTGAATTAGTACTACCATTTAGTTAGTGCTTCCTGTAGAAGAGTCTATGCCGACACCTAAATAATTAGTAGACCTTGGTTGCACACCATTTTCACATGCTTGAATCAGAGCTACTTCAGACATTTGTTTGTTGTTATGTTAAACAAAAATTCTTGTATCGGAGATCTGCATTTTCATACGCGTGGTAGATAATCACTCTCCCAGATTTGGATCCCTGAAATAGAGGGAGAACGGCCTATTTTTTAATTATTCTTTGGACAATCTCTAAATTCAAAATCACTATCGACCGCCAAAACCTACCGCCTACCCCGTTTGAATCGGAGGCATGAGTTGATGTGAGTCTCACCTTAAATTCCTGACCAGATGGCGTTCGAACTACACAACCTTTTTTCTAGTAATAAAAACTTGGTCGGCAGCCAAATTCAAAATTGTAATCGAGCGGTAAAATAACCCACCGACCCCGAAGCATTTCGCACCCCCTCTGTTTCAAACATTTTCAGGAAAAATCACCCACCAAGGTAGTACCATTTTTATATTATTACATGGACCCTAGAAAAATTTAAAATCTGAGTCAAGCGGCAAAATTTACCGCCTATGTTGTGTGAATGGAAGGTATCCAAGATTCTATGCAGAAAATGGTTATGGATGATCTGCTGATGTGATTCTCGGCCTTGAATTCCTGGACAGATAGCGTATGGTCTACTACCTTTTTTCTATTAGTAGATGGAGGCTAGCCAAATTCAAAATCTCAATCGAGCGGCAAAATCACCCACCTACCAAGCATTTCCTGCCCCACCATTTCAAAAACTTTGAGCCAAAATATCCCACCGACCCGGGGAGTACCATTTTTCTATTATTATTATCATTATTATTATTATTAGATGGGCGCAAGCCAAATTCAAATTCTCAATCGAGCGGCAAAACCACACACCGACCATGAAGCATTTCGCGCCCTTCCATTTCAAAAACATTAGAATTTAAAATTCCAAATCTACCCATTGCTTAGACGACAAATGGGCATGCTAAAGTCGGTAGCTCGGGGGCATGATCGTAATTATTTTTTATGCTCACCTCTATGGTCCCGATTCCCCCAGTTTTTCCCGACGGCCCTCCCAAAAATCTCAAGCTCCTCTGTCCCCTCCACGACCACCGCGTGCACCGGCTTGAGCTGCGGTCTCGTGCACCGCCGCGTAACCGCTTCACCGACGCTCACCCACTAGATCTAGGGGCTGCGGTGTCGTTCACCATGCTGATGGCGTCATCGACCGCCCAAACTCTGCTTCCTCGCTGTCGAAAGCTACCCAACCGTACCGGATCCGCTTCACCGGTGTCCACCGAGCATGATCTAGTTCAAAGAGTTCCATGTCCACCGCTCCAGACTAGCTGCACGGCTCTCACCGTTCACTGCACTGGATCTGCCTCAGCGACGCTCTCGTCCACCGCTTTCAAGCCAGCATCGACCGCCCAAGATCTTCTTCCCCGACGCCAATAGCCACCGCAACCGCAGCACCCTCGGTGACATGGACATCACTCGCACGGTACCGATGATGCTTAGGTGCCTTTCCAACCAAGGTTAACTAAATATCCGACCCGACGATGCTTAGCAGGTTCAAGCCACTAACAGTACATACAAGTCACTGGGCACACCTGTTCTTCGTGCTAGTACATACAATGTCATTAGACATGTTGGTTTGCATTCGCTGCTCTACAAATATCAAGTCATGCACATGTTTGTTATTTTGTCATGCACATGTTCTTATCTTAGCTGCTCCGTACACCAGTAAATGCCTGCTATTATGTAGTTCTTGCAAAACGTAATGGTAGTGGAAAATATTAGTGTGGATTCCCTGCTACACAGTTAGTGACTCTATCTGGTTAATCCTGAGCTAAGTTCCTGCTATTATTTCCTCCCTAGCATTGTTCTGCTATCCTATAGTACCTGTTCAAACTCTTCGTACTAGTTCGATTATAATTTTGGTGTTGCCATCTAGTTCTTCAAAAGCTGCAACACTGACTATTTTCGTTTTCTTTGCGTAGAGCTCAAAAAGGCAACACTGAACATGTTGGTTTGCAGAGCCTACAGGTCCACCAGTGATGCCATTATATATTTTCTATATCTAGTGCTTGTTCGTCCTAATCAACGGCATAATTATTCTTTACTGTATAGTTCATTCGTGTTTTCCATTCCTGCTCAACAAGTTCTGGTATGATGCGGTTATAATTTGTATGTGGTTCATTCTTAGCTATGACACTAACTGCATGCCATTGTGTAGCTCACTGCAAATTCTGAGTCACCCAATGTCTCTTGCATTCCAGGAGATACCACTGCTTCCATATATATTTGCTGAAGTGACCTGGCTAGTTTATACTGAAATTCTAAGAAGCACTTTGTTTGATTGCTCATTTCATTGTTGGCATACTTGTCTAATGCTTGTTTGTCCTATTCTACAAGTTCACAAGCCACACTATTATATCTCGTATCTGGTTCTGGTTCGTCCTAGGCAACGACATAACTATCCTCTACTATATAGTTCATTCATGGTTTGCGTTCCTTCTCTACAAGTTTGTATTATGCAGTTATAATTCCTATCTGGTTCATTCTTAGCTATGAGTAGTTTGTCTTCTTTGTTGTATTAACTTGTTATTAGTTAGTTTCAGACTGCAATTATTGCTATCGTCACCAAAGAGGGGACTGCAAGATCATATCTCAAGGTGGTTTTACAATGTAGCTATCACACTCAAAGGGAGATGCAGTTGATGGATTGAGAAAGAAAATTGAGGACTCTGCTATCAACTTGATTCGCAACTGAAGTGCTGAATTTTCTTTCCCTTTTGTTCATATTTTGTATTATTTTAAGAAGTTTGCAGCTGATGTAATATCTAGATAACTCTCATAGGCCATGTAGGCATTTAGTTGACGCCGTCCACGCATGGTGACACCATAACTGCGCCAGCCAGGTCGATCAGGTTTCAGAATTACCGAAACTGTAACGATAACTGGCCAAAACAGTAACATGACAAAACAGTGATAGACCAAAACAACAATAGTAATTGGCTAAAACAGCAACATGCCAAAATAGTAACAGACCGGAACAGTAACGGGCCAGAACAGTAAAAAGCCAAAACAGTAACAAGCCAAAATAGTAACAGTCCAAGACAGCAATAGACCAAAATAGTAACAGGCAAAACAGTAGCAGGCCAAAACACTAGCAGACCAGAACAGTGGCAATCCAGCACAGTAACAGGCCATAATACTAATAGGCCTAAATAGTAACAGGCCTGAATAGGGCCAACCGGCACAGTAACGGGCCAGAACAGTAAAGGGCCACAATAGTAACAAACATGAATAGTAGATGGCTAGAACAGTAACGAGCCAGAATAGTAAAAGGCCAGAACAGTATCGGACCTTCTCAAAAGTGGGCCGTTCGTAGGTGGCCCATGACGAGCTGTGAGAACAGTGACGGGTTGACCGTGGGATTTAATGGAGCATGTTAACGGGCCGCACAGTATTCAAAAAGTGTGGGCTTTGGTAGGCCGAAACAGTAACAGCAATGACATTCGTGGACCGTTGATGGCCACATCTTTGGGCCCATTTCAAACATTGTCGGACGAAACAGTAATGGGCGGTAATCTTATTGGGCTTTCTTGATGGGCCGGCCCACTTAATTGTGAGCAGGCCTTGGCTGGGCTTGGCTTCTACCACGGTTTCCATGGCTGTTAACGGCGGTAACTAGTCGTTAACGATGTTTGCCACGTGGCATTTTGTATGACGTCAGCACTCAACGCCGCTGGCAAACAGATCTACAACGGAACAAGCTTTCGTGGCTGAAGGGTGCGATCCGCCATGGTCAGGAAAAAAACATGGTAGATTCTTTTGTGACGGGGCTTTTACCACGATGGGCATCCGTCGTAGAAGAGTTTTTAGCCACGAAAAAGGGCCTTCAACCACGAAAATCGTCCATTGTAAAAGCCAACTTTTCTTGTAGTGAAACGCTGCTTTCCTTAAACAACCAATATAATTTCCTAACCCTGGAGTTAGATAATATCGATTTGATGGTGGAATTATTCAAATTTTGCAGGAAAAAGCTTTCAGTGGAAGGGAAGATGAAGACCCAGGAATACATATTAGAGAGTTTGACGATTTGATGACAACACTTGGACCAAAAGGTTTGCCAAGAGATTTCTCTCGTCTAATTTTTTTCGTTGGTCTCTTAAAGGTAAAGCTCTAGACTGGTTATATTCTCTCCCGCTTCATTACATTAAATGTTGGGAAAACTGTATTGTCAAATTCATCAATAGGTTTAATCCTTTTAAAAAGGAAAGAAAAAAGCTTGTCCGAAGAAAGCCTAAACCTTCACTAGATAGAGTTGGAGCTTTCTTTTGAGTTGCATCTAGTTCAGTAGGTGCCCTGATAGTCGTGAAAGTCAAGCTGCTTCCTTCTCTCCTTGCAGTCGAGCCTATAGCCTATTCCTAACCTTGTTAATCCTTAGAGAATGAATGCAAGGTTTACTCTTCAGTCTTCGGTAGGAGGAGAAGTGGATTACCTTCATTGAAAAGGAAGAAGGCCGAGGGGATAGCAGCCTTCCTTCGGGCTTTGCCAATAGCATAGACAAGGATAGATTTGTGAATGAAACAAAAAAGGAATTAATAAAATAACTTAATGGTTCCACCGGGGCCCCACTCTCCAGTTTTTCATGGATAGCAGCGCCTAACCTACTATCAGCAACTCCGTTACGCATGACGTCTAGGCATAGAGTATGCCAACTTTGTCCATTGTCGAACTGATTCAAAATTAAGCTACGTCGGAATTCCCACAGTAGACCCCATTGAAGACGGGAGTGAGGTACAACAAGGCTATTTCCGTCCACCTTCTCATGGAGCCGTACGTGGACAACTTTCCTGGCTTCCCTAGAGGTTGTATTAAAGCCAGCTTGCCTAACAGCCTAACTGAAACTAGAAACAATACATGCAACTTTAGTCAGAATATGGAAGAAAACTACCCACAAGCCTAGGATAGATTCTTTGGAATGATCAATAGAATTCCTAATCATGGCTATTCTAAATAAACTATTGGCCATTTATTTTACCATGGTCTTAATAATCAAAGCAGAGAGTTGCTTGACTTATCAGTAGGAGGATCTATTAATACTTTAACTGTTAAAGCATGTTTCGAATTAATGTCTGCTAGGGCTAAGAATAATTATATATACAATCCTGATTTTGACACTAAGCTGGAAAAAGGGATGTTTCATATAAATCCTGATCTTATGCCTGAAGTACACAAAACAATGAAAGAAAAAGGTATACCTTGTGAACTTGTTAAGGAAAATAAAGTAGACTTGTTACAAGTTTTTACTGAAGAAGATGAAACTAGAAAAGTTTTTCAAGAATTAAAACATCGACAAGAAAAATCTCATAATAACCTACATAAGCATTTTCAAAAACATACAAAGATTTTGGCGGAACTCACAGAAAATTATGATGAGATTCACCAAGAAATAAAATTATTTCACAAGTATCTTAGTATGATTGTAACCCAATGTGAACAAATAGCATCTGGTTATCAAAATTTTATTCAAGATGATATAGATATTCCTGTTTCTACTAATGTTTGTTACAAGAAGAGGTGCAGTTGTTACAGGACCATTAGGACCACCAGAATATGAAGCTGAAAAAGAGCGAAAGGAGAAAGCCTTGCTCAAAGCAAGCCAAGAAGATGATACACTAGTGGATCGTCAAGATGAATCTGCTCAAGAAACACAAGATCAAACCAGGGAGGACCAAAATGATGCACATGATGACTGTTATGACTCTGATGCAGAGACGGTTGATCCAAGAGAAGAAAAAGAGACAAGCAATGAAGATGAAGTTGTTGTAGTAGAAAAGAAGAAAAGTGATAAGCAAAAACAAAAGAAAGCAACAAAAGAGCCTGACCCCCCACAAAAGGTAAAAGACAAGAATAAGAAAGGTGAGCAAAAGCTTCCTTATCCACATCGAAAAAATAAAGCACCGGATCAGGTAATCTATGATTCTTCCAAAAAGACACTTGGTGATCTTCGTGTAGAAATTCCATTTGCGGATGCATTAAAAGTTCCCACATATTCTAAATTCCTCTGTGATATTCTTAGTAGAAAGAAACAAATAACTAAAACTATTGCCATGGTGACTAGTTATCCTTCTAATGGGAAGCTATTGTCTAAATCGGGAGATCCCGGAATACCAACTATTTCATGCTCAATTGGCAAAACTGATATTCACAATGCCTTGTGTGATTTAGGTGCAGAAGTTAGTGCAATGCCATATTCCCTCTATAAAAAATTAGGATTAGGGGAGTATTCCCCTACAACTATCACTTTACAGATGGCTAACAAGTCTAGTAAACAACCCATGGGTATGATTGAGGATGTTCTACTTAGAATAGATGAGCATGTTATTCCCGCTGATTTTATTATTCTTGAGATGCCAGAGGATGAAAAATTATCCACAATACTTGGAAGACTTTTCCTTAGTACTGCAGGAGCATCAGTTGATTGTGCTGAGGGAAAATAATCTTCAATGTCTATGATGCTGAAATCATCCGGTATTTTCCAAAGAAGCTAGAAGCAGGAGATAGGTATATTCCACCGGCAAAACGAGTTCATGTGGTAAGTGCCTTTGATAAGGGGCAACCCAAGGTAAGAATTCGAGAACAGAGAAGGGGGTTGAGTTATTCGACCATTCTTAGTAAAATGCTTAATGGGAGTCAACCCATCACATCAATAAAATAAAATAAAGAATAAAATGTTCATCGCATTCCTACAACTTTTTCATTCTTGCGGAAGCGCGCCCGTGAAGATGCATCTATCAAAAAGTAGTAGAAACATTGACCGAACAAATGTAAAATAAATATAAAAATAAAAGTTTTAGTTTTACCTACAAAAACTAGCTTAATCATTTAGTTCAGATTAAAAAGTAAATCTCTAGTTAAGGAGAATAACTTAGGTAGTACTAGAAATCCTGCTCTATACATGCTATTATTGGTCGACAATTTTTACTGTCATTCTTTTGTCAAAAACAAGGTGTTTCGCTAAGTTTCAGGATAAGAAGGTATTCTCGAAGAAATAGAATTTATTTGATGGATACTGAAGGTTTAACGACCAACTATACGACGGGAATAAAAATTCCAGCCATATAGTTTGGCCATATAGATATCTTTGCTATCAACAAATTTCCTTTCAAAGGTACATAGGATTTAACGACCAACTATACGGCGGGAATAAAAATTCTGGCCATATAGATATCGATGCCTTCATCGAATTTCTTCTCAAAGGTACTTATGGTTTAACGACTAACTATACGGTGGGAATAAAAATTTCAGCCGTATAGTTCTGGTCGTATAGATATCCATGCCTGTTTTAGAAAATTTATCTCGAGGATACAGAAGGTTTGACGACCAACTATACGGCAGGATCATTATGACTTGGCTGTATAGTTGCGTCCGTATAGCTGTGTTCTAGCATAAAGAAATCCTAGTTAGCGGCGGCGCCACAACTTTATGGCAAGAACTACATATCCCGCCTGTATAGTTGTGGTCGTATAGTTCGACCCGACCTTATAATCGTGCCGGGGTGGCTAGGTTTCTTCTCCCTCCTCACTTTTTCTCTCATATTCTCTCTCCAAACCTCTCAAAGCCCACGTCGAACTCTTAATTCTTCGCTGATTTCGTTCGTTTGAGTGGGGGAATCAATAGATCGTGCATCAAGATGAACAAAAATGGTAAATTTTTTCGCAAGAGCAAGCACCAATGTGGTGAGAGTTCGGGGAAATGGGCCGAGATCAACCCCAAGTTGGCCATAGTTTCATCAAGGAGGATGTTTCCCACACGTTGGGCCGATGATAGCTTTCTTACCGCGACAGGGTTGAGGGCGGACTTCGACCTCATATGTGAAAATTCAAGGCTAGCACTATTCACCTATGCAAGCCACAATACCTATGCCGAGCTCACCTATGAGTTCCTTGCCTCCTTCTATGATGACCACAGAGAGAAAGGTAATGCATGCACGGTAAGCTTCACGAACAACCAGCAACATTATGAAATAACTTTCCAACAATTTTGTGATGCTTTTGGTTTACCTCACGATGGGGAGCCAACTATTACAAACTTGTATAGCATCTCAAGTGGAGAAACTTGGGAGGTTACTTATGTTAACGGTGGTAAGAAATTCTACCAGAAGAAGAGGTCCACCATTCAGAACCCAACAATTTGCTACTACGCCTTGTTCCTTGCCAATACACTACTGGGAAGAGGAGATACCGGCTTCATGACCAATGTGGACATGGCCATGATCACCAAGGCACTCTTCCCCAATGCACCACAAAGCCCCAATCCTGCAGCTCTACTCATCCAACACTTTCGTCACTAGAGCAACAAGACGAAAGGTGACATTCGCATTGGTGGATTGCTAACCCACCTTGACCATGCATTAAATATTACATTACCTATTGTGCAACCTGACAGCTCCAAACTTATGGATGTCAAGTATTTAACTGCTTGTGGCTTCCTTGGTGTTTACCAAGCTAACAAGAGGCTCTAAGCATATCAGTTTGGTTATCTTGGTGATGCACAGGGTGAGCAGGTTCTGTTGCCCTGTCCACAAGCCTTCTCGATTGTGGAGAAGGACACTTGGATCCTCACCAAGGATCAAGTGATGGAGATCATGGCTGGACTCTAGCCTGATCAAGTGGAAGATGAAGAAGGAGAGCAGCAGGATGAGGATGAGCAGGAGCATGAGCCGGAATACAACCTTGCTTGGGAGGGACAGCCTTGCTTGGGGGATCCTGGGACCCATGGCCCAATCAGCCGCAGCAGGGGTTCAACTATGTCCCCTATCAAGAATTTTAGCAGCTCAACCAGCATATTGGGTAGATCGACCACACTCTACAAGGAGTGAATGAAGATGTGACTGCCTTAACTCAAAACTTCAGTCACTTCATGACCTACTTCCCCAACTAGTTCCAACAGTACCCGCACCAGCCATCGAATGATGGCAACAACTGAGCCTGGCAATTGCCTAAGCTTGGGGGAGGTTTAAAAGCCTCCAAACCTTGCATTCATATTTTATTTCTTCTTTTGATTTATTTTACTTCTTCAAAATTGCATGTTTACTTTAAGTTTGCATTAAAATACAAAAACATTAGTTGTAACTTTATTGCAAATTTTTTTCTTTGTTTCTCTTGAAGATTGCTCAATTTCATGTGACTTGGCAATAGGGAAATATAGAGGGGGTTCGAGTCAAGTACGAGAACGAAGCAAGAAAGAGGAGGTATCACATTCCTTTCATAACCTTTTCTACAACTTTAAATTGATCCTGCAATTATTTACTCGCTTGCACTGGAGTCAATCCCCACTTAGCTTGCTATCCTATAAATTCTATTCCTTTTCTAGTGTCTCCTTTTTAGCTTAGAAACAATGAGCAATGAACTTGGTTAAAAATATTTCCTACACTTTCACAACAATAAAAGCATCCAAAATATGACTTGAGTCCATGTTTATCCCAAAGGATTTGATTCTAGAACTACTCCATCACATTTGAGCTTAATGTAAATAGACTCGATAGCACCCTTGAATGAAATTGTTTGACAAAATGGATGCTTCGAAGTAGTAGAGATCATGCCACTACTTTTTCTAATAATTACCATAAGATATTGCTTTACGCATGTCATTACAACACTTTCGTGCTCCATGGGGAACCATTAACTCCACTGGCCAACGAACGATCCAAAAGTGGAAAACCAGTTGATTTCGGCTATTGAGTTATGTAAAGGTCTGTAGCAGCAATGCTATGATGGGTAAACTTTTAGTCTCCCCATGGTTTCACGTTGCAAGTGAAGTTGTAGTACTCCTCTGACCCACTATTGCTCAACAATTATTTATTGACATGGTCACGAGTGCACAACACAGTCCCAATTAACATGTTAAAAACAATGGCATGATCTCTCTATGAAAGAGCTGAAGTTTTTGAAAGGTAGGGAAAGGAAAAAGGTGCTTTGAGAGTCTTGAAATTTTGACATGGGAATAGATGAGTTGTTCTTAAATTGAATGTTCTTGGTGCCAACTTGAGCACTCTTAATTGATTAAAAAACAAGAGCAAAAACTTTTCATCTCTCAACAAAGAGAGACACCAAAAGAATTTTCTCACTTTCCTAGCTAAAATTTTGACACTTGCTTGAGCATATGATTTATTTGCTAGCAAGATATACGTGGTTAGGAAGTGGACTCAGTGCAATCTTTTGAACACTTGTATGATCATGTTTAAGATTGCAAGAATTGTGAAGAAAAGAATTTGACACCAATTCGAGCTTGTAAGTTCTTTTATTTCAGTCTCAAATCTCTGCTATTCTTCCTTATTTTCTTATCTCTCGAGGGCGAGCAACATCTAAGCTTGGGGCAGTTGATAGCTGCGAGATTCGACATATTTTTTATGGTTTTTATTGATAGTTTTCTTCTGGATTTGATTGTTTTCTAGCTTTAGTTAACGCTAATACTTAGGTAGCAAACAAAACTTGGTTTTCATGTGTGTTTCCGGTTCTGAACATCAACATAACGTTTTAACAAGGGAAACACAATATTCAGGCGAAAACAAGCAAGTCTCTCTTTGAAAGCAATCAAGGGACGCAAATAGACGCTATAATGAGCAACTATACGGCGGGAACATTTTTTCGGCCGTATAGTTCCCGCCGTATAGCTGCCGCGCCTCTGTCTTGTCAAAAGGGACAACTTGTGTGAAGAGGCTAGACGCTAAATCATAACACAACAACCGCCATCCCATATAGAGAGGAGAAAGAAGAGATTTAGAGAAGAAGGGGAAGAAGTTCTTCATCTCGCTCCACGATCTTCGACCTCCTAGTCATCACACCCCCATAGCCATTACTTGTACTTGAGAGAGATAGATCTTCACCTTGCAAGATTAGGGTTTGAGATTGTTTCTTCCTATCTTGAATTATGTTGGATTACTTTTCTATTCCTATTGTGGATCTCCACGGTAACATCAAGAAGAACTCCCTTTATGTAATTGTATCGATGATGCTTTCTTCTCTCATGTGTGAGTAAGTTCCTTGGGCATGGGAGATGTAAGGGATTGGTGACATGTGATGTGCCTCCATATATTTTCCATTAGTTTGTGATTGATTTTAATTATATATTATGTGTGCTTGGCTATCTGTGGGATGTCTATGCTTGTTGTCAAATTAAGGGCCCAAACAACATGATGCTTTGTTCTACATAGATAGGATCTTGTTCACTAGCAGACCGGCGACCCCCGAGTGACACGGGGATACCAATGGAAAACTAGTAGACTCGAGGATAATGAGGAACCACCGTGCTTATTGCATTAGTCCGATCCAAGGAGCTCAATTGCTAAGCAACCTGAAGGGTCTTAATCGTCTAGTGTCTGACCATGGTTTTGGTAATAGACTAGTAGGATTATTGAAGTTGGGATGAAATCTACCAAGAGGAGTTCCGGCTAATTATGGGTTGCTCGCCTACACATATACTTATAAGATTACAATTGTTACACTTATCACTCGTCCACCTGGCATAGTCACTATCACCATGAATGGTATCTCCCCACGCCTTCTTTGTCATCTACAGAAAACAACAAACAACCAAATCGTTCTTTACTTTTATGCTTTTTATTTCTGAAGTTTACATTTTAGTTTTATTTAAATACATCCAGTTTAATCCAAATTCCATTCTCATTTTCACACTTGTAGTCAATTCACTCGAAGACCTGTGACAACTTTGGGTGTGATAGAGACTTCACTCATAAACACTTACCTTTGGGCTCCCTGTGGGATCGACATCTATACTTCGAAACTAGCTACAAACGATCTGTGCACTTGTAGACATCACATGCCGGTGCAGTCCTTCTTGCATACTAAATAGGGGTCAAACTCCCGGATGGCATGCACGATGTTGACGAAGAGTTTTTGGCTCAACCTGAAATGGCACCTAAACACGGCCTCTTCGTGCAGTGGCTTGTCAGCATACAACATGCAGTAGCCCTCCACTCGCTGCCTTGCTTTGCACTTTCGACGACCTTTTGCCGAGCCTCCACGCTTCGGCGCTGCAGTCTGCGTGTACAGCCGGGCCAAGGAGGTAAGGATCTGCATGTGCTCTTCATCTTCGGTGCCTGCGGTGGTCTCTTCCACCAGCAATAGGACAAACATATCCTCGTTGTCGGAGTCCATGGCCGAATAGGCAAAACGCCAAACACTTCGCGGGCGAGGTGGCGGGCACTCAGAACAAAATCGAGCTGCGGTGAAGGCGGGACGGTGAAACGAGGCCTAGGCGGAGGGGAAAGGATGCGGCGGAGGCGGCAGACCTATCTACAGGCATGGTTTTGCCTTGGCATGGTGGGACCTTGCCGGCGACGACATGGCGGCAACAAAATCTCTCTACCGCGCAAGAGCTGAGTCGGGGTGGAGAATGGGGTTGTCTCGCTGACAGGGTTGGCCCACCTCCTTTTTGCTGCGTCCAGCATTCCCAGACGGTTCACAGCACCATGGGTTCGGCCTGGGAATGCCATATGAAAGTTTGGCGAAATCCGGCGGAATTCGGCATCTTGGCAACACGACTAGGCGAAATTTCGTTGTTCGGATGAAAACATTACCCTGGGAACGCGAGTGGAAATGCTCTAAGCGCACCATCTCTTCTTTTATTCCTTTCTAGGAAGAAATCCAATCCCATTCTGGGCCGAAATCTGCCGATAAAAAATTCAGATGGATGCGACTCCGGTCTAGGAATTACCGAATTCTGTTTGCTAAATTTTTGAAAGTCGCCCAAACTTCGTCTGAATTGAGCAAATTCCGTACTAGTTTAGGTGATCGCATTATATTATATGCGAGTTCATACATATTTTGTCAAATTTGGACATATACCCGAATTCGATTTACATTAGGCTAAAAAATATAATAACACTCGGGGAAATCCTAGTTCGTGTTGAGGCGAAGGTAGAACACTATTTAGTCGTTGTTGTCACCATCGTCATTGCTCGGCGGCTGGTAGTGGCAGACCTGACTGGGGTCGCCTTTGCGCCACTGCTACGATGAGGGACCCGACCCGCCCTTGTCTTCATTGGAGTCGTCGAGGACAATGAGCGGCGCACGCTATCGATGGCGAGCGGCGTGTGTGGCCTCGCGCTCGGCCTGCTCCTGCAAGCGACAGACACGTTCGGCCTCCTCCTGCTCCCATTCCAGCGTGGACCAGGCGCACACGATGGTGGCCATCATCTGACGCCTCCATATCCATCTTGAGGAGGAAGTCGTCCTCGGCATCCAGCGAGACCCACTTCGCGAGCTCCCTCTTTGGCGTGCGCAACGCCCCACCGATGTCCTGCTCCATCTTCAGCCTGACGAGGTGAAGATGGCTGCTCGACAACTATGGAGCGTGTCGCTCGTTGATGACAAGCCCACTGGAGAGCATGCGCGGTGTTGAGCGTGGCGGGGATTCGGGCACCGGCTTCACTGACCGGAGCACTACCGTGCTGCACGTCAGGTGGAGTCGCGTGGTGCTGACCCAGACGAGTGCGAGGCCCGGTGTTGATGAGTAGGACGACGGGCCGACCATCCTCCTTGGCATCCATAAGCTCCCCCGGCACCGCGAGAATGACGGAGGCGAGTGCTGCGGGTACCCCAGCTACGGGTTGTTGTCGGCCATGATGTGCTCAAGGACGGCGGCGAGGGTGCGGCTAGGCGCACTCCACCAACGACGCTGACCAGCGGCATTGTTCCACACTAGCGTCGGGCCTCTGCCCTCGTGGTAGGCCAGCCAACGCTTGCGACGCTCATGGAAGTACTCATCCCAGAATGCCTTGTTGCCGGTGTTCTGTTGCTCCTCCTCGTCCATGCCGGCAAGGGCCACCTGGATCTCGTCGATCCGTTCGTCTCCTTCCAGCACTAGCAGCACGGGTATGCTGTGGGTGCTGAGATTCTAGGTTAGAGGGCACCGAAAATCCGATGACATCGGGTAGCCAGCCTCATGGAGAAGTCGCACCTCCCATGGCTGGAGCGAACGTCGGCCAAAGCCTTTAGCTTTCGTAGGGTCGGAGGAGAACCTCTTCGTCGTTGCTTCCTTTGAGGTTTTCTTCACCTAGAACTATGTAAATTGGGGAAGTGAAGGTCTATGGTCTAAAATGGCAAGGATGGCCGACATTTATAGCCATTTCAGGAAAGAGCGATGAGGGGGAGGGGTGTAGAGGCAGGAGGACAAGCAGGAATTGGCAAGCTATTACACCTCGCATGGGGGATTGGATAGGCGGTCGTTGCTCTGCCTGCCAGTCCAACGCGGGCGCCGAGACGATGTGGATGAAAACGCCATTCACTTACTGACAAGGCAGGGCCACCAGCGCAAAAAATCCTGTTGTTTCATCTTGATCCGATGTTCCCAGATGACACCTAACGTGTTGGGTTCAGCCTGGGAACGCTAGATGAAAGTTGGTCCAAATCCAGCGAAAATTTGGGTCCTGGTTGTTGGAAATATGACCTAGAAGAAAATAATAAAGGATGTTTATTATCATACTTCATTAGTTCATAATAGTTTTATACCATGCTATAACTGTGTCAATCGGAAATATTGGTACACGTGTGGTATGTAAACAAACCAATTCCCTAGTAGTCTCTATTCAACTAGTTCATTGGTCAACTGATGATCCCAAGGTTTTCTGATCATGGGCATTTAGGTCAACTGACAATGAGGTCACATCATTAGTGAATGATGTGATGGGCATTACTCAATATAAGTATTGCAACACGATCAAGTCACAAAGTTCATCGTTGCAATAATTAGAAACAAAGTATCCTACTCCTTAGACTGTGAGGTCATATCTAATCACTATCACCTGAGGTTTCCTTGACTGCATCAACTCTCACACAGTAACAAGGTGATCATAAATGTGTCTATTAGGTATTACAAAGGGATATGTTGAGGTGTATGCATCAAAATCGGGTTTTGTTTTACTACGTGATGGGAAGATACACCAGGCCCACTCGGTGAGATTACATCCATAAGATGTACATGGTATGACTAGGTCATGAGGATCGAATATCACGGGAACGAGTTGAGTTGCACTTGTCGGTAACGATATTAATCAAGGTATAGTAGTACCGGTGATAATATCTCGGACAAGTGGGGTATCAAAATAACAAATGGAATGGGACTCGACATTTATGGTTCAAATGACATTAATATCATGGAATGCACATGCGTAATTATGGGTATCCATATCCCGCTAATGATCATTGATACGAGAAGCATATCGATCATGTATATGATCTTCCTGAACTATAGGGTAACACACCTAAGTGTTCTACGATGCTTGGAGATCGTTTTGGAATCATCGGGATCACTAGAAGAAAGAGAAGAGAAAGCTAGAAGTGTTCTGTGAGAGAACCGAAATCGTTCTGGGAGGATCCAAAGTAGTTCAGAGTGATCCAAAAGGTGTTTCGAGTCAAAGGGAATATAATAATATGTATTTTATATTATTATTGGAATTATTATTAAAATAATATTTAAAATTAAATTTATTGGGGAAGCCCACCTTATTAGGCCAACTCCTAGAAGGAGTGACCATATAGGGCAGCCGCCCATGAAAGGGCAAGGGGGTCGCCGCCACCATGGGCTAGGGCGTGCGGGGTGGGGGCCCACCCCAGTCGCCGGTCGGCCATGGCGTGGCACGCGGGTGGGGCCCACCCAGCCACCCCCTTGGCACCTCCTCCTCCCTCTCGTTTAGTCCCATCCCGAGACCTTGCAAGGTGGAGTCCCCTCCCTTACCCTATATAAGAATGGGCCTATGGGAGGGAGAAAAGACACAACTCAATACATATTTTATAAGGTGGTTTCCTTAGGAAATCTATCTCTCGTTAGCTCTCATGCTCGCGGTTCTAAGAATAATTGTCAACATGGAAGTATCTCCAGCACGTTGTCGCGCTATTGGATACCTGGTTCCATAAGGTCTACTTCCGGTATCACTGCTAGATCAAGAAGAACGGGAGTCATCGCTGAGCACTAAAGTGTGCAAAATTACGAAGGTGCTGCCAGTTGTGGCACCTGGATTTTCGTGCGAGGAGCAACGCGACCTTGACATTGGCTACGTCATTCGACTACATCATCCACATTCCCATGAACTTTAAACACTTTCGGTCTACAAGGGTATGTCACCGAGCCCTTCTCCGTTAAATCTTTACTCCTAGATAGATCCTGGCATTTGGTGTTGCGCTAGTTAAGAAAAAATATTGTTTTCTTCTGCATACCATGTCAGTGGTATCAGATCTGATCTATGCGTAGTATTGCTTGTACGGTTAGAATACATATTGAATATGGGCATTGATCCTATAGTTGTTACCCTCTCACTTGCACTTGTTTATATCATGGCATTGTTTGATGAAGTGGCTTGCACTGATCTTACGTGAGACTTGTTCCGCGCTCAACATATGGCTTATACCATATAAGTGCCTAGAGGGTGTCTATCTCTCTTTCAGTAGTTGATATAGCATTTGCAATGGAGAGGACCGAAAGGGGTGTCATACAGACAATTGTTTGATCAATATTGTGGTTGGAAGTTTGTAGGTAAGAAACAGTTCTATCACGAAATCCCTAGCAGCCATGTAAAACATGCAAAAGATAAAGTAGAGGTGTCTAACTTTATTTTGGAGGGGCCATGTGCTATGGTCATGGTCGTGGTTAAGGTAAAGTAGTTTACTTTTCTATTACTAAGTTGTACAGTAATAGTCATCTTCTTGATGAACGACAAGCTGGTGGCATCGTGGACTTGGCGCCGTACTGGTGGCCAAGATGGATATCATGCCGGAGTGCTTGGTGGATATCATGGTGCACATAGAAGGACCATATCATATCACTATAACTGTATGTGATGTTAATCCTTTATGCATCTTACTATTTGCTAATATTAGATACTCGATGGCAGCACTATATAAGATGGTCTCTCAATTAATACCAATAAAGGTGTTCTCCCTTAGTGTGCACCACTAAGAAAGTTCTCCCTTATGAAGCACGCCGTGATGATTGATGGCCTTGAAATATAGCCATCTACGTCCATATAGTTGAAGAAATATCTTTGAAGAAATATCTCTCTACACCCTTTCACTAATGCCTAATGATCAAAGGGGTATGCAATCCTTTCTTGCTATATTTCCCTGTGCAGATAATGACGTTTGATGATGGGAATCACTATATTAAAGTCAAAGATACGAGATTTCCAACAACCCAAAGAAACCAGGAGTCGTGAAGTGGAGTCAGACACTTTAACGACCAACTATACGGCGGGAATAAAATTCCGGCCATATAGTTCCGGTCGTATAGTTGCCATCGACACCGCTAGGTAAAATAGAACAACTTTCATGAAGGGACCCCTATATAAAGAGGCCTCAGGCGATGAGAAAAGCCATCCTAGCTCCTCTCAGATCATCAGCCGCCTCCAGATCTCCATCCACAACACCGAAGAGCCGCCGGAGGAATAGACTTAGATCTAATCTCCAAACCCTTCTCCACCACCATAGCCATATTCCACCACTTGTAATAGTAGATCTCATCTTCGATTGGAGACATTGTAAGACTATTTGCTATCAATCTCATTACCACTACAATATTTGTGATAGTTGATCTCATCTCTATGTGTGAGTAATTCTCCTTGGGCTAAGGGCTTCGGCCTAGCCATGTATCTTTTGTGCATGTTACTGATCATAGATTGGATCATGTATTAGTTTGTATGACATGATGATTATTGTATCCTCTCTTTCCTCAATCCAAGGACTTGTCAGGTACCCAAGACCCCGAGGATTGAGCCAGGTATAGGGAGTATGAGTAATGACTAATTTGTAGGTTGGGAACCCTAGTGAAAGAAGGGGTAGTACGGCTGTATGTGAGGGATTTACTTGGGATTAACAGTGACGTCACTATACATATCATTAGTTCTCTTTCTTCTAGGGATGAGAATAGTAGGTTATTGCTATAAGCAGTTGCGGAGGCAATATCAATTATGGATGCACTACCTACATATAATTTATCTTGCTCTAACAATTACATGCATACTTTATTTTTATCTTTTATTCCCATCAGATGTTTTGCACAGCTACAGGTGAAACCGAACGCCCTAGGCCCTCTCTCTCCATCATCGACAACAACAAAAGACGCAAACTCTTGGTCCGGTAAAAACACAAAAGGAATTCTAAAACTCCCGAAGGTCCATTAAAGTAACTTCACTAGGATTCTGCTTCCCGAGGATTCAATAAACCTCGGTCTACTAGGGAAAAAGATCTATACTACATCCGTAATCCGGATGGAAGGTATCAATGATCGAGTGTTAGACATATCGACGTTCACATATGGTGACTGTAAGCCATGTTGCACAACAAATACACTTAGGTTAAATTGGCGAGTCTAGCATGTACAGATATGGCCTCGGAACACAAGAGATCGAAACATCGAGCATGAGTCACATGAATGATATGATCGGCACCACATTATCACTTTTGCAACTATATCATCGGGAGTGATGATCAGAGGTGGTGTAGTGAATTGGGATCGTGTAATCACTAAAACCGTCTTAGGGATGATAGTTTTAGTGGGAGCTATAAATTTGAACTCATATTATGAACTTAGTCTAAATAACTCTCCAAATATCCTTGTAGATTTTGTCCATTCCCAACATTCCAGACATTTTTGGGTCTTTCTTTTAATGGTGAGAAACTTAAACTAGATGGGTCAAACTTCACCAATTGGTATTACCAACTCTTGAGGGATGTCCTCACTAGGAACAATATTCTCTATGTCCTATGAGAACCAATAGGAGATTTCCCCAAATACTTCATGGGTGAGAATTATCAAGCTCGTCGTGACACTTTCGTGACGATCAAGTACACCATAATTCATGCTATGGAGTCTGGCCCGTGGGTACACTTTCACGAAATCAAAGCATATAGTATGGTCGATGGACTGAAGGCGATGGTTTTGTCACAAGTCAGGATCATGAAGTATGAGTACATGAATGAGTTTCTTTCAACCAAGATGCAAGAAAATACCTACTTTGAGAGCGACTTGGATATCATAGAAGAGGTTCATGAGCGCCTTGTGGGTGTCATGGGCTACTGGTTGATGGAGCTTTGCGATAGATGAGGTGTTGCATTCTCTTCCTCTTAGCTACAAAGATGTCATCAGGGGCTATGTCATGGAAGGGATATCATATGCCTTTCATGAGTTCATGGCTAAGTTAAGAACTAAGATAGTAGAGCCCATTGCAGGGGATGTCATCGACGAAGAAGGTACATATTTTATATACAAGTTATAAATGTTTTTCCTACAAACACTTATTGCAGTTTACTAAGTATTTGATACTTGTTCTATTTTATGAAAGCATGACCGTATGATTGAGAGTCGCTGGAATAAATGAGGTGACAATGGAGGGTTGATAGCAAGCAAGGTGTTTGATGGTCAACGACATTCTCCCTCTACACCTATCATTCGGCTTAGTTTAAAGATTTGAATAAAAGTTGTGTAATCGTTAAGTGTGTGAACTTATTAGCGTGTCTTGCCTTTTGCGATACGGTTATTCATATAAATGAGATACAAGTTAGTTGTTCTGTTTCTATGCATAATATCTTTTATGGTCACATTACGGTTATGAATGTGTTGTTCTTATCGTTATCTAAATTGTAGTACTCCCTCCATCCCAAAATAAGTGACGTGGATTTGTCTAGATTCACATGTATCTAGACGCATTTTAGTATATAGATACATCCTAATCTAGGCAAAACTAAGTCACTTTTTTAGGACGGAGGGAGTAGTTTAAGCATTTATAAGCATCTAAAAATGCCGAAATATATTGAAACTTAATAATGACATCGTTTTGAATGACACTATGGTTTACGTCATATTGGTAGGTTCATTTTTATGAAACATGGAGTCTTTAGATACTTGATCTTTTGACTTACGCAAACCATGACTCACTGGATGAGACGACTAAAACTCCGCGTTCTCATAAAACAGATTGTAGATTAAATTGTTAAATATCATGCATGATGATTATAATTCAACCATATAGTGGATATCATTATTTTGTAAGCTTCTTTCTGGATTTAAGAAAATGTGTGTATTTACTAAATGAAACATGAGTCTGAAACCATATGATATGCTCAAAATATTTCGGAATGAAGATGGGTATTAAATTAACAAGAATATCAAAGTCTCTATGTTTAATCAAAGTGATAGCATATTTGAGTTTTGGCATAAGGACTTGTGAAAGATATTTTCACAAATTATGGTGTTTGGATGCTTCAAACGTTGATGTGTCTAAGTATTATAATCATATTGTATTAGATACCATATGGTCTAGAAATTATCTCTTACCAGATTACCATTAGAATTAGATTTATAGATTAAAACAACAAACACTCACTTTAGAAAAGAGAAATCATCTAAGATTCGTGGAAACAACACCATATGAGTTATGGCATGTTTGAGTTTCTAGAACTTTGATTTATGCGATAATTAAAGATTATAATGAATAAAATCTATATAGTGTATTCTTAGGTAACTGTGAATACATCTTCCACAACTTAGAAAAAAGGGCAAACCTACTGTTTCCTAACACATTGTTTTCTCGAGAAGGAGTTGCCCGATGAAATTGTTGGTGGAAGAAAGTGAAAGCTCAAAACAAGGTTGTAGACCTTATCTCTAAATGTCGAGTAGCGCAACGGAATATGTTCCGAGAACTGAACTCTACAAATAGAGGAGAAACAGATGATAATGATCATGACGTTTCAACTAATACTTTTACTGAAGAAAGTAGGATTTCAAAACACATTCTGCCTCTTTGCGGAAATATATTATTAATTCACTTGTCATGTTAATGGAACAAGACATACCTATGAACTACGAAGAAGCGATGGTGGAATTCAGTACGAGAAATGCTTAGGAGTCATGAAATCTGTTTTAAGTTACATTTGAGATTGCAAAAGTAAAAGGTTACTTGATCTTATTAAGTAAGGATGTTACTTGATATTCCCAAATAACTGCAAAGTTATAAGGAAGAAATCAAACTTAAAGGAAGACCTAAAAGCTCGATTTGTCACAAAGTATCTTTTAACAAATTCAAAGTTTGAATACAAGTGTCACGATGCTTGAGTCTGTTGGATTTACATTAACAATTCATAAATCGATGGAAGGTTGTCAAAATTGAGTGTTCTTCGATGACAAGATTTAAAAAGAGTTGTAATTGGTACAACAAGTAGGGATTTTTGTTAATCATATAGATGCTAGTGTCTCGTAGCTAGAAATTCTCGATTTGATAGATGATCAAAGAATTTTGGAGTTGCCAAGATTATCAAGAAGACCTGCACTAACATGAAATTGAGTGGGGGCTAAATAGCTTGCCTGAACCTTCATATGTAGATGACATATTTTGACTAGGAGCTAAGCGAATTCCCTGATCTCATATGTAGATGACATATTTGAGCGGGAGCGTGACAACATTCTTATTTATGTGGATGACATATGGTGAATGATATAATTGGTATTAATAGTTATTTAAGATAGTAAATATTTTATGGATGAAGTTCAACATATATTAAACATTCGAATCTGTCGAGATAGATTGATATGTTTGATGAACATTTAAGTAAAATGTTTCCTGAATAGATTCTGAATTAATTTGTTGACTTTGTTCTATCTACTTGATCATTCCATAGATTCCTTCATCGAGATCTTGGTCCTTGCTAGGCTTACTTGTGTAAATAAAAGTTCATAATGTCCTATTTTCGATTCTAAAGTAGTTCATAATAGAACAAGCAAGAGGTTCTTACTTGTGAAACTAAGATAAGCATTGAGTTAATCTCAGTATTACAACAAAGGTTAAAACGGAAGAAAAGGAGACACTCTTCATCCCCTATTCTAGATCATAGGTTCTTCCATATAACCATATTGTATACTCGACGTGATGTGACCCAAGTTTTTGGTTAGAAGAACAAGTTCTTAGTTATAAGAACATGTTTTGAGGTGATTCCTGAGTAAATCACTAAACCAAAATTAAGTTTATCCTGAAGTTGAAAGGGGTGTGGTTAGGCATCGAAGTTGCATACTATGCATTTTCAATTAAATCTACATTGACGTAGAAGTATGTAGCTACTTCTGAAGTGGCAAGTATAAAAGCTTTTGGCTTATGAAGTTCAACTTTCAACTGAGTGTGTTTCCAGTTTACATGCCTAAAGTGAAAGTCCACTTGACTGAACAACTGTCATTCTAGACACTAGGAAACGAAGTCTCATTCTGCCGCCAAACATATACTTAAAGAATCTTATGAGATAATAGGATAATGTCAAATTAGATAACATTAAACAATTTGCAAAGAACTTACGGATCAGAAAGATACAGATCATTGGCGAAACATTTTCCATGAGCAAACATGAACAAAACCACACTATGTGATATGATGTTTATGATTAGTAACAAATGCAACTAGATTATTTGTACTCTAGTGCAAGTGGGAGACTGTTGGAAATATGCCCTAGAGGCAAATAATAAATGATGTTTATTATCATATTTCATTAGTTCATAATATTTTTTATATCATGCTATAACTGTGTCAATCGGAAACATTGGTACACGTGTGGTATGTAAACAAACCAAGTCCCTAGCCTCTATTCAACTAATTCATTAATCAATTGATGATCAAGGTTTTCTAATCATGAGAATTTATATAAATTGACAATGAGGTCACATCATTAGTGAATGATGTGGTGGACATATAACTAATATAAGTATTGCGACATGATCAAATCACAAAGTTCATCATTGCAATAATTAGAAGCAGAGTATCCTACTTCTTAGACCCTGAGACCATATCATATCTAATCACTACCACCTGAGTCTGCCTTGACTGCATCAACCATAACACGATAATAGGATGATCATAAAGGTGTATATCAATTATTACAAATGGATATATTGAGGCGTATGCATCGATATCGGGATTTGTTCTCCCGTGTGATGAGAAGATACACCCGGCCCACTCGGCGAGATCATATCCATAAGCTGCGCAGCGTATGACTAGGTCATGAGGATGGAATATCATGGGAACGAGTTAAGCAGCACTTGTCAGTAACGAGATTGAACAAGGTATAATGATACCGATGATTAGATCTCGGACAAGTCAGGTATTGAAGTAACAAAGAGAATTTGACTCAACGTTTATGGTTCAAATGACATATCGTGGAATGCATAGGTGTCATTTTGGGTATCCAGATCCCGCTAATGATCATTGATCCGAGAAGCATCTCGATCATGTTTGTGATGTTCCCCAACCATTGGGTAACACACTTTAAGGGCTCTATGATGCTTGGAGATCGTTTTGGAATCATCGGGATCACCTAAAGAAAGAGAAAAGAAAGACGAAAGTGTTATGTGAGAGAACCAAAATCATTCCGGGAGGATCCGACGGTGATCCGAAAGGTGTTTCGGGTCAAAGGGAATTTAATAATATGTATTTTATATTAATTATTGGAATTAATACTAAAATAATATTTAAAATTAAATTTATTGGGGTGGCCCACATTATTAGGCCAACTCCTATAGGGAGTGGCCCATATAGGGAAGCCGCCCCATGAAAGGGCAAGGGGGCATCGCCGCCTTGGGTTAGGGTGCACGGAGTCGGGCTCCACCCCAGCCGTCGGTAGGCCATGGCATGGCGCACGTGTGGGGCCTACCTATCCGCCTCCCCTTGGCGGCCCCTCCTCCTTCTCGTTTAGTCCCACCCCTGGGACTTGGCAAGGTGGAGTCCCCACCCTTCCCCTATATAAGAAGGGGCCAATGGGAGGAAGAAAAACTCAATACATATTTCCTAAGGCAGTTTCCTTAGGAAATATCTCTTTCTCTCTCGTTGGCTCTCCTGCTCGCGGATCCAATAAGAACTGCGCGTATGAGAGAGATGACATATCGTCGGCACGCTATCGCGCTGTTGGGTCCCTGGTTCCATAAGGTACACTTCCGCAATCCTGGCTGGATCAAGGAGAACGGGAGTCATCGTTGAGCACCAAACGCGTGCAAAACCATGGATGTACTGTCAGTTGTGGCACCTAGAGCATCGTGCGAGGATCAACGCGGCCTTGAGGTTGGCTATGTTGTTCGACTACATCATCCATGTTTCCATGAACGTTAAACAATTTCGGTCTACAAGGGTATATCACCAAAACCTTCTCCATTACAACATTACTTCTAGATAAATACTAGTATTTGGTGTTGTGCTAGTTAAGAAAAAATATTGTTTCCACCTACGTACCCCTTCACTAGGAACATGTGTGGGCAAAATTTTGTTTTCTGGATGAACAAAATTCCTAGGAAGACCCTCCTGGGAATGCTAGTGGAGGTTCTCTAAGGATTCATTTAATTCTTTGGGCCTTGTTTATTTCTCACTTATTCGCTAGTGTATTCATGCCATCATAGAGAATTATTCCAATTGTCGTAGCCTGTTTACCAATCCGGGTTTGGTAGGGAAAATCCCAAAATATCTCGCAAATTATCTTATTTTTGTCTAGATTAAAAGATCTCCTTCATAGTA
Organism: Avena eriantha; assembly: GCA_910589775.1. Lineage (NCBI taxonomy): Eukaryota > Viridiplantae > Streptophyta > Magnoliopsida > Poales > Poaceae > Avena > Avena eriantha. The sequence continues at coordinate 179,794,422 of OU342744.1, read as the reverse complement.
GAGTATATTTGTGGAAGAGTATTTGTGGGGATTAGAGAGTATTGGATGATCACCTAATCCACTCCCATCCCCAAACCTTTAGGGTGTAAAAATAAGAGAAGTAAACAAGGCATTAGGAGGAGGAGGGGCAGATTAGATTGTGTAAGGACTATACTTTGAAATTTACTCGACCGACTCTGCATTTCTAACATGCATGTGTAGGGTGTTGTGGTGCACCGTTGGGTGGTGGGAGCGACATTTTGGTAAATACATCAGCAACAACTATACTCCCACATCAGTGTCGATCTTCTCAGCGATGCCTTAGAATTGATAGCAACATCTGATGCTCGGTACTTCAGATTGATAGCTTGGTCTTCTCATCGTTCTTCAGATCTGACGAGATCAGTTTCTCGGTGTGTCGCTGATGTTCATTGTTACACGCGACGACACTGTTGGACGGGGAGAGATGGTTTCTCTGGAGTGAGGATGTTGGTTCAAAGGTGGTTGATTTGTCATTCTTATCCGACTTCATCGACGGGAGGTAACAAATCTTGGTCCAATACATCATGAGGACTCCCCCCAGTTGATGTGCCACAGCGACATGTGTCTCTCTAAGTGCAGCACGCCTATTTCTCAACTCACAATTCCTTATTGGCAATGGTGTTTTTTTGGAGCTTGCAATGGTGGATGCTCATCATCTCTTCCAGCGTCCGTCTAGACCATACTGGATTTGGGCGGCGGCTACTGGCTTTGGTGGTTGCATAAAATCCTAAAAATTGGTTTGTACTATTTTTGGTCTCTTAGGATTTTATGTGTAAATTCAGGATAATTTGTCTTTTGGTTTACACATATGTTGCTTATTATAACTGGATTTTTGATCAATGAATCAAAACAACGCGAACAAACATGAATCACTCATATTCCTCTTCGTTGAGACTACCTCCCAATCAGTCCTACTCCCGATCGACCTCAGCGGCCGTCCATCGATGACTTGCACGCTCTTTTCGCCGATTGTCTCCACGCGCTCCGACATACTCCTTGTGGCAGCTAAGTTGACTAAGTCCGGCAGTCCCGCCCCTGCCCCTGCTTGTTGCCTGTCACCTCATGCCTAACCAGGGGACTATGCCTGATGTTGCAGACAATACTAGCACTGCGCATGCTGAGCTCGCTAGCCAGGAACGGCGACACATCTGAATTCTAGCAGGATCAGTGACAGTAGACCAGCTGTAGTAGTAGTTCATCACCACAATCCTTAACTCTGTATTGGGGTAGTGCCAACCCTGGATTGGATTTTCCATGTTGGTGTTGAAGGACCAGAAGCAATTAGATGGCTAAATTTAGAGAATGTAGGGACTTTGGTCATCAATGATGGAGAGTTAGATGAGAGGAGCTTGAGTAGAACTTTGGATAGATGTGGAAGATTAATTGGTTCTGACAAATTAGACAAATTTCTACTAAGTTCCTAGTGAGGTTTCGCCCATCCAAGAAGATCAAGGACCTTGTAGAATGCCCCTTTGTCAACTTAAATAAAAAAGGAGTCAATGCCTCCTTTCAGAGTTGGATTGGGGAAACTGAGCCATTTGAGGAGTTTCGGGATGTATGGGTTAATATAGAAGGCATTCCTATACAATGGTGCAAATATAAGGTGAATGCATAGGTATCATCTGCTCTTGGGCTTCTGGTCAATGTGGATTGGCATGAGATCTTCAAGACATTTTACAGAAATGTTAGAGTGAAGGTTTCTATCAGATATGTTGCAAAAATACCTGCTAATAAGCTATTGAAATGGAGCAAGGATGTTTCCTCATTGACTTCTTAGTGGAGGATGAGGGAGTAACTAATGGTACTGCTGCTGATGATGGCAATCATGGAAATAACAAAGAACAAGAGGTTACTGGAGAAGAATACTTAGGTGATGACTTTCAGGACCAATTGAACAAGGACAAGATTGATAGCTTGGTCTTCTCATCGTTCTTCAGATCTGACGAGATCAGTTTCTCGGTGTGTCGCTGATGTTCATTGTTACACGCGACGACACTGTTGGACGGGGAGAGATGGTTTCTCTAGAGTGAGGATGTTGGTTCAAAGGTGGTTGATTTGTCATTCTTATCCGACTTCATCAACGGGAGGCAACAAATCTTGGTCCAATACATCATGAGGACTGCCCCAGTCGATGTGCCACAACGACATGTGTCTCACTAAGTGCAGCAAGCCTATTTCTCAACTCACAATTCCTTATTGGCAATGGTGTTTTTTTGGAGCTTGCAATGGTGGATGCGCATCATCTCTTCCAACGTCCGTCTAGACCATGATGGATTTGGGTGGCGGCTACTGGCTTTGGTGGTTGCAGAAAATCCTAAAAATTGGTTTGTACTATTTTTGGTCTCTTAGGATTTTATGTGTAAATTCAGGATAATTTGTCTTTTGGTTTACACATATGTTGCTTTTATAACTGGATTTTCGATCAATGAATCAAAACGACACGAACAAACATGAATCGCTCCTATTCCTCTTCGTTGAGACTACCTCCCAATCAGTCCTACTCCCGATCGACCACAGCGGCCGTCCATCGGTGACTTGCACGCTCTTTTCGCCGATTGTCTCCACGCGCTCCGACATACTCCTTGTGGCAGCTAAGTTGACCAAGTCCGGCAGTCCCGCCCCTACCCCTGCTTGTTGCCTGTCACCTCATGCCTAACTAGAGGACTATGCCTGATGTTGCAGACAATACTAGCACTACGCATGCTGAGCTCGCTAGCCAGGAACGACGACACATCTGAATTCTAGCAGGATCAGTGACAGTAGACCAGCTGTAGTAGTTCATCACCACAATCCTTAACTCTGTATCGGGGTAGTGCCAACCCTGGATTGGATTTTCCATGTTGGTGTTGAAGGACCAGAAGCAATTAGATGGCTAAATTTAGAGAATGTAGGGACTGTGGTCATCAATGATGGAGAGATAGATGAGAGGAGCTTGAGTAGAACTTTGATGAGATGTGGAAGATTAATTGGTTCTGACAAATTACACAAATTGCTGCTAAGTTCTTGGTGAGGTTTCGCCCATCCAAGAAAATCAAGGACCTTGTAAAATGCCCCTTTGTCAACTTAAATAAAAAAGGAGTCAATGCATCCTTTTAGAGTTGGAATGGGGAAACTGAGCCATTTGAGAAGTTTCGGTATGTATGGGTTAATATAGAAGGCATTCCTATACAATGGTGTAGCTATAAGGTGAATGCACATGTATCATCTGCTCTTGGGCTTCTGGTCAACGTGGATTGGCATGAGATCTTCAAGACATTTTACAGAAATGTTAGAGTGAAGGTTTCTATCAGAGATGTTGCAAAAATACCTGCTAATAAGCTATTGAAATGGAGCAAGGATGTTTCCTCATTGACTTCTTAGTGGAGGATGAGGGAGTAACTAATGGTACTACTGCTGATGATGGCAATCATGGAAATAACAAAGAGCAAGAGGTTACTGGAGAATAATACTTAGGTGATGACTTTCAGGACCAATTGAACAAGGACAAGAACACTGGTGCTGGGAGGATGGACATTAATGGCCAGAAGAAAAGTACTCCAAACTCTAGTACGAATGGAGCAAGAACTGTTTGTGTTGATAACTCTGGTACCAGTCAAAAGGGAAAAGAAAGTGTGATGATGGATAAGATCATGGCAAAATGTTGCACTACTATCTCAACAACAACATTGATGGTGCATAGGGGCCCTGAGGATAACATTGGTTTGCACTTGCTACAAAAATTTGTTGAAGTGGAACCTGATGAGGAGAATCAAGAAATCTAGGTGCATAAGGTGATGGTTAGTGAGAAGCAGCTGGTGTTAGAGCCTAGTATGATTATGCCAAAGGCTCAAAAGAAATGGGGCCCTATCGTTGCGCCAAGGGTGAGTAGTAGAATTGTGAGGGATGGAAAAACTGCTATTGAAAGAGCTCAAGAATTGAATAAAACTAAGAACTTAGAGGTACCTAAAGGTAATGTCAAGTTGCATGGTTTTTATAATTCTTTTGCTGCTCTAGATAACTATGTACTACTAGATAAAGCAAGATTTGCAGGTATTAACCTGGGTTCTTCTGATGATGAGATTGATTTTAACATTAATCTCATCAAAGATGTAGAAACTAGTAGATGAGCTAATTTTCATGTTCATCATCCTGATATGTTCCTACCTAGTAACATTGATGTTACGGTGGAGGATATACAGGGTTCAAATGCATCTAGTTATGGCTTGCAGGAGGATGGTTCTGAGAATTACAATAGTGATGATCAGAACAAGGAACCTTTGATTGAGGTGTCATATAGAAGGAATAGTAAAAAGAAGTTAAAATTTTCTCATGGCAGTTGCTCTAAATGTGGAATCCTATGGGTCTGAATAAACCTAACAAGCTTACTAGAGTGCATGATCTCATTAGAGAGATATGCCCTGATATAATTAGTTTCTTTGAGTCCAAGAACAAAACTTTACTACTTTTCAACTACAACAATTAGATCCAAATGGTAAATATTCTTGGAACTGGTTGCCTGCCAAACAGACTGTTGGTGGCATCCTTGTAGGCATCAGTTTGTACTTATTTGATGTAGTTTCTTGGGACATTCACATTTTTACTGTGTCTATCCTTGTTAAAATAAGAGGTACAATATAATATGGGGGTTTATCTCTATATATGGGTCCTCTTATGATGAACATAAGTGGGAATTCATTAATGAGATCCATAATGTGTTTGCTAGCTGGGTGTAGCCTACCTTAGTAGGTGAAGATTTTAATCTCATTAGAGAGAGCTGTAAAAAGAATACAGGCAACATTAATCAACATTGGGTTGATTTATTTAATGATTGGATTAATAAATTTAGCCTGATTGAGATTAATAATGTAGGTAGGAAATTTACCTAGGCCAATAATCAAGATAATTTGATTATGGCATTGTTGGATAGGGTCTTCATCTCCATTGCTGGGATGCTCTCTTTCTTGTTAGCAATGTTAAGGCCAAGCCTAGTGACGAGTGGTAACCTCGGCAATGCCCATGGTTATGGACTTAGGGTTTCATGGAAAAGGAGAGCGCTAGGGATTTTGTCGGCTTAACAGACAAACAAGGGAGGCGATTTACCAAGGTTTAAGCCCTTGTAGAGGAAACCCTACTTCCTTCTTGTCTGCTCGTATTATCATTGGAGAGTACAAACTCGTTGAGTCGACTAGATGCGATCTTGCCGAGAGAGTGAGAGAGGCGTGATGTCTATTGTCTAGATATATTTTTGGGGTGTCTATTGTATTACGTTCTCTCCTTGCTGGACCTTCCTAGCCTTTATATTTGGGGAGGCTAGGTCTCAGGTATCAATACGAGTTGGTTTTCCAAGTTAGAGTTCATATCTAGTCTAATCTTGGACTTCCTAGTCTTGTTCCACTAGGATTCTGTGTCCTTGTAGGCTTCGTATTTGTTGAATCATCATGGGCTTCATGGATATTGGCATATCTTCGGGTGAACCTTCCTTTGGACCGTATCGTATATGCCAATAGTGGGAACCCGAAGGGTTATGCCCATGTCAGTAGCCCCCAAGGTTATGTTCGGATGTTCGCGTCCGAGCATAGGCTCAAAGTCTTTTTAATATGCCCAGAAGGTGAACTCGAAGATTTTGTCAGATGCTTGAATTTCTCGGTTGCCTTGTTTGGCTAATGCAATAGCTGAAGTTGTTTTGTTCTTGAAGTGATATTGGAATTTCCGGTGCTCTCGATGGGAGTAACTGTTGAGGCTACACTCGCGTAGGCTCAAAGTTATTCTTCATAATTGTATCTTCCGCCGGCTCCTGTTTGGAGGATTTGTGCTTTTTCTGTCGGGTGCGCGACCAGCGCTACTGATGGGAGTAGCCACCGAGGCAATGTTCAAATGTGTGCGTTTGAGCATAGGCTTAGGTTTTCATCATCTGAGGAATTTCTTGACTCGGGTCTTGTAATTTTGCTTTTATTGTCGACTCTGTAGGAGACATTTTTTCTATCGAATAGGCGAATTGTTAGTTCAATAAGTTTGTCATCGGGATTTGGGTATAACGAGTCTGGTGCATCCGACGGATCGGAAACCAGTTAATTGCTCTTGGGCAAAGACATCGTGAACCTACTTCAAACTCGAGTCTCTGTACTCGAATTCGTTATATACTAGCGTAATTCGGTTCGGGCCGCGGAGGTCTTATCGAGTACTGAATTCCAGGCTCATGTTTTATGGGTATCCAATGTGTCCGTCGGGATTTTTCATCGTATCATGCATACGGATAATAACTAGCAGAGTGCATTCAGGTGCGGTTACTAGGCCTCACACGACGGATCCTAGGGTCTTACCTGCATGTCAAGAGACACGGCGGATCCTAGGGTCTTACCTTCATGTCAAGAGACGTGGTCTGAGGATTTTTCAAATTTTTATCGACTCCATAGGAGAATTTTTGTTTTTTCTATCGGTGCGCGGTCAGCGCTCCTAATGGGAGTAGCCCTCGTGGCTACAGTCGAATATTTTTATTCGATTGTAGGCCCAAGTCTTTCATTTGAGGAATTTACTTTGACTCAGTTCTTGTATTTACTTTCTCAGGTCCTTTGTTCAATGCATCCGAAGTTTTTTTATTATTTTCCATGACGTCATTGTTGATGATGATGGCGTGCCTTAGTCATGTTTCAGTGCTCCCGATTGGATGTTTCAGCGGCGAACTCATGACATAGACCATGAGTTTTTTCTAAATTTCTCCGTATAGATAGAATTTGGTTACTAGGAAAAAACACATGTAAACTATGTAAAATTAGCCGAAAATATAGCTTGTTGTAATTTGGAACTTTGATATATTTAGGTCGATGGCTATCGTGGTTGCGTCCCTCGCGAGACCTTTTCGTTAGCCTAATGTCCATTGGGCTAGATCAGCTACTCGGGTCAAAGTGTGTTTTTGACATATTTCATAGCAGAGCCGAAGAATTGTTAAGTTTGCGCCGAGTAGAGAAGCCCCCGAGTATCAGAGTATGATTATGTAATAATGTATTCGACTGAGCCCCTGAGTACTGGGTGGAATAGAGTAATGAAAAGTGGACTCGGTTAAGAGAACTTAGCTTTATTGATAACGGGTGTGTGCAGATGATCTTCATCCGAGAAATTTCTCGACTCGGGTCTTGATTTTTATCGGGTGAGAATAGGCTCAGAAACCTTCTTCATCTGAGGAGGTACTTGACTCTGGTCTTGGCGTAAGTTAAGTGTGTGACGTTTAATCGACTTTATTGGAGGACCCGATAGAATAGCTCGATGTAGTTGACATCCTTGTAAAAAACATTGAGTTGCATATTGTGAACAATATTGCCTCTCAATTTGTCTTAACATTTTCGGATGCCATTGGAATCGACACTTTTGCACTGTAACACGAGACATTTTCGTTATCCTGATGCCCTTAGTCCTAGTGCCTTGTCGGCCTGTCAGTTGGGCTACAACTAGGTCGGAGTTCAAGTATTCGACACTCAGGCATAATCAGCTATTCGAGAAATCGCGTATGAGGTGATCGAGTGCACAAAGTCGATGACACTTAGGTTACTCGAAGAGGACCCATCCCTCGAGTGTTCCGAGTGCGAGTTAAAAAATCATCTCTAAGTAGAGGAAAACTTAGCTTTAGTAGTAGTTGTTATGGTCGAAGTCGATTAGGCAGTATATGACTAGAGCTGATGATGGCAGAGCGTTGCCGCAGCCGAAGATTTGCAGAGGATCTCCGCAGCCGAAGATTTGAGCGAATTGTCGTAGCCGAAGGTTTTTAGAGGATCATCGGAGCCGAAAGAGCTCCTGAGTCGCTAGATCCGAAGACAACAGCGGGTCATGCTGCGGGATCGGTGCAGCCCCCGGGTGTAGAGTCGATGCAGCGGACGGAGTTGACGGAGTAGCGGGTTGGCGCATCCCCCGGGTGTAGATGATCATGGCGAAGTTGGAGTATTTTCATGTTGTCCATAGAGCCTGGTGATTTTCCGGTGCAGTATATTGCTGACTTGTGTAGTATCCTTGTCTTGAAAATCATGTACGTCCGTCTACAAGATCTACTTTAGCTAGCACCTTAATGGATGCCCTCTTTTTTCCTTTTTTGCATGTGATTTGAATCGTCCCGTGTGGTCAAAACTCAGTTAGGCTACAGCGATTCGAAGCCGAGTAGAAAAAGAACTCTTAAAGAGATGTTCCATGCCTTCCATCTTGACAAAAATTCGCAACCCGTGGCTAGAGGGCTCTTTTATTTTACAGATTGATCTCCCGTTAGTACGTGCAGTTAGCGCTTCCGGCCGCAGAATTCATGCATGCATGTCTCAGATCCTTACGTGAAAATAATCGATTAGCACTTGGCCACACGCTCTTTGGTTCCATGTGACTTTTCTTCTTCGATTCTTCTTGTCTTGTTGATTCGACGCTGCTTTTTGAGTTGACCTCGGCAATGGAGCCTACCCTACGAAACTTTTTTCCTTTGCGTGTAATGGCTCGTACAAGCACATGTTTTCTGATTGAGCTTGAACCGGACATGGCTTTGGGACGAGAATATCATTTTCCGGCCCGAAAGTTGGGGTGTCCACGCAACGCGGTACCCAAGTTCTTTAAAATCATCCGCATACTCAGAGTGTCTTTTTCGGCACGAATTCAACTTTATGTTTCAATACAAAAAATCAGACTAACGGCCGTCAAGTTGGGCCCCCCTGTCAGTTCTCGTCGTTATGTCGCACCTGTCGCTCCCGTTGCTTAGGTGTCAATTAGGCTTGCAGCGTTGGTGCCTGCATCCATTACGCGTCTTCTTCTTTCTCAGAGCGGCAATTTGTGGGGCGTCGCAGCAATGGCGCAGAGCTGGGACGTGGACGAACCTGCTCGGCCCAGCTCTCCTGCTTGTAGGCTTGCAGTGTTGGCGCATGCATCCATTACTCGTCTTCTTCCCCGGAGTGGCAATCTATGGTCGCGGCCATGGCGCAGAGCTAGGAAGTGACGAAGCTGCTCGGCCCCGCTCTCCTCCCCATCCCGAGTTGGAGCTCGCCCTCGCCGTGGACGCACCCATGGCACGGTCGGGGACGAGAATTGGTTCCCGGTGAGATCTATCACCTTGTCGTCCGTGCTCGGTCCTGTTTTCCTCCTCTAGAATCCGAGCTCGCCATCGCCGTGGTTGCACCCGCACCAATTCTGCCACCTCTGCCGAGGTCTCTGTGGTAGCTCAAGTTCTGGGGCTCTCCAAGTTCTGCCATGTTGGGCCTGTAAGTGTTGTTGTATGTTAAACTAGCAAATCTCTTTTGTTCAGATCTCTTGGGCTGTACCAACTTCATTGTGTTTAATTATGGAAGACAAAATATAAATGACTTCTCTCAATTTCTCGCATAGAAAAATGCACAGCTAATTTCATATTCTCGCAGAAACTGGCCCCACTTGTTGAACCGGCGGCACTGCCACGATCTACAAGTAACCACGGTGAGTTCTCGAACCAAAAATTGCAGTTACCACGTTTCTTCTGCAGTCATTCCTCTTCCTCAGTCATTCCTCTGCAGTTTTTCCTGGGCACTTCTTCTTCCTCTGTTCTGGAACCGTCAGTTCATCTTCTTCTTCCTCTTGCAGGCAGTTCCTTTCACCCATTTCCTTGCAGGCATGGACGATGGGAAACGCACAACAGAGACCCACTTGGTCCCTGCCCATGGCACCACGACTTTGACAATGGTGTACACAAATGATGAAGCGACTGTGGAGACAACTCTCGCCAGGTTTGAGCAATTGCTTGAGAAAGAGAAGCACAAGTTTGTGGGGCTAGACTTGGAGTACACCCGTGTAAATAAGCGAAAAAATCCTCCACAAGAGATCGCTGTCATGCAAATCGCCATACATGAGGAGGTCCTCATTTACCACTTCTGCAGGTATGTGAAATTTAAATTTGAGATCACCACTTCTACATCCCTTGTTCCCTTACATCCCTAGAACCATCTAAGTGCAAGAGTAAACCAACTGAGATGCGTTGTCCGGCTCTGGTCGAGTTCTTGTCTAGGAAAGGGATAACTTTCACTAGCGTGGATATCACAAATGACACAATTATGCTTTCTCATGCGTTGATAAAAATCCCAGAGGGGCACCACATCGACATCCAAAATCTGTACAAGATCAAATCATACCCAGCGAAGGATGGCATGGGTGATCTGGCAGCGGAAATCATCGATAAATCCTATGAAAAACTGAAGAAATTGAAGCGACTCGATCACGACTACTAGGAGTGGAAGCCGATGAGCCAGGTGCGCCTCGAGTATGCAGCCAGAGACGCCTACATGGCGTACGAGTTGTACAGTAAGCTCATTACCATGAAAGATGGGATGGTTAACGCGGGGTTTTTCGCGAGAGAGCTATGCCCTGGTTGCAAGCTAGCCCAGGAGAAGAAGCACGAGGAGGACAGAAAGCGGTTTCAGGACGAGCAGGGATCTTAGGACGGTGGCGACATCAAGCGGCTGAAGGGGAAGCAAGTCAAGAACGACAACAAGTGGTGCTGATACATTATGTGTTTGAACTAGATTTAGTTTCTAGTTTATTATATGTGTGATACATTTAGTTACTTCAATACAAAATTTCGACCAATTTAACTTGTTGATGTATTTCTTGACAATTTTAATATAATCGAGCACTAGAAATATTTTGTAGTGTGCATGAGCATGATCAGTAAATATAATTGAACACTAGAAACTTTAAGGCACTCCATATAAAGGAGTAGATTAATATATAAGGTTCACCAGAGACACCACGGATATATTGTCTTACATGCCACACACAGGTAATAATTAACTAGAACAAAATAAAAGCAGGGCTGTAGCAGGAGGCCGGGACACGAAGACGCCTAGCAGGGCAGGGGTTTATCAGCAGGAGGCAGCGACAGCCTAGTCGATGGGATACAGGCCAGTCCTGATATACTCCCGGAGGAATTTGCCGTAGGCTGCGTGCCGCGTCAAGGTAATCGGCCTATGGCTTCTGCCTCCGCCTCTGCCAACGCCCTCCACGTACTGGATCATGTTGTTGAGGTCCACGTTGATTGCTCTGCCATAGAATGGGCAAAACAGTCTCCCCCTACGGTGGAAACGGATTAGCCCACGCCGTAACCTCCTCAGCATGTAGCGTCTCTTGTTGTCCCTAGATACCTTGCTATCATCCACTTCATCATCATCCTCCTGTTGATTTTTAAGAACATAACTTAGAACTCATACATATGATTGAATTGTATTACAACTCAAGAATTGACAACATGTATATGTAAGACAATATATCCGTGGATATCAAAGATAAAGCATCTCAGCAATAGTTTGATCGGTTCATATATCATTTCATCTCAACACAATGACAAATAATTGCATCAGATTGTGGCCTCATAAGTTTCTTCAGGGATGGAGTCAGCGAACCAAGTAACAATTGCACAACCTGTAATGTTGTTGTACATCGCCCCAGGTTCACTAACTCATCCCTGAAAAAATCTGACACCAATGTGTCTGCCTCTCTTTTGAGACAAATTTGAATCATTGGCCACAATAACAGATTGAAATGTAATCGTACAAAATATTATTCAGGGATATACATAGTCAGGTACAAAAACAAGCCTCAATATTGTAATTATAAATAAAAAACCAAACAATTAATCTTCAGGTGCATGTTAAAAATACTTATGATCAAAACCATTCATATACATATGCATCATACCAATCATTAAAAGATCAGAAACAATTCAAGGATCATATATGTAGTTCCATATGAGAATAAATCTAGGGCCTCAAAATTTGTTTCAAAGATGGAGTTGGAGAACCAAAGTACCAACAGCACAACCTATATTGTTTGTGTGCATTGCTGCCTCAGGTTCACCAACCCATCCCTAAAACACGACACCGTCATACGTGTCTCCCCTTGAACTCTTTTGGGGCAAATTTCAATCATCGGCCTCAGTGACAAACTAAAATGTAATTCTTATACACTGAATGCATGGAATAGGTAATTCGAATATCATAGTTCTATGAATGTAGAATAAAGATTAAGGCCTCATAAGTTTCTACTGGGACGGCGTAAGTGAACCAAGTAACAATTGCACAGCCTATATTGTTCTTGTACATCGCCCCAGGTTCACTAACTCGTCCCTGAAAAAATCTGACACCAATGTGTCTGCCTCTCTTTTGGGGATCATTGGCCACAATAAGAAATTGAAATGTAATCGTACAAAACATTATTCAGGGATATACATAGTCAGGTACAAAAACAAGCCTAAATATTGTAATTATAAATAAAAAACCAAACAATTAATCTTCGGGTACATGTTAAAAATACTTATGATCAAAACCATTCATATACATATGCATCATACCAATCATTAAAAGATCAGAAACAATTCAAGGATCATATGTGTAGTTCCATATGAGAATAAATCAAGGGCCTCATAATTTGTTTCAGAGATGGAGTTGGGGAACCAAAGTACCAACAGCACAACCTATATTGTTTGTGTGCATTGCTGCCCCAGGTTCACCAACCCATCCCTAAAACACGACACCATCATACGTTTCTCCCCTTGAACTCTTTTGGGGCAAATTTCAATCATTGGCCTCGGTGACAAACTAAAATGTAATTCTTATACACTATGAATGCATGGAATAGATAATTCAAATATCATAGTTCTATGAATGTAGAATAAAGATTGCAGCCTCATAAGTTTCTACAGAGATGGCGTAAGCGAACCAAGTAACAATTGCACAGCTTATATTGATCTTGTATATGGCCCCAGGTTTGCTCACTCATCCCTGTAAAAATTTGGCACCAATGTGTCTGCCTCTCTTTGGGGCAAATTTTAATCATTGGCCACAATAAGAAATTGAAATGTAATCGTACCAAACAATATTCAGGGATATACAAATGCATCAAACAACGCATTCATAGATTAGAAACAATACAAATATTATATATTTAGGTTCCATATGAGAGAGAAAATTAAGGCCTCATTTTTTCAGCGATGGAGTCGGAGAACCAAAATACCAACAGCACAACCTATATTGTTTATGTGCATTGTTGCCTCGGGGCCACTAACCATCCCTAAGAAAACGAGACCATCAGATGCCCTTGCACTATTTTGGGGCAAAATTGAATCATTGGGCTCAGTAAGGAATAGAAATGTAATGTTATAGGCCTGCTGTGAATCGAAATCAACACTCAACTAGCAAACTCAACTAGATGGCAGATGAGCAGATTGGGATTTTGTGAGTAGACGGATTGGGGTTTTGTGACTAGATGGCAGATGCATCAATCAACCGATCGAATCATATATATACTACCCTACTTCAAGAGCAAAAGAATTTGTACACGATTGAGCAAATCCTATGTATGAACAGTGAAAACTGCGGCTGTGACTCCTCATCAGGGACCTCCTCCTCGAACTCATCATTCTCTGCGATTGCGTCAAAGAATTCTTGAACGTCGATGGGGTCGTCGATGTAGATCACCGGATTGCCTCCGCCTGCCGCCTGCCTCCCATCCAGATCTGTCACTGGCACCACGACGTTGTCAGCCACCTGCTGCTCGGCGGCGATGGCTACTACATGCTGCTCGGCAGCGATGGCTACCACCTGCTGCTCGGCGGCGACGGCTACCAACTGCTGCTCGGCGGCGACGGCTACCACCTGCTGCTCGGCGGCGACGGCTACTGGCTGGACGGATGAGTTCGCACCCTCGACGGCGCGGCGACGAGCGGTGTTCGTGCCCGGAGAAGACGCCTCCGCCTGCTTGGCGACGACCGAGCCATCTGCTGCTGCGCCTTCAACTAGCTTATCCTCCGGATCTTCTCCACGCGTACGCTTCATGGCGCACAAAGGGAAGGAGGTACACGTTCCCTTTTTTTTGAAACAGCCACGATCTCCACTTTAGAGCTGCATTGAAAACACGCTCATGGCAGACCTCGATTCCACTGCATGCAAGTGGCGTGGAACAAATTTCTAGCAATGTTAGATCTACTCGAGGGGGGCCCTTGACTCATGGAATTTACTAGCGGTAGGGCCCAGTTGGAAGTGAGATTGAGAGCGCTGCATAAAAATGGGATATGTCTGATTAAAATCAAGTGGCAATAAATTGCAGCGTCCCGTCGACAATCGTGCACTCGATAACCCGGTCGCCCTGTGCATGAGTTGTAGTAGCAGTAGTAGGCTTTTCAGACTTGATTAAACTTGACATGACCGCTCGATGACTTTTTCCATGGACGGCATCGTGTTCCTTCCTGTAGTAGTCTCGCGGAGGGAGACGTCCGTGCTGTCTCACGTTGTACCGTGAAGGGCACGAGGTGTGCAACGATCATCGTTGGATCGCACAGAATCAACGGTTGGTGCGCACGATCCGCGTGACAACTATGACAACTAATCAGGGAGTAGCAGACAGGGTGAGCACAGTTTTGGGCATCTACGAAAGATAGAGAGGGGGTGGGCAAAACTAAGTAGTACCACATAAAACCAAGGGAAAAACTGAGTAGTATAAAAATGTGAAGTGTCTTGTACAATGAAATAGATCGTGGAATACATCAAATTATGCCAAGATAGATCCACTAGAGTTCATTGGATGTGTGTTCTTCTCATAAATCACACATGGATCCACCAGTGTCATTGCATGTGTGTTCTTCTAAACAAACCACATAACGGCCCACCAGTGTCATTGCATGTATGTTCTTTTCGTGAATCACGCTCAATGTTAGTGCATGTATCTTCTATTCATGAACCACACCCAGTTTCACTGCATGTCTGTTCTTTTCATACCAGTGTCATTGGATGTGTGTTCTTCTCATGAACCACACGTGGATCCACTGGTGTCATTGCATGTTTGTTCCTCTAAACAAACCACATAAGTATCAACCAGTGTCATTGCGTGTCTGTTCATTTCATGAACCACACCCAGTGTCATTGCATGTGTGTTCTTCTAAACAAACCACATAAGGATCCACCGGTGTCATTGCCAGTCTGTTCTTTTCATGAACCACACCCAGTGTCATTGCATGTGTGTTCTTCTAAACAAACCACATAAGGATCCACCAGTGTCATTGCATGTATGTTCTTTTCATGAACCACACATAAGGATCCACCAGTGTCATTGCATGTCTGTTCTTTTCATGAACCACACCCAATGTCATTGCATGTGTGTTCTCCTAACAAACCACATATGGATCCACTACTGTCATTGCATGTCTGTTCTTTTCATGAACCACAGCTAGAGTCCACTAGTGTCATTGGATTTCTGTTCTTCCCATGAACCATACATGGATCCACCAGTGTCATTGCCTGTCTATTCTTTTCATGAATCACAGCTAGAGTCATTGCATGTCTGTTACTTCCATAAACCACATATGGATCCACCCAGTGTCATTGCATGTGTTTTCTTCTAAACAAACCACATAAGGATCCACCCGGTGTCATTGGATGTGTGTTCTTCTCATGAACCACACCCAGTGGCATTGCATGTGTGTTCTTCTAAACAAACCACATAAGGATCCACCAGTGTCATTGCATGTATGTTCTTTTCATGAACCACACATAAGGATCCACCAGTGTCATTGCATGTCTGTTCTTTTCATGAACCACACCCAATGTCATTGCATGTCTGTTCTTTTCATGAACCACATAAGGATCTACCAGTGTCATTGCATGTCTGTTCTTTTCATGAACCACACCCAGTGTCATTGCATGTGTGTTACTTCCATAAACTACATATGGATCCACCTAGTGTGATTGCATATTTGTTCCTTCCATAAACCACATATGGATCCACCTAGTGTGATTGCATGTTTGTTCATGAATCACAGCGAGAGGCATTGCATGTCTGTTACTTTCATAAACCACATATAGATCCACCTAGTGTGATTGCATGTATGTTCCTCTAAACAAACCACAGAAGGATCCACTAGTGTCATTGCATGTGTGTTCTTCTCATGAACCACACATGGATCCTCCAGTGTCATTGCATGTCTGTTCTTTTCATGAACCACACCCAGTGTCATTGCATGTGTGTTACTTCCATAAACCACATATGGATCCACCTAGTGTGATTACATGTTTGTTCCTTCCATAAACCACATATGGATCCACCTAGTGTGATTGCATTATTGTTCATGAATCATAGCTAGAGTCATTGCATGTCTGTTACTTCCATAAACCACATATGGATCCACCTAGTGTGATTGCATGTCTGTTCCTCTAAACAAACCACATAAGGATCCACCAGTGTCATTGCGTGTCTGTTCTTTTCATGAACCACACCTAGTGGCATTGCATGTGTGTTCTTCTAAACAAACCACATAAGGATCCACCAGTGTCATTTCCTATCTGTTCTTTTCATGAACCACACCTAGTATCATTGCATGTGTGTTCTTCTAAACAAACACATAAGTCATTGTATGTCTGTTCTTTTCATGAACCATACCCGGTGTGATTACATGTCTGTTCTTTTCATGAAACACACCCGGTGTCACTTCATGTCTCTTTTTCTCATGAACCACATAAGGATCTACCAGTGTCATTGGATGTGTGTTCTTCTCATGAACCACACGTGGATCCACCGGTGTCATTGCATGTTTGTTCCTCTATACAAACCACATAAGAATCCATCAGTGTCATTGCACGTTTGTTCTTTTCATGAACCACGCCCAATGTGATTGCATGTGTGTTCTTCTAAACAAACCACATAAGGATCCACCCGGTGTCATTGGACGTGTGTTCTTCTCATGAACCACACCCAGTGTCATTGCATGTGTATTCTTCTAAACAAACCACATAAGGATCCACCACTATCATTGCATGTATGTTGTTTCCATGAACCACACATAAGGATCCACTAGTGTCATTGCATGTCTGTTCTTTTCATGAACCACACCCAATGTCATTGCATGTGTGTTCTCCTAACAAACCACATATGGATCCACCAGTGTCATTGCATGTCTGTTCTTTTCCTGAACCACAGCTAGAGTCCAGCAGTGTCATTGGATGTGTGTTCTTCCCATGAACCACACATGGATCCACTAGTGTCATTGCATGTGTGTTCTTCTAGACAAACCACATAAGGATCCACCAGTGTCATTGCATGTCTGTTCTTTTCATGAACCACACATAAGGATCCACCAGTGTCATTGCATGTCTGTTCTTTTCATGAACCACACCCAATGTCATTGCATGTCTGTTCTTTTCATGAACCACATAAGGATCTACCAGTGTCATTGCATGCCTGTTCTTTTCATGAACCACAAACAGTGTCATTGCATGTGTGTTACTTCCATAAACTACATATGGATCCACCTAGTGTAATTGCATATTTGTTCCTTCCATAAACCACATATGGATCCACCTAGTGTGATTGCATGTTTGTTCATGAATCACAGCTAGAGTCATTGCATGTCTGTTACTTTCATAAACCACATATAGATCCACCTAGTGTGATTGCATGTATGTTCCTCTAAACAAACCACATAAGGATCCACCAGTGTCATTGCATGTGGGTTCTTCTCATGAACCACACATGGATCCTCTAGTGTCATTGCATGTTTGTTCCTCTAAACAAACCACATAAGGATCCATGAGTGTCATTGCATGTATGTTCTTTTCATGAACCACACCTAGTGTCATTGCATCTGTGTTCTTTTCATGAACCACAGCTAGAGTCATTGGATGTCTATTCTTTTCATGAACCACACCTAGTGTCATTGCATGTTAGTTCTTTTCATGAAAGACACCCGGTGTCACTGCATGTCTGTTCTTTTCATGAACCACATAAGGATCTACCAGTCTCATTGGATGTGTGTTCTTCTCATGAACCACACGTGGATCCACCGGTGTCATTGCATGTCTATTCCTCTAAACAAACCACATAAGGATCCACCAATGTCATTGTCTATCTGTTCTTTTGATGAACCACACCCAGTGTCATTGCATGTGTGTTCTTCTAAACAAACCACATAAGGATCCACTAGTGTTATTGCATGTGTGTTCTTTTCATGAACCACACCCAGTGTTAGTGCATGTCTGTTCTTTTCATGAACCACACCCAGTGTCATTGCATGTCAGTTCTTTTCAGGAACCACATAAGGCTCTACCAGTGTCATTGGATGTGTGTTCTTCTCATGAACCACACGTGGATCCACCGGTGTCATTGCATGTCTGTTCCTCTAAACAAACTACATAAGGATCCACCAGTGTCATTGGATGTGTGTTCTTTCCATGAACCACACCCAGTGTCATTGCATGTGTGTTCTTCTAAACAAACCACATAAGGATCCACCAGTGTCATTGCATGTGTGTTCTATTCATGAACCACGTAAGGATGGGCCCACCAGTGTCATTGCCTGTTTGTTTTTTCATGAACCACACCTAGTGTCATTGCATGTCTGTTCTTTTCATGAACCACACATAGTGTCACAACATGTGAGTTCTTTCCATGAACCAGATAAGGATCTACCAGTGTCATTGCATGCCTGTTCTTTTCATGAACCACAAACAGTGTCATTGCATGTGTGTTACTTCCATAAACTACATATGGATCCACCTAGTGTAATTGCATATTTGTTCCTTCCATAAACCACATATGGATCCACCTAGTGTGATTGCATGTTTGTTCATGAATCACAGCTAGAGTCATTGTATGTCTGTTACTTTCATAAACCACATATAGATCCACCTAGTGTGATTGCATGTATGTTCCTCTAAACAAACCACATAAGGATCCACCAGTGTCATTGCATGTGTGTTCTTCTCATGAACCACACATGGATCCTCCAGTGTCATTGCATGTTTGTTCCTCTAGACAAACCACATAAGGATCCACGAGTGTCATTGCATGTATGTTCTTTTCATGAACCACACCTAGTGTCATTGCATCTGTGTTCTTTTCATGAACCACAGCTAGAGTCATTGGATGTCTATTCTTTTCATGAACCACACCTAGTGTCATTGCATGTTAGTTCTTTTCATGAAAGACACCCGGTGTCACTGCATGTCTGTTCTTTTCATGAACCACATAAGGATCTACCAGTGTCATTGGATGTGTGTTCTTCTCATGAACCACACGTGGATCCACCGGTGTCATTGCATGTCTATTCCTCTAAACAAACCACATAAGGATCCACCAATGTCATTTTCTGTCTGTTCTTTTCATGAACCACACCCAGTGTCATTGCATGTGTGTTCTTCTAAACAAACCACATAAGGATCCACTAGTGTCATTACATGTGTGTTCATTTCATGAACCACACCCAGTGTCAGTGCATGTCTATTCTTTTCATGAACCACACCCAGTGTCATTGCATGTTAGTTCTTTTCAGGAACCACATAAGGCTCTACTAGTGTCATTGGATGTGTGTTCTTCTCATGAACCACACGTGGATCCACCGGTGTCATTGCATGTCTGTTCCTCTAAACAAACCACATAAGGATCCACCAGTGTCATTGGATGTGTGTTCTTTTCATGAACCACACCCAGTGTCATTGCATGTGTGTTCTTCTAAACAAACCACATAAGGATCCACCAATGTCATTGCATGTGTGTTCTATTCATGAACCACATAAGGATGGGCCCACCAGTGTCATTGCCAGTTTGTTTTTTTCATGAACCACACCTAGTGTCATTGCATGTCTGTTCTTTTCATGAACCACACACAGTGTCACTACATGTGAGTTCTTCCATGAACCAGATAAGGATCTACCAGTGTCATTGGATATGTGTTCTTCTCATGAACCACACGTGGATCCACCGGTGTCATTGCATGTATGTTCCTCTAAAAAAACCACATAAGGACCCACCAGTGTCATTGCGTGTGTGTTCTTTTCATGAACCACACACAGTGTCATTCCATGTGTTTTATTCTAAACAAACCACATAAGGATCCACCAGTGTCATTGCATGTGTGATCTTTTCATGAACCACATAAGGATGGGCCCAACAGTGTCATTGCATGTCTGTTTTTTTCATGAACCACACCTAGTGTCATTGGATGTCTGTTCTTTTCATGAACCACACACAGTGTCACTGCATGTGAGTTCTTTCCATGAACCATATAAGGATCTACCAGAGTCATTGGATGTGTGTTCTTCTCATGAACCACACGTGGATCCACCGGTGTCATTGCATGTCTGTTCCTCTAAACAAACCATATAAGGATCCACTAGTGTCATTGCGTGTGTGTTCTTTTCATGAACCACACAAAGTGTCATTGCATGTGTGTTCTTCTAAACAAACCACATAAGGATCCACCAGTGTCATTGCATGTATGTTCTTTTCATTAACCACATAAGGATGGGCCCACCAGTGTCATTGCATGTCTGTTCTTTTCATGAACCACACCCAGTGTCAGTGCATGTCGGTTCTATTCATGAACCACACCCGGTTTCACTGCATGTCTGTTCTTTTCATGAACCACATAAGGATCTACCAGTGTCATTGGATGTGTGTTCTTCTCATGAACCACATGTGGATCCACCGGTGTCATTACATGTTTGTTCCTCTAAACAAACCACATAAGGATCCACCAGTGTCATTGTGTGTCAGTTCTTTTCATGAACCACACCCAGTGTCATTGCATGTGTGTTCTTCTAAACAAACCACATAAGGATCCACCGGGTGTCATTGTCTCTCTGTTCTTTTCATGAACCACACCCAGTGTCATTGCATGTCTGTTCTTTTCCTGAACCACACCCAGTGTCACTGCATGTCAGTTAATTTCATGTACCACATAAGGATCTACCAGTGTCATTGGATGTGTGTTCTTCTCATGAACCACACGTGGATCCACCGGTGTCATTGCATGTCTGTTATTTTAATGAACCACACCCAGTGTCATTGCATGTGTGTTACTTCCATAAAGGACATATGGATCCACCTAGTGTGATTGCATGTTTGTTCCTTCCATAAACCACATATGGATCCACCTAGTGTGATTGCATTATTGTTCATGAATCACAGCTAGAGTCATTGCATGTCTGTTACTTCCATAAACCACATATGGATCCCCCTTGTGTGATTGCATGTCTGTTCCTCTAAACAAACCACATAAGGATCCACCAGTGTCATTGCGTGTCTGTTCTTTTCATGAACCACACCCAGTGTCATTGCATGTGTGTTCTTCTAAACAAACCACATAAGGATCCACCAGTGTCATTTCCTATCTGTTCTTTTCATGAACCACACCTAGTATCATTGCATGTGTGTTCTTCTAAACAAACACATAAGTCATTGTATGTCTGTTCTTTTCATGAACCACACCCGGTGTCATTACATGTCTGTTCTTTTCATGAAACACAC